>OY720430.1:104678466-105138407 GCA_963082735.1 Pocota personata
GCATATTACATTGGTGTCAGAAGCGGGATAAAACTTATTCTGTGAATAACTATTTCCGTGGTGTGAAATTGCACAGGCAAAAAAAAAAAAAAAAAAGAAAAAAACGATTTCTATGTTGAGTTAATTAGTTGCGCAAAATGGGTCGCAAATTGGGAAAACTAACTATAACTCAATTAAAGGCAGAACTCAGTAAGCGGAACCTCGACACAACTGGGGGAAAAGATGCCCTACTGATTCGCCTGGAAGAAGCATTACCGTAGGAAGGTGAAAATCCGCACGACGTAGAGTTTGACGTGGAAGAGGAACCAGCAAGTACAGCAGCCGACCCGGGTATAACAAGTCTTCTCCTGCAACTTAAGTTAGTCATGGACGAACAAAAGAAAGCAATAGAAGATCAAAGGAATTCTCTAGAACTTAAGCTGGACGAACAAAAGAAAGCGATGGACGAACAAAAGAAAGCAATGGGCGATCAAAGGAATTCTCTAGAACTTAAGCTAGACGAACAAAAGAAAGCAATGGACGAACAAAAGAATTCTCTAGAACTTAAGCTGGATGAGCAAAAGAAAGCAATGGACGAACAAAAGAATTCTCTAGAACTTAAGATGGACGAACAAAAGAATTCTCTAGATGCTTTGGAAAGTAAACTTGATGAGCAAAACAAGAACTTGGAATCCAAATTCGACTGACGGTCTGAGAAGAAAGGAGATGCAGCCTCCTATCTTCGATGGTCAAACATCATGGCCAATTTATAAAAGGCAATTCGAAGCGGCCGGAATGACCAATAGCTGGGACGATGAAGAGAAGTCCATTACACTCACACTTGCGCTGAGGGGTCCAGCTGCGGAGCTCTTGCAGACCATCCCGGAAGATAAACAGCAGAACTACGACTCTCTGGTTCAGGCTATCGAGATGCGGTTTGGGGATGAACACATGCAGCAGGTGTACAGGGTTCAGCTGCGTAGTCGAGTCCAGAAAAGGGGGGAAACGCTCCAACAGTTGCAAGCGGATATAGAGCGACTAGCCCATCTTTCATACCCTAAAGCCGGTGAGGAGCTTATCAACGAAATGGCGGTGGAAGCTTTTATTCAGGCCATAGAGGACAGACAACTGCAAATGGCTGTAAGGATGGCTGAAAAGCGAACACTCCCCGAGGCATTGGCATTCGCTTTGTCAATGAAGGCTGCGTACCAAGCATACCAGGGAATACACCGTGTCAGGGAAATGTCCGTCGTGGAATGCTCATGCCAGAGAACAGCCGTCATGGATGAAGACAGAGCTCGCGGAAGTCAAATCCGTTGCTGGAATTGCAACCAAACCGGACACCTACAACGGCAGTGCAGAAGTGCACCTAGACGAGGAAATTCTCCACATTGCACCAGTAGGAGAAGCAGAGAGGAAGCACCTGGCGGTGATAACATCCATCCTGTCAGTCAGACTTCCCAAAACCAGCAGTCGGGAAATGCGTAAGGACCAACTTCGCGGGGCAGAAGTTGGTTACTGGAATCGAGGCCCCCAGGACCACCATTCGAAGCCAGAAAGGAACTACTGCGTGACAAGGCGGGAACTTCTAGCTTTGATCTTGGCTACGAATTATTTTCACAAATACCTCTATGGGAGGAAGTTCGTTCTTCGCACAGACCATGCAGCCTTAAAATGGCTATTACAGTTGAAGAGTCCTGAGGGTCAGGTCGCAAGATGGATCGAAAAGCTGCAAATCTACGACTACGAAATACAGCATCGTAAAGGAAGGCTCCACTCTATGCATGCGGATGCACTGTCCCGGAGACTATGCAGAACGGATTGTAAACATTGTGCGCGTCAGGAAGAACGGGAGCTGGTTTCCATCCAAAGAATGAGAGCCGAACCTATCGCCGGCTGGAGCGTAGATGAGATCGGGAACGCTCAGAAGGAAGACCCGGATATCGAACCGATTCTGGCCTGGAAGGAGAACATGGAGAAACCGGATCATCAGGACATCTCTCACAGAAGCCCGACCTTAAAGGCATATTTTGCGCAGTGGGACTCCCTCCATGTCCAAGAAGGTGTTCTAAGGAAGAAAATGGGAATCCTCCGACGGAAAGTCGTTTGTAGTGCAGCTTGTAGTACCGCGGACGAGGGTCATGGAGTGAATAAGACGCTAGAAAAGGTACGAGAACGTTTTTATTGGTTAAAAGCGAAGGAAGATATCGAAGACTGGTGCAGAAAATGCGACGTGTGTGCAGCTAGCAAGGGTCCGAGAATCAAAACTCGAGGTAAGATGCACCAATACAACGTGGGAGCACCTTTCGAACGAATCGCCATTGACATCGCAGGGCCCTTTCCGGAAACCGACAATGGTAATCGGTATATACTCGTAGTGATGGACTACTTCAGTAAGTGGCCGGAAGCGTTTCCGATCCCTAACCAGGAAGCCAGAACCGTGGCGGAGCAGATCGTCTACAATTGGGTTAGCAGATTCGGTGTGCCCTTGGAATTGCATTCTGACCAAGGGCGGAACTTCGAGTCAAGAATCTTCCAAGAGATGTGTCAACTACTCGGAATCAAAAAGACAAGGACAACCCCGCTTCATCCACAGTCGGACAGTATGGTGGAGCGTTTCAATAGGACTTTGGACGAACATCTCTTGAAGGTCGTAGGTGACTACCAACGGGATTGGGACCGGCAGATTCCCTTGTTTTTGATGGCCTATAGAAGTGCCGTGCATAGCACTACTCGACATACGCCGTTCGAAATCTTATTTGGTGGAATAGCTCGTTTACCCAGTGAGGTGAAATTTGGATCTCCTACCAATGAGCCCAGAAATGAAGAAGAGTACGTGGCGGACCTTAGGGAAAGGCTTAGGGACATACACCAAAGGACCAGAAGCCAGATTAAGATGACGAGCGACCGCACGAAGACCCGGTATGAAGCCAAGGCAACAACGTCAGGATTCCAGGAAGGAGATTTGGTGTGGCTGTATAATCCCTATCGCCAAAAGGGGAAATCACCTAAATTGCAGCGGAACTGGGAAGGTCCCTACAGAATAGTAACCCGCATCAACGATGTTGTCTACCGCATCCAGCGAGGACCAAGGGCCAAAGTGAAAGTGGTTCATGTGGACCGACTGAGTCGATACAATGGCCGAAATGAGGATGCACTTGTTCGGGACGAACACGTCTAAGAGGGGGGCAGTGTAGCATAATAAAAACTACGCTCCCTAAAAGTATGATGCAACAAATTCCGAAGTGTCTTTTCGTTCTGGCAGAATTTTGGTTCGAAGTGTCCTTTAATTCGAGGTTCGTGTCTGCGATGAAGTCTCCACAGCTCATGTCAACAAAAGAGAACTATTACATCAGAATTTTTCTTGTTCCAGTGGTCGAAGAATTTGCTAGAAGTTTCTGGCTATCAGAAACTTCTGCTATATAAGGACAGATGGCGATCAAAAAGGGGCAGTAGTTTCTAAACTGTGGCGAAGAGATTAGAAAAGTGATAGTGGGCGAAGTTGTAATTTTGTGATAAATTGAAAGTTGAGATTTAACAAGAAGAAGTAATTAGTTTGGATTTGTGAATTAAGTAATTGAAAGGAGATAAATTGATTTGAGAGGACAGAGACCTTGTAAGAAAAGAATTGCGAAGAATAGTATAGTGTGAACCTGAATTGTTCTATAGACTAGGAAATAAAGAAATAATTTCACAGAATATTGTTTTATCTACTCGAGCCGTAGCTCGCATATTACAATATGATAAGAAACCCAGCGAGTCGGTAAAATAAATGTTGTCTCATTTTTTTAATTGTCCATATATTTTCTTCTCCGGTACCAGCTTCCTTTTCCACATGCACTACTCTCTTTTACATGCATCTTAAATCATGCCATCAATCTCCAAACATTCAATAATTAGTAAAGTACTCATTCGTTACTTTGTATCCGTTCCTTCCACGTACTCATAGTACTCATTACCCATAAAGTATTCTCAAACGTACAGCAACCCAACAAACAAGAGTGTACAATATGCGATTCCAAAAAAAAATCCAATGCCGGTACACACCAACCAAGCAATGTAATATGTGAGCATGTAAAATATGTCAGAACGTATCCGAATTGAGTACAGGCGTACGCAAAAAGTATTCAAATACAGAGTCGTTCACAGACTTTCGTAGAGTGCAGACGTGTTTCGGCTTTTCCTTCAAATTCGGAGTAATTTTTAGTTGACTATTAGAATTTGGTTAATCAAGTGGCGAGTTAGCCTAATACAAGTGGTAGTGGACTGGTAACCCAGCACCCCGGGTTCAATCCCCAATCCGATTGTCGACTTTTTTTTTTTACTTCCAATATCGGGGCCAGCGGATGAAACGATGTCATCAGCCGAGAAGGCAGTTAATGTAGGTACTGACCACCTAGCAACGGTAGCCGCCGATGGTACAGGGAAGAGGAGAAGGAAGACAAAACCGACTCCCAAAGTGGTAAAGCGCCCCTCCATAACAGCTTCATCTGAACAGCTGCCGGGCGGAGTGATGGAAGGGGCGCCTAGTACAGCAACAGCAGCTGCAGAAAAAAAGCGGCAAAGGTCAGATGACGATGACCAATACCCATACGTCTCCGACGGTGGGGAAGGCCACTATATGGGGGATAGCAACATCTTCTCAGTTCTTGCTGCTTCTGAGTCAGAAGACGAAGATGATGAGGTAGAGACTCTGAACAGCAGCATCAGGCAGCTGAAAGAACGTGTACGTGCTATCAAGGCCAAGCAAATGGCCAGACGAGAGAAGGAGCGGCAGCAAGAGCTCCAGTGCGCTTTGCAACAACCACAGCAGCAGCCATCAGAAGGCCATATGCAACAACAAAAACAGTCGCAACTACAACGTCAGCAGCAACAACAGCTGAAGAAACAGCAACAAACACAGCAGAAGCCATCAGAAGGCCAGTTGCAACAACAGCTGAAGAAACAGCAACAACAACAACAACAAAAGCAGCAGCAGCAAAGACATCAACAACAAAAGCAGCAGCAACAACAACCGCAGCAAAAACAGAAGCAACAGCAACAACAGCAGCAAATGAAGACTACAAAGACGAGGGTGCCACCAATTAACACCTATAAGATGGAGCTGAAGGATACCATTGAGCTATGTAAGTCGGCCATAGGTAATCATTTTTTCATTAAGCGATTAAATGTAGATAGACATGCTATCCACTGCAATACAGTGGAACAGTACAAACAAATTAAAAATCTTTTGAGGGAATCGACGACGGAATTCTTCTCCTTCACCCCGAAGGGGGAAAAGCTGCAAACCATGCTGCTGAGGGGGATAGAACCGTCTACCGATCCGGAGTTGCTCCTTCAACTGCTTAAAGAGAAGGAGTGCGACGAGCTCCAATTCGTAGGGGTCAAGCCATTCACCACAGCTAAAGCAAAAAGGGAGAAGCGGAAACTGCCGTTCTTCCTAGTTCAGCTTTCACCCAACAGCAAACTGGATGGTCTAAGGAGTATTAAAGTCCTAGACTACCAGGTTGTCGCCTGGGAAAAATTAAGAAGGAGCGAAAACATTTTACAATGTGTTCGCTGCCAAAGGTTCGGGCACGCCGCGTCGAACTGCGAAATGCAGCCTCGATGTGTCAAGTGTGGAAAGAACCACAAAGCAGAGGAATGCACTCTGGGTAAGGATGGAGTGGCAGATAAGAGCCAGCTCTCGTGTGCTTTATGCAGGAACTCGGGACACACCGCAAACTATCGGGGTTGTCCTAAGTTCCAGTATATTAAGAAAGTAAATCTGGTTCGTCAGGAGAAGGTCGTAGTGAAACGTCCACCTGCTCCAATTCAAACACAATCCGTGACTCCCCAAGTGACCTACGCCCAAATGGCGGCAGGTCGGGGAAACGCGGAACAGAAAAGACCGAAGGTTGTTTCTCAGGCCCCAGCGCCTAGAGCACCGGAGGCTCAAACTGACTTGCTGGCCATCTTGCTCGCAATCCAAGGGCAGATGGAGCAGCTTCAGCATCAGGTACAGGAGCAGGCGAAGCGGGTGGACCAGATCTACGCACTTCTGCCGGGCCTAACGCACCTCCAGTCGTAATGGGTACGAATATGGAGGAGCAATCCTTGAAGATTCTTGCGGTGAATGTGAATTCACTGATTAGGATCGAGCGAAGAGCCGTATTGTTTAAGTTGCTAGAAGACCAAACCCCTGATGTGCTTATGGTTAGCGAAACAAAGCTATCCCAGAAGCACAAATTGGGGCACAATAAATACAATATTGTCAGAAGAGACCGACCCAACTCCACACAAGGAGGAAGTGTTGCGATTTTCATTAAAAAACAACTGCAATTTAAGGTAGTGTACAGCGGTGAAGTGCGAAAGTTCCAGGTGCTGGAAGCGTGTCTATGCACCTGAAGCTACTCAATCTACTTTATTTATTTCAGAGCTCGAGACACTTTTTCGATACCTAAGACTGGAGTCGGAGGAGAATTATTTCATCATGGCCGGAGATCTAAACGCCAAACATAGAGATTGGGGAAATAACACACCTAATCCTAGAGGGAACCTACTATTCAATTGGTGGGGTCGGCACAGTGTCGAGTATAAACTCGATTTGAAAGCTACAGATAGTCAGTCGTTTCCTAGAAGCGGCTCCTATCTGGATCTTATGCTGTTCGACGTACGGTTACAACTGACCAATATGGACCGACAAACTATAAACTGCCTGCACACATTTGTGTATGACAGTGACCATTGCGGACTTAGTGCCATAATAACGATTCCCAACGAAATTGCGGAGTTGGAGGAGTTTGTCCAAACGTACTCCTACAATTATAGTAGGACGCGTTGGACTCGATTCTCAAGAACTTTGACAAGAGCACTCTCCTCGAATTCGCTCTACCCACCGTCCAATAGGAATCTGTCAAACGAGGAGATTGACTGGTACCTAAAACAAATGGACGAGACAATTAAACGAACTATGGACAATACGATACCTCGGTATCAACATACTGACAACGCAGACATATTCCGCAATGCAACAATTGACGCACTACACCAACACAAAAGTAGACTGCTGTCGAGACTAAAAACCTTGTACAGACAGTTTACTGGCAGACAAAACTCGGAGGTTAGGACACTGAAGTCGTTGATTAAAAACCTCCAGAAGTTAATTAGAGAAAATTACAGACTTTCGGCAAATTTGCATTGGAACAACAAAATTCGGGCTGTAAAATCCAACAACCCGAGTATGTTCCCACAAATAAATAAAATATTTCGGAGGAATAATCAAAACCACCTTCCGTGTCTTAAGATCCCCCGAACGACGAACAATGCACGAATACTGATAACAGCAGGTATAGATCCAGATAACGCAGTAGAGGATGACAACTTCTTTGTGATCGAAGATCCGCAGGAGAAGGTAGAAGCTATAGGAGCGATTTTCCAGGAAGTGTACAAGGTGAATGATACCATTTGCCCGAACCGCGAATTGGAAAATCGCGTCTTTGTGCATAATGTCTGCCTTCGAAATGATATAGAGCACTGGCGATCCGAGAACATAGGTTTTACCGAGTTCAATGACGATATTATGTCAAACAATGTCATCGCCGATGAAAGGGTACATCCCCCGTACATATCGAAGGTGGAGCTCCAAGCGATCTTTGAATCATTGAGAAGAATGAAATCTATGGGAATCGACGGAGAAGTGCTTTTGCCCTTACAAAGAGACTTTTTTATAGCAAGCAACTCGATGCAAGGGTAAAGGTAATCTGCTACATGGCCCTCATTCGGCCCATGCTCGTATATGGATGCCCCGTGTGGTTCAACGTGGGAGCAAGCTTGTTGAAAAAGATTCGGGTGTTTGAGAGGGCTTGCCTTCATTTATACAGAACACCAGAATCCCAGTACATAAAATTCTATCCCAATGAGGTCCTGTACAACAGGGCTAACCTAATAAGGGTGGATAATTTCCTAATCAAGCTGACTCGAAGACATATTGCAAGAGCAATGAGCTCGATGAATAACCTGATCTCTGGGGCTTATTACCCCAATTACAGGTACCACGAGAGAGTGCGCCTTAACGGCTTTGTTCCCCCAGAGGCATTCCTCTATCTCGATGAGAAAGGTCTGATCCAGGACAGATTGGCAGTGCCGCTAATCTTCCATGTTGCTCGGACAGTTGCGGATAGGCGACTCAACTACGACAGAGACGTCGCACACAGCAGTGTGGAGCGTCTCCGGTTTAGTAGAGCGGTATCGAGTCGCGATATAGACGACGTACAACGTCAGTACGGACATTTTTGGTGGCTAGCCGAACAAGGGGGAACTCCTTCGTCGTTTCCCCATAATCCAGGGTAGCCAGTTTGAAGTCGGCTGTTTTTTCTATGACCGATTTACATAGCTTAGGGTTAGGTACTTTTTAGGTAGATTTTTAGATAACATATATATACATATAAAAAAAATAAAAAAAAAAACATACAACACAGCACTTGGATCTATTCAAAAAAAAAAAAAAAAAATACGTATATAATTAAGTAGTTAGAGTAAGTAGATTAAGGTAGAATAAGGTAGGTTAAGATTTATTTTAAGATAGTCTATAAGTTTTATATGTATAAGAAACAAACAAAAAGTTCATTTACTAAGTTTTTTCAATTAAATAAAACTTTTCTTAGTAATTATTAGTAATAAAAAAAAAACGAAATAAATACAAATTTAAGTTAGGTTACGTCGAAAGACATATTTTTAAGTATTAGGTTTAGCTTAGAGCGCCCGCATAGGGCCAGTAAGTTAGAATAACATAGATAAGTTAGTTAGGCTAGTTTTAAGCGTTTTTTGTTTCTCAAGTAAGTTATAATGAATTAATAATTAATAAAAATGCAAAAAAAAAAAAGTATTCAAATACAAAAACAAAGTAGTAAATAAGAGATTACAATACCCTAAAATTAATTTTAAGAAAGAGGTTTGTGTTTAATAGCAAAAATGTAGTCTCTCGATTTTCATGTAGTTCTCGCACTGTGTTAATCGTTCAGTACTTCCGCGAATCTTGCGATAAAAACGTTGAAAGGGTGGTTATATGAAATTTTTTTTTTCGTCTTGTAAGTATGTTAACACCCTATCGCATGGTTGGTATGGAGTGGCCCTTGATGAGATACACTTAGACCAAAAGTAGGTCCATTCTGTTGCCACTGAGTAAGGATAGGTGATTCACACCGCCTACCCTTGGAACCAATTACTTTTCATAATATTATTTTTTTTTTTTTTCCTTTTTTAAGCGTGCATGCATTGTTGAGATCGCCTAGTGTAGCCTCTCTAATATTGGCGAGTGGGGGGCATGTGCACAACTGTTTCATGTTGTAACTGTTTCTTCTTCCTCCTCATCTCTGGAGCTCCTACAGTAGTCATTGTGGGCCCAACCTCAGAGTATGTCTACCCATCGCACTCTGTTGGTTAGTTTTGAAGGGGGTTCCTCTCTTGTGGTTCAGAAGTCAATTAGACCTCTTTTGATCTAGTATTGGTCACAGTATTCTGGCGGTATTACAATGGTATAGATGATTCCATCTAAAGTTCGCCTTATTTAACGCATCGACGTAGATAAGGTACTTAGCAAAAGACATTGACGCCTCGATGTTTATTTTGCCTATGCTATTCGTACCGGAAGAACCTTGCCAGGCTGGTTCATCAGCTTCGCAATTCCTCGGAATGTCACAGTGACATGGCAACCACCAAAGTATGAGGTTGCACTGTCCAGCTATCTCTTTGAGAGAGCAGTCTTTCACTGCCTTAGATCTTATAGTGAGGGATGTTAAGAATTTGATGGCTGCTTGATTGTCGATATACATAATTAACGATATCAGTCTGCGATACACTATTAACCGCCAACCAGTCAGTGGTTTGATGTCTTCGGCTTGGAAAACGCTGCAATGTTTCGTAAGGAGAGGTGAATGTCCACTTGCTCCAAGAAGACACCAACACCGTATCCGTCCTTAGTTTTGTGTGACAGTGTGCAAGACAGCGCAATGCGTCTACTCTGATCTGTCCAGTTGCTCCAATAAGACACCAACACCGTATCCGTCCTTAGTTTTGTGTGACAGTGTGCAAGACAGCGCGATGCGTATACTCTGATCTGTCCGGTATTGAATGTTTGTAGCCCAAGTTAAAATTTAATTTAGTGGGCAGGTAACCGATAACTCTGGAGGGATGACAGTGCATCAATAGGATACTGGCAGGGCCAGTGCGTAGCTGAGCTGGCAGCCAATTTGTTGTCGACTATGTCTGGGGATAAGGTGCTATTTGGGAATCAAAAGGTGGATCCTGTCAGTTTAGGAGGGGTGAAGCAGGTCCCTCTTGAGGAGTCTTCCGGTGAGATAGTTTCTTGACAGAGCTGCTTCCATTGATCACTCTGTCACCAAGGTGAAATCCTTAATTGATTTTTCGATGGGGATAGGGATGTCTAAACGAATTTACCTTTTTGATAAGCATGTTAGGACTTAGATAGAAACATCTCCAGAATTTTTAGTACGAAGAACTTCAGGCTAATAGGTCCTTGGGGAGTGTGCGTGAGATTTAGCCTGCCTCATGTATAAAAACCACCTCACCTCGGTCCAGGTGCTTGATGTAGTTCCAAGTACTATTCAGCATTTCTACTAATAATTCCTGAAGTTGCGCTGAAAAGATACCACTTTAATTATATATATAGTATACTCTGGGGCAGAGTTAGGGATAGGCGAAGTATAGGGATGTGAGTGTCCATTAGCAGATTCAGCTATGTTTCATTAGAACACTTGGTATGGTATGTACTTTAGAGAAAGTCTGTAGGATTGTGATGTGTTATCAATATACTGA
Source organism: Pocota personata (assembly GCA_963082735.1). NCBI lineage: Eukaryota > Metazoa > Arthropoda > Insecta > Diptera > Syrphidae > Pocota > Pocota personata. The sequence goes on from OY720430.1 coordinate 104,689,261, forward strand.
CAAATTCTTTCTTAAATATCATTAGGCTCTTCTTGTAGATCTCCCATTCCAGAAGTAACATCGTCGACTTGGCTCTGTTAAAGTCCCTTCTGCCCTTGCAGTGAAGGCTGTTGAGTTCGACGGCGGCCGTTTGCCTACTTTACTTCTTGTTGCTAGACTAGATTCATTGAATTAAAAAATGCACACTTGTCAAGTTGAAATTTCATATATAATCGGTTCTTTGTTGTTAGTTATGCTTTCCCTAAGTTGTTCGTGGGCATAGTCGTCGAGTGTTTGATCATATAGTTTGTTCGGTTTCATCTTGATCTACCTCAGTGTAGAAAAAATGTCCGTACGTTAAAATTTATTGGAAATAGCAAGTTGAAATAAAGCCAAATGCAAAAATTTGTCCTTATTTCGCTTTGTGAAAGTGAAAGGGCTGTCTGGTGTATGAGTCGAAGCGATATCCATAGTTTTTTTTTTTTTTTTAGCGCCACCCAAGTACTGTTTGACTAACATCGAATTTGAATTTGTTAAGCAAAATTAAAAACAATGGAAAGTGAAATAATGCCAAATTGGCCTTATTTCACTTTCGCAAAGTGAAATAAAGCCAAACGTTAAAATTTGACCTTTCGCAAAGTGAAATATGGCCAAATTTTTGCAGTTGGTCTTATTTCACGGCATCGTTGTCTTGACCTTAATGTTGGGTCATTTTGTGCAAATCTATTAGTTTGATAGTTGTTTTGGTAATGTGTACCCCTAGTTTGATTACTTTGAATATTCTCAATTGTTTCTGCCTTTAGTTGAAGTGATCTTTGAGGCAATTGTTTTCAGAAACTTAATTGATTGGTGTTGCGGCGGTCTGAGAGTAGGTATAACCGGCGTGTTTTCTGCGTTTCTGCCCGAGTGGCTTTTCCTCATTCCAGGCTTAGATGCTTTTCTCTATACATGTGATTTTAGTTGTGTGCACACCTAAGTACGTATGTCGATCTATCTGTGCATTTGTGTAGGTGCATTTCGTTATATGGCTGTGTACACACTCGCGCTCACTATAGTACTTCTTGTGTTCTCTTCGCGTTTTCTCCTTTCTCGATCCAATCGCCTTAACTCTTGGCATATCTCTTTGGCATAGTTGCTCACTGCATTCCACTTATCATATAACTGTAACATGTGTCAAACTACGTTCTCTGGGGTTAGGGTTTCATCCAATTCTATCCGCAGTGTTTCCCCTTTATGGCTGGAATCGTAGACAGTGAAAGAATACAAGTTCTACATCTTCGCGGGTATCGTGCTGGAAGAAATAAATGTATGACGGAAACACCCATGTTCTGTTGGTGTCTGTGTTACATTCAAGTCGACCTCTTCTTGTCTGCGGCTTATCCATGTCTCAATATTTGGGAAAAGACTGTATGTCCATCGGCCCTTAGACCGTTCGGGCCTTAGAGATGTATGTCCAATTTTGGCCCGAACGAAACCTGTACCAGAGTTCTCCTCTGTTTCTTGGAAAGGCCGTTTGCCAATTTGAGCTTCGCCTATTGCGTATGCTGTTCAAACGCCATTATTATATCACCGATTCGGATAATGAGCGCTGACCTCCTATCTGGTTGTCATTAAGGTCGATGATCGAGCTCCATCTCTTCTGAACATGTGCTCATTATTACTGTTTAAAAGCACTACTAGGATTATTGAGGCCTCCAGCAAACCTCTTCCCCTTCTGTTCGTTCTTGAGGAACCACATTCTACTGTCCATGCATTAAAGTCTTCAGTTATGACAACTGGACTTCAACCTCTAGTATCGATGGTTAACCTATCTAGGAAGCTATCGCATTCCTCGATCATAAAGCTCGGTGGAGCGTAGCAACTTTAGACGTAGATACCATCAATTTTGGTCCGAAAGAAGGCTGTACCAGAGCTCTCTTCTGTTTCTTGTAAAGTCCGTTTGCCAATTTGTGCTTCGCCTATTGCGTACGCTGTTCAAACGCCGTTATCATATCATCGATTCGGTTCACTCAAGATTGCTACGTTTACGCCTAGTTTGTGATAGAAAGGTTTGAGCGGCCTAACAGTGGTTTAGGTTTAGCTGTAATACATGTTTTCATTGTTTCAGCAGCATTACCTCAATGCTCGTTGATACAATGGTTATCTAATACTTCCCATAAGGTGGTTACTACTGAGGCCTTCCTTGCCTTGACAGAGTAAAAATGTTGGTTCCTTGTTGCATAAGTTTGCCGTTTGACCACTTTCACCACATCCTAAGCAATGCTTGGATCAGTCACTTGCGCTTTTGCAGGCTTTAGCTACGAGTATATGCCTAAATCGAATACATTTGTACATTTAAGTAGGTCTAGTCTCTCGCGTATTCGGCACACAACCCACCCTATGGGTAATTTGTCCACATTGCTATAAGCTCGTTGGCTGCTTCTGCAGGTGTGGTCACTGCTGCCGTCTTAGTACCACTGTAGGCTTTTCGGAATGACTTGATTGTCAAAGCCTTTATGATGCTGGTGTTCGCGAGGTATTCCCCTAACGCATTAAGCACGTTTTCTTGTGTGACATTTCACCTCAATTAATAATTTATGTATTAATACCTTCACATTTAGGACGGGTTGGTTTTTTTTTTCAATTTTTTGCTCGTGGTCTCTCTTACCCAGTCGGGTTCTATTTCGTCACCTTTCATCAGTGACTGAGGGGCTACTTTCTTCGTTTGTTGTGCTTTCGTAGTCTTCTGTACTTTGTCTTGCGGTGCCCCTCTTTCCACAGACAACTTTTTTTATTTTTGGATAGTGGAAGCTCAAATGCGATGCATTCTTTGATGTGATATCCCTATTATTTTTAATCATTTTCCCCCTTCTTCAAACTTCTCTGGTGTCAATGCGCCCACAATTCGGGGCAAAATCTGAATTTTCAATTTAACCCGAAAACAGCTATAACGATTTTCATCAAATTTTATATTTGAGTTAAGGTATATATGTACCTATATACTATCAGATGGCGTACCACGTCCTTGACAGAAAGTACGTATAGCGGTACTTTACTTAATGGCCGGTTTTTGGCAATTGGCTCGTTTTCAAATATGACTCGGGCGATTTTATTCAAAATCGATATTTAAGCAATATTTGACATACGCAAGGTCATGGAATACCAAGTTATGGAAAATTTAAATTTTTTTTTTTTTGTTTCAATTTTGAACCACGCACTTTATTTTATATGCTTTTTTTATGCTATGCTTTTATATTCTATTTCGGATATTTGGATTTCATTTGGTTGCTACGAGGTTTGAGGTCAACCCTATCACAGCTCCCTGTAATGTGATAAGGCGTTTGTTACGACCAGAGGTAACCAGGTATTTGGTGCATACGAGACTGTTGAGTAAATAATGGTTTACTTTGAAGCTGTGCATTATTGTAGAATCTATTCTTGCGTGGAAGTAAAGGTGGGCCCCTCCGTCGTTTGCCTACCTTGTCGTGGTGGAGGGGCTGAGTAAGGACCGATGATACTCTTGAGCTATACCTGGAATAGATCCAGGGAAGGTCAGGGTGGAGGTCAAGAAACTAAAAGGTAAACAAAAAGAACCTACAGTGAAGTAGTAAAAACACAAAAAAAAAAACATGGAGAGTACAGCTAAAAGAGAAGAAACTCGGGTGGGGATATACATCCAAAAGTCGGCAGAGGCCACGGCTGCCGGCGAGGGCTTGGCCCCGAAAGGGGATAAGTCGCCAGTGGCAACAAATACTCTCAACCAAGACACGCACACGAACAAAAACAAAAACAACTTCGGGCTGCAGCACCTCTTCACTGCAACAGATAAAATCGAAGAGGGTGCAACAACATCGACATTGACCGCTCATAAAGAGGACGAGTCAGCGACCCGAAAAAAACGCAAAATCTCTGGAGCCCAACAACGAAAAAGGGCCAAAGAAAGAAGACGACTGGAGATGGAGAAGCAAGGAAATTTGATTTCAAACCCAAACTGCCTGGCTTCAACACCAAAAGTCGTCTCCCCGCGTGGTCAAAAAGCAAGCAGTGAACAGACACTGACCGGGGAACGGATGGAACACCCTACTCTATCACAAGAGGATGCCTCGGCAAACTCTGATGGCAAGAGGAGGATGCGCCCCCATGCTGAACCACCGCAGAGAAAAAGAAGTCGTGTTGCTAAAGACCATCCACAATCTAGGCTTACCTCTATTCCACCAGGGCGGGCTAACGCTCACCCAGGGAGGAGCGAGGGAAATACTGTCGCACAACCAAAATCCAAAAACCCGATTAGGCCGTCAACTTCAAGGAGACAGGCAGCCACACCCATAAAATCTCGCCACACGAGGTCGTATAGGGATGTAGCAGCCAACCTCCTGGAGATGGTGGTCTACAACAGAAACGACGAGGATGGAAAGATACCGGAGGAGCTACACGAACGGTTCCAGAAAGCTCTCAATGCTGCCCTGGACCAAACACTTTGTTTGAATCCGACGACTTCCCTGAATTTCCTGAGGGCAGGTTTCAAAGGCAGCCGCTACCACATATGCTGTCAGGATAATGCCTCAACGGAGTCGTTAGCTAAACTAACATCTAGACTCGATGGTTGGAAAGGAACCAACCTAGTGGTTCTCCCGGCGGGAAAGATTCCCAGATTAACCAGGGTGTCCGTTTGGATCCCAGGGGTAATCGAGGAACCTGCAACGCTGTTTGCACGAATGAAGCTGCAAAACAAGGACCTTAAGACAGAAAAGTGGAAACCACGCAAAGGAGCAGGCAGGCAAAGGCCAACTAATCGTGGTAGGGATTGACGAGGAATCGCTGGGGTTACTAGTCCTACAAGGGGGTAAAGCATTATGCGGCTTTCACCAGGTCAGCTTTGTAATCCCTTCATTCCACGAAAGAATTAATGAAGGTAATCCAAGCAAACCTTCAGCACAGTAGGGCGGCAACTGCCAACCTCTGTGCTTACCTCTTAGCAGGAAAAGCGGATATCGCCCTCATCCAGGAACCTTATTGTCTGTATAATAAGGTAACAGGATGGGGGAATAAACTGAAAGTGATTGCAAACAACGGAAACAGTAAGTGTAGAGCCTGTATTGTGGCACGTAAGGATATTAATATTTTCTCTATTCCACAGATCAGCACAGGCGACCTCACAGTCACAAGTCTCGAATATAGGGCAAGAAATAGCGAGACCAACCAAATTATTTTGGCCTCTTGCTATCTCCCCTATGACTCCCCGCAACCTCCACCTAGCGATGAGTTAAATAGGTGTGTCACCTGGACGAGGTCCCAACAGAAGAGCCTCATAGTGGGTATGTACTCTAACGCCCACCACACTAACTGGGGTAGTACGAACATCAACAAAAGAGGTGAGTGTTTAGCCGATTATTTAAATATTGAAAACTTGATTACCTTGAATGAGGGTTGTACACCAACCTTCATAAATAAAATTAGAAGGGAGGTATTAGATATAACCTTATGCGACGTTAGGTCTATACACTTGGTGTCGAACTGGAGGATCAGTAATGAGATCTCCTTTTCGGACCACAGGTGGTTGAGTTTTGATATTGGAATTGATCACAAATCCAAAATAATGATTAGGAATCCTAAGAAAACTGACTGGTCCATCTTTGTAAGTAATCTTCAGGGAAAGCTGACACCAACTCAGGATAACAGCTACACTGAGATTAACCAATTAAACAATGAAGTCCTCAAAGTACAGAAGTGTATTATAGAATCTTTTGAGGCCGCCTGTCCTCTAAAACCGGTACCTAGAAGTGCAAAGCAAAAATGGTGGAACGGCGACCTCCATGAAATAAGGAAGGTTGCTAGACAACGCCAAAATAAAGCTTTAAGAACCAACGAAGAAGCAGACTGGGAATCCTATAAAGAAAGTAAAAGAAGCTTCAAGAAGCTCACCAGGGCTGCTGAAAGGGAATCATGGAAAACTTTCTGCACCAACATATGCGATAATAATGGAGCAGCGCGATTAAAGAAGATCCTGTCCAAGGAACCACCAAGTTATCAACTTCTACAGGCGGGCAATAACTTGGCAACCGCAGCTGATACCTTGGAGACGCTGATGTGTGTACACTTCCCAAACTGTTTCAGCGAGGCAGCTACACCTTCCAAGCGTGGGGTCACTCGAACTGATACAAAATGGGAAGACACTGAGAACCTAGTTGATGCAGATAAAGTGACCTGGGCTATTAACTCATTTTCGCCATACAAATCACTTCCCATCTTTTTGCAAAAAGGGATAGAATTAGACACCCTAAAGAAAACCCTGGTCAATATCTTCAGGGGATGTCTATATCATGGATACACACCAACACAATGGCAAGAGGTGAGGGTGGTGTTCCTACCGAAACCCGGGAAAGATTTGTCGACAGCAAAGGGCTACAGACCTATTAGCCTAACATCCTTTTTACTAAAATCAATGGAGAGAATCTGTGATAACTACATCAGAACACAGATTACAATTACGCGGCTGTGTCCTAATCAACATGCATATCTCAAAGGAAAATCAGTTGAGACGGCACTACACCAGGTTGTATCCACAATAGAAGATGCTTTTGAAACCAAGGAATCAGTCGCAGGCGTTTTTCTAGATATCGAAGAGGCATTTAACAATGTGAAAACTCAAAAAATTGTGGAGGCACTCTCGATATACTGTAATAACCAAATAATAAATAATTGGCTAGAACACATGCTTACAAACCGCATTATCACAGCTTCACTGGGAGACGACACAAGAAGGGGAACAGTCCGTACGGGAACACCACAGGGGGGGGATAATATCTCCTTTTCTGTGGGTGCTCACAATGGACAACCTTTTAAAAGCACTATATGGAACCTGTGCGAAATGTGTAGCGTACGCAGATGACCTAGCCATTCTGATAAGAGGTAAGCACCTGAACATCATAGGAGAGCTTATGCAAAACACCCTTCGAATCATAAAAGAATGGGCGGAGGAGAGTGGATTAGAAATAAATCCAAATAAAACGGAAATGGTTCTCTTTACAAAGAAAACCAAAACTAGTGACTTTCACATTCCACAACTCGGAGGAGTATCACTACAACTCCGCGACAGCGTCAAGTATCTGGGCATTATATTAGACAGGAAACTGACCTGGAGAAAGAACCTGGAAGAAAGAGTCACCAAAGCAAAGAGAGCATATTGGATATGCAGGAGGGTCATCGGGAAGTCATGGGGCTTGAAACCGAAACAGGTCCACTGGATATACGAATGCGTAATAAAACCCATCATCTTCTACGGAGTAGTTGTATGGTGGCCAGTGATGAGCAAAAAGTATGCAAGAGACTTGCTAACTAAGGTGCAGCGTATGGTCTGCCTGGGTATTACAGGAGCACAATCCTCAACACCAACCGCGGCCATGGAAGCGATACTTAACATTCTACCAGTGCACCTCGAAGCGAAAAAGATTGCCGGTATTTCAGCCTCACGGCTTAAAACTATCGGCCATTTCACCGGTGGTGCAAATACGGGACATCGAAAAATCACCGAAATGATAAGAGTAACGACACCACTCATCGATTGCCCCAGTGATGTTGTTGGGAAATCGTACACATTCTCCAACAACTTCGAAACAATTTTTCCCGCAAGAGAATATTGGACGTATGAAAGAACGACAAGAAACTCCAATGGGATATCGGTTTATACAGATGGCTCTAACATATCAGGGGAATCAGGGGCTGGCATCTTTAGTGCTAACCCACCGATTGAACTTGCTATTCACCTAGAACCATTTGTATCGGTGTTCCAAGCAGAAGTCTATGCAATTATGAAGGCAACCGAAATACTCGCAGAAGACACCAGCGAAGAAAGGCAAATTGACATCTGCTCGGACAGCAAAGCAGCAATTAGCGCGATCACAAACCCCATGTCGAAATCACTACTAGTAAGGGAGTGCAAAACTAAATTGAACTTACTTGCCAGACGCAATAGAGTCCGTCTCACATGGGTACCGGGGCACGAGGGTGTACCGGGCAACGAAAAGGCAGACGAACTAGCAAGGAAAGGAGCAGGCAATACAGAACTGAACCCGGATAGTACAATAGGGGTCCCTCTGACAACTATTAAAACAATAATCAATGATAAGATACGACAGGAGTTCAATAACTACTGGACGAATCTAGACACGTGCAAAGTGGCTAGATCTGTAATAACCAAACCGAGTAACAACACAGCAAAAAGAGCTCTTAACTCAAGCAGAACACAATTGAGATTGATGGTGGGACTTTTAACAGGGCACATCAATCTCAACAAACATTCGTTCAGACTCGGGATAGCTGATACAGCAATCTGTGCCAACTGTGAAGAGGAGGAGGAAGATATAGAACACTTCCTCTGTCACTGCCCCGCTACAGCGAGGCTAAGGCTGAAAATTCTGGGATCTCCAAGGATTCCGGATATTACACACCTCAATAAGAAAGGAATCGGGGATATACTGGAGTTCGCCAGACGAACACTACGATTCCACGATCACTATACGATATAGTTGATACTACCCATGATCCCTAGACCTAAATCCTCTCAATACATAATTCCCAAAACACATCACTATTCCTTACAGTTACGCAGATGAGGGGAACACAACGGGCCCAATGGAGGCCTAAGTGAAGAGCATAAGCTCACCCTCTCAAACCAACCAACCAAAAGGTGGGTAAGTATTCTGAGGCTTACTCGCTGAAGCCTGGTTTTAATAGGCGTATATTCTGGTTCTCTAGTTTCAATCATAAAAGGACCACCTGCGGTAAATACGCCGGTTCTCGGTAGGTCACTCTTAAGACCTCGAATAAGATAATCGAAAAGAGCCTTATCTTCCCTATATGTTTGAGTCAATAGTTTCAAAGACTCTGAAACAACATCCATATAGGATAAGGGAGATAGATTTGTAAAAGGTAAGGGAGATTTGGCTATAGACTGCCTGGTAGAAACCTTGGATAGTGTTAATTCATAGTGTAAGCTATGTCATTTGGTACTCAAGGGTAGCCAAATCACGCTGGTCTGCGTAGTGCATGGCAAGGTAGCGAGGCATGTTTTCCCAGTTTACGGGAGTATTCTATTACCGTAAAGCCATATCGGCACTTTGCCTGATGTATTGTATGTACTTCTATGTATGTATATACTATAAGTAAAGTTGAAAGTAAAATTAAAGAGAAAATCTATTGACTAAATATTTACTCAGTAGATCAATATTAACTCAAAAGAAAATCGATTGAGTTTACTTTTACTTTTATCTTTAGAATTTTTTTTTTTAAATTTTACTTTACTCTTTGTTAAATGAATTTGTGTTTTAATTTAATTTTCCCTTTTGTTTCTATCTCTTTTGAATTTTAGGTTTATTTTTCACTTTAGCTTTGTATGCATTCTAATTAAATTTTTAAATAATTTTTTTTACTTTTACTTCGTTTCAATTTTACTTTCGGGAATCCATTGGGTACTAGTTTTCATGATCCTGATTATGCGCTTAGCATCCTTCGCTTCCCGTGCCTCCGCTGTCGAGTTGTTAGCCGCCAACTACTACTAGAGTGCCCTTTCCAATTTGTTTAATTGTTGTTTTACCACTCTCAATCACTGGCAACCACAGGTTTTTCGAAAATGCACGGGCTTTCGAGAAAAAATAATCGATTTTTTTAGTTGATCGTTATAAATTTGATGAGCTATCGTATCTTGTGGTCCCTTCTTAACATTAAAAAAATTAAAAAAAACTTAAAAATCTTACATTTTCACTTGAGACTGAACACTATCAACCATTTGTTTGCATTGTTATTTTTATATTTGAATTTTATGTCGGTGAATACTTATGAGAAAACCAACTGCACCTTGCATACGGCTGCCCTCCCGCCGAAAACATCGCACCACTTTCGCGTAGTCAAACGAGTACTTGAAGGGCTGAATTCAAAAAGTGAATGCCTTTAGTTTATGTTTTAATACTGGAATGCTACACAGGGAAACAATGTGAAATGATATATTATATATAATATATATACGTATATACTCGTATTTTATTTTATTTTATTTTATGTATACATTTTTGCGTTACGGTGTATCGCTCTTGGTAAATTGCTGAGCTTCTATATTACTGAGTTTTTGAAAGGTCTTTTTGTTACAACTCAGATTAGACTCTGAAACAATTTTCTTTTTTTAAGGTTTGTAGAGCAATTCAATTGAATTCGAACTCTTAAAACTAAAAGATTATTTTTGGTTGACTTAAAGATATGTCTGACTTAAACTATACTTTAAACGTCTATTTTTTACAAATCATTTAGGTCGTTAAAACAGAAGGCTCCTAAATGGAGTTTCCTTTTTGTGAGAGAGCTGGGCAAGACGTGTAAACCTTCTTACTAGCCAACTGATACCAACAAAATACTCGGACCTGATTAACTTCTTCATCGTAAAAGGAATGCATTGCAATTGTATAAAAGTTGAAGAGAGCTATGATCTGTCCTCTGATCATTTTCCAGTCATTCTAACGATGAGTGAAACAGTGATTAGAAAAGAAGTACCAGCCAGATTAGGTTAGGTTATAATGCAGAGTAGGAGATCCCCATCGTCTATTTTTTTTTTTTCAAGATCATTTCGGTCGTTGAAATAGAAGGCTCCGAAATGGAGTTTCCTTCTTTCGGACAGAGCTGGGTAGGTGCAAAGAAGGTAAAGAATAGTCTCCTCCTCTTCCTCGTCCATGCAGCTTCTGCAGAAATCGTTAGAGAAACCGCCAGCCTTGTTGCATGTTTGCCTATTAGATAGTGTCCAGTGATGACACCTATAACAGCTCTGATATGCAGTCTATTTAGAGAAATCAAATTCTTAGAGCGTTTCAGATCCAGCTTAGGCCAAATCTGTTTTGTCGCTAAACAAGTTGTACCACTTGTTCACCTAGAGCTTGTCCTTTCAATAGCATCCAGCTTTAATTTAAGTTTGCATGTAGAGATAAGCATACCCAGTGAACTTTTGTCTGGAATATGGGTATTGTTGTTCCATGTCTGGGAAGTTCGTCAGCCTTACAATTTCCTGAATATTCCTTATTCCCTGGCACCCAAATTAGTTGAATATTGGACTGTTCCACCATCTCTATAAGAGACGATCGGCTGTTTGCAGCTGTTAGAGAATTTATTGAGGATGATTCCAAGGATTTGATTGCGGCTTGGCTGTCTGAAAAGATGCGAATATCTATGGACGATATCACGTTTTTCTTTAGCCAAGACAAGACTTCCCTTATTGCCATTATCTCCGCCTGGGACACGCTACAGTGGTTTGGGAGACGAAAAGAGAGGTTTAGATTAAGCGTAAAAACGACACCACCACCCACTCCGTCGTTAGTTTTTGAACCGTCAATATAAAAATGTAACGACCTATCTTCCGTAAAACCACCTTCTTCCCAGAATGCTCTGGAAGGGATGGTAACTTGAAAGTTTTTTGTCAAAATTGAACTTGGGTATGGTGAAAATGTTGAGGTGTGTTAAATTGAAAGGAGTGTCCATAGAAGAAGGTCGTTGGACCTTGCTTAATATCTTCTGGTTTATCGCCTTATCCAAGGCAATCCACCAGACAAATACCCCGTACATGAGGATAGGTCTGATGACTGAAATATAGAGACTGTGAGTTAATGTGGGTTGTAAGCCCCATTTGTTACCCCATTGTTTGCAAGAGAAGAATGAGACAGTAGCTTTTTTTTTTGTTAAGTGTGTATCAATTAGTAAATTTAACGTATCTATACTGGAGTTATCTAAGACCCATCTGTTTTCAATAAACAGTTGGGCATTGAAGGATTTGTCGATAGGATTTTTCTCAGCCTAGACGCCTCAGAAGATTCTTCTATTTTAACACAAAAGAGTCTTTTTTATGTGTTTTTAGGGATTCTTTGTACGAGTTCCAGTTAGTTGCATCTCTTGTGTTTTTGCCATTGCTAAAAAGTTTCCTACAAATATGTGGAGGATCGTCATAAAGACTAAATTGAAGGTATCAGTGGTCAGAAAAGAGTGTTCACGGAATACTTTTCACTTCTTGATTATTTGATTAATATTGTCGGAGTCAAGGATTTTATCTATGATAGAATCTCCTGTCGGTTTCTAGTTATAAAATAAATGTAGGTTTGCTACCGACGTTGCACAAAATGAAGTTAGTTTTTAAAATATAGTCAAAAAGCAGCTCACCCCTTTCGTTGATGTTAGAGCTACCCCAAGCGGAGTGGTGAGCATTAGCATCACAGCCCACTATGATTCCAATTTTACATCTTTCTGCGTCTACGACCAGTCTTACCATATTGGGTCCAGGAAGATGATCTGTCATATCGTGGGCGAAATAAGCCGATGCTAGATAGTAGGAGCACTTGTTTATTTCTAGCAACTCTACGATTAGATCCCGATCACTGTAATTAGGAAGTAAAATTACCTTAACCCTTTCAGAACCAATGACTTGAAAACTGTATGGATTTATGTCAAATTTGGAATATTAGTCATTTAGAGTATATTATTGAACAATATTAAACAGTTTTTGAAGTGGAGCCCACAGTATCCCCAAAAAAGGACCCATACAAATGTGTGGGTTGGTATGCATCTATGACAGAAAACGCGTTAATCTTTGAATTTCAGTTATGTATTTATTTCATATTGTTTTATAATATATATTGTTTTAAATAATATAAATAAGGAATGCTTCAGGCTTTTTTAAAAAACGATAAAAATAAATAAATAATTCATTAACATATCAGACTTTTATCACACTATTCTGTTATGTGGAAAAGCTTAAAACAATTTTTCCCCTGGGCCACGCACAAATAAATATTGCATTTTTCGCACCTCGTTCGAGTCCGGCTGGTACACGCTTTCAAGCGGCACATTCTTGCGTTTTTCAAATTGTATACTACTGGCCAATGGTTCGACTCGTCAAACCTTTTGCTGGGTCCTGGGAACGGCGCACATGTCTTTGTAGAGCTCGTTTGGGCTTCCGTTTCTTCTTCATCCTCAGAATCTTCCCTTTTGCGTTTCGAGATAAGAGCCTCCGCAATATCTAATTTAAAATGAAGTAAATCCAATACCTTTTTACTGGAAACGTTCTTCAGCTTGCAGTCCATTCTGTATTCAAATCAGCTATTCACAACAGCTAAGTCAATAAAATGGAGTGCTACTTTGAGTGTCCACTTTTTTGTTTTGATCCCCCCCCCCACATGTTGCGGTTGTATTCTTTTACAATAGAAGATTTCAGATTGATCCGAGCTCTTTCTTCCTTGCTCCACCTTGAGACGGATTCCATTGAGTCTTTTCCAAAAGCTGTAGATGCCATTGTTACACTTTTGTTGTCCTTCCATTTAACAACCACAACCATCAGCTCGAACTCTTTGATCAGCTTCGCCTCGACTCATTAATTTGTCAGTTTTCAATTCCACATTCTTGAGGCGATTTGACATAATTGTTCCCGTTCCATAGATCTTAAGGTCTTTTAATCGGTCGAGTAAAGGTATTGTAGTGAAAAAGCGGTCAAAAATAACGAGTTCTCTGGCAAAGTCTTCGTTAACCGCAAGATTACACTTGGACCTAATCCTAATGATCGATCTCCAAGAGGGGTCAGAGCGCCTTGATAAATTTCGAAGTCGAAAACGATACCTGATGGAATCAAATTATTTACTTTAAATATTTGCATTTTCTTAAAAAAATTACCTGTTGACGATGAAAGAACAAAGTTTTTGAGTCCGACAGGACGCGGCTTATTTCGAACGTATTGTCTTAGTCGGTTCGGGCACCTTCCCAAAAATGGAATCATTTGCTCGTCAATTGAGTAGTTTTGGGAGCATCTTGGAATACTAAGGCACCTGCTTCTCACTGCGTCAATAACTGGCTGCATTTTCCACAATACATTAGTTGCTGCATCCGGTGGTTGAACGTTTGTGTCAACATAATGGAGACATTTTCTCAGCTGAACAAATCTTCTTCTAGACATTTGAGATGTCACCTGCGTATGCCGTAAATCACGATTCCAGTACATATATAAACGGGGCAATGGAATGCAGTCGAAGTACATATGAATGCCGTAGAGTGTTCTAATTTCGGAAGCATCAGTGTTTATCGGCTTTCCACTTTTGAGCAAGCTATACATTTCAGTGAATTCAGCTGTTTTTTCGAAGTGCTCTTCGTTGAAATACCACTCGAAGTAACGGATTGGAAGGAGAGGAGGATGTGTAGCCATAACAGGAGCAGAATTCTCCCTTTGCGCAGACTCAAATTCAGAAACTTTCCACATCATACGTCTTCGAGTTTCTACTTCTGACTTTTGTCCTAGTAGAGTCTCATCTTCTACTTCGGCTTCAACTTCCTCATCTGTTTCTGACTCTTCAAGAGTTTCTTGGTTAGTTTGAGGATTAAAAGCCTCAACCTCATCTTCATTGTCGTCAGACTCAGAAAAGTCTTCTACGTCAGACCCTTCAGCTAGAAGGTTCAAGACTTCTTCCAAATCTTGGTCGTTGTCGAAATGGTAAACTTTTCCTGTGAGACAGAAAAACACGCATAGGTTGAGTGCTAGGTGACACAATTGTGTGGGTCTTATTTTACATGCATATATTTTCCTTGCACAAATCGAAAGGGTTTTAATTTTTTCGGAAATATGTTTAATCAATATTCATTTATAAAATATCAAAAAACGGACTTTCAATTATTACAGATATTATAGAAGATCTATACTTACGTTGGCTTCTTCTCGTCAATCCTGACATCACGTCTTTATCGCTTCACTGTTTGCACAAAAATGACAAAAGCCATTCAACGGGATATACAAAACACAAGAAAACAACACGAATGATGTACTTGGAACTAGAAAACTTGCCTTAACGAAGTAGAACAAAGCGAAACACGAATGCGAAAATGAGGCAACATTACCCACACAAATGTGTTATAGGACACTGAAAGGGTTAAAGCTACTTTTTACCAATATGCAAGATCTAATTTACCAATCGCTAACTTATAAAGATCACAAGATCTCTTATCAGCACAAGCGATCAGCTTGACATGGCCCTGATACCAACCGCCGTCACGACAGTTGAGAAGCGGGCCATTATTCTCTTTCATAATTTCGAGAATTATGAATTATGAATTATGATTTGGCTGCGATCATCCTCCATTTATCTGGACCCATCGATGTCATTCTTATCGATGACTGCCAGTACAATCATGTCTTTGAGGACTCCGCTGTAAGATTTGAGGGCCTGGAGGAGGTGCTGGTGTTGTGCACCTTATGTCTTTTAGAATTCGATCCGGATTCTTCCAAAGATCTCTGTCTCTTAGACGTGAAATCTCTGTTAGTCTTAGTGGGTTCAGTACTGACGACCATTTTCGCCCAATTGAATATGGTTTTCATCCTAACGTTCATTTTGTTTTCCGAAATGTTGCCGAACTTCTGAAGAATACGCCCAGCTGAAGGACGATCTTTGTACGTCTGTTTGGAGGGAGCGACGTGTAGTGAGCCGTAGCTACACCCCGATCCCGAAGAGTCCTTATTGGACTGTAAAGTTCCTCTACTAGGCTCCGTGCGGCTTTTGGCAGCAGATGGACAATGTGAATCCACAATCCTTTTGCTAGCCAATACCTTTGGTGTATTACCGGTAGACAGCTTAATCGCCGTACTACCGTCCGGTTTAAAAGGAGAACTAGTCTCAACTACATTTGTTTTTTTTTTTTTGTTTTTGATAAATTAGTTTTATTCATATTAAGTCCCACTAGTAAGCCGGTGTGGAATATGCCCATCGCAGCATAGCCAGTTCTGCTCCGATACGACAGGCGCTTCCCAGGACACCTGAAGTAGATCATTCCCGACTGATTTAACCCTCAGCCTTGCATCCTTGGGTACGATTTCCTATCTGCTCACACCTCCACTGGAATCAGATTGATTACTCTTAAGCTTCGGACCTTCCTCTGGAGACCATACAGCTTGGGTGACCCTGCTGCAATCGCTCCCCAGAATCACTAGATCCTACTGAGCATCCCCACCACGACAAGGTAAGTAATTGATGATTAATGTTGGAAATATATATGATTTTCGTCATTCGACGAATATCGGTATCTGAAGAATGTTTCGCACATGGTGTAGAACGTGCTTATACAAAGTTTTGGAGGAATTGTCAAAATCTGTATAATTAATATGATACATTAACTACCAGAGCTGCATCTACCCCAAAAGGCACTAGTAATATTTGATATCACTATTAGAAAATCCTTTTTCTTTCCGATTGCTAAGACTTTTTCTAAATGAATTTACATGAGATGTGCAAATGCATAATGTATCATTTCTGTGCATCGAACAAGAAGTGTATAAAAATACGAATAACAAAAAAATATGTATGAGTATGCCTTTTGATGATACAGATCACACTTACCACAATTACTGAATGTCCCGTCCCGCATCTCGCCGTTGCTCGCATTAATGGATGAAAATCACGTCGCTCTGCGGCTCTGCGGACTATAAAAGCGAAATTAACTACTTGAACATGAATATTATATTTTTCCGATCGATGCAAATGCTGCAAGCTTACCATTATTGCTGTTGGTGGAAATTCTTCCGTTGAAGTGGTTTGAGAAAGTTGTTCTCTTGGTGAATGTTGATTACTTGATTTGGCGTCTTTGAAACTTTAACCTCTGCCATTGGACAGGATCGCTGACCGCCCCAGCATTTCGCATTCGTATGCAATTTGACATATTAATTTGTTATAAACACACTTTTTATAGTAGTAAAGTGAAGTGGTCAAAGAAATTATATATATATATGTACATACATATCCATATGTAAATATTGTCAATATGTTTTTTTTTTTTTCATTTCATTTCCAATGTCAGAATTGTTCGTGCTTTTTTGTCATTATGCCATTTTTTTTCATTTCATTTTCATTGTCAGAATTGTCCGCGCTTTTTTGTCATTATGTCATTGGGAATGGTTATTGCATCGGAATGTCTTTCAAATAATACAAAACATTGTTCCAGTTTGAATAGAGATGGAGTGATAAATTAGGGAATGATTGTCGCATTTTTGATGCGCGCGACTACATAACACGTTGCTTATTTATGAAAAACAGTTACAGTCCGGTCAAATTAGCTGAACCACTAAATTGTTGGTCAGTCTTTCGTCAATTAACAAATAAGCATATCAAATCAAACTAATTACCATACTAAATTATCATTTTTAAGGTACCATTAAAACAGAAATGGCCACCATACGAGTAATGCAATATTCCAGAGACAAATCGACACAAAACTGTGAAGAATTTGTACATGCATACTCGTACATATGTAAGAGTATGAACGTCACCAGCAAATAAGTAATCGTTTAAGCACTCTCATTTCAGTCTTCGACTAATTTTGGGGGAAGGAAAGACTTGAAAGTTAATTTCGATTCATTTTAATAAGCGTTTATTATGGACTAATTGCCTCTAGTGATGTCATTAATAAAATGTGCGCAGTGATTAACAACTCATTTAATTGTTCTGAGATTTTGATTTAATTATGGTATTTGGACAGTTTTCGAGAATATGACAGAATTTATTTTGTAATTTGAGGATTAAACATGAACGTGTTCTCATAATAACCTTTTCGGCGATTTTTTTTCGAACAACGAGGGTATTTTTGAAATGTTGGCCTTTTATAATATCACTTTTGTCAAGTGACTGGATGGATTTGAATGTATATTAAACTACAAGTTAAATAAGCGTAACTTGTTCATATAACATCATCAGTTAGGTAGTGATATTTATGAATCTTCGTCTTCTTAGGTAAATGGTAGCTTCCGTGGTTCTTCAGCAAACCTCCCCAAAACTATACGTACATTTTCTCATAGCCAAGTAAAATTAAATTAGGAATAAGTCCTAACAGCATGCGCATGTTGAAATAAAAATCTAGTTTGTTCCATTATAATTGGGTAACATTTTTTACTGGATTCATCACAAATAATAAATTATAATTAACTTTATAAGCATAAAACTCGACTTGATCTCCTCATTCTTCAACACCTAGAAATAAACAAATTGTTAACAAATCAATAAAATATGTTACAAATAGGTGAGTTGTATTGTACTCGTTAGGTTAACGTATAAATTATAAATTGTTCTAAATTATAATACAACACTACAAACATCCTCATGCACATGCACAAATATTGGTTCCATGAAAATGTTCGATCCCGAAATTGTAATCAATTTGATATTTGAGTTATGGTGGACACGTAAGTGAATGCAGGGGAGCCCAGAGGAGAGTTACCCCCTCCCCCTGAACCACCCCTGTCACATACGAAAAAAAAACAAAAAACTAGGAAGAACATAACAAGAAAATGTTCCTATTTTTTTAGGTGAATATAATTTTTTGTTAGAATTGCCATTTCGTTTCCGAAAAAAAAAAATGAAATTGTTGAAGGCGATAAAATATTTTATTATAAAAATTAAAACTAAAAAAAAATTGTAAATGTAAAAAAGAAAAATTAAAATACTTAACTAATTTTACTGAAACCTAATTTCATTATTGGCGGCAGTATTAATGCGAAACATACATTCTGAGGCTCAAGACACAGCTCCCAAAGAGGTAGAATGCTCTATGAGGCGGGTATGGAGTACAGTACCGACCTACTGGCCAACTAATACTTCGAAAATACCTGATCTGATCGACCTTTTCGTCGTGAAAGGAATTTCTACCAACCACATTTTTTTTTTATATAATTTCACGTGCAAATTAAAGGGGATATGAATACTCTTATACAAATTTTTAGAACACGTGCGTTTTTGTGGAAATAGAAGAGACAGAGAGAAAGAAAGAAAGATTGGTGTAGTGGGTTTGAAACTTAGGTGGTATTAAGTATCTGTAATCTTAAGTATCTGTCATCATCACGATCAAGTTGCATTTTAGCCATATGACCACCCTACTGCCAGTGTTATGCCTTCACAGTAGAGTTGACTTAGCTTTCGCAATTGATCGACTTTTTTTTATTTATTTCATGCGAAATAAATAGATGATTCTTGACATCAGGATTCGAACCGTGAATCAACAGCGTGACAAGCGATGATGTTACCACTACACCACGGCCACCCTTAATTAAAGTTGAAGAGAGCTTTGATCTGTCGTCTGACCATTCCCCAGTTGTTTTGACATTGAGCGAAAAACTAGTCTATACCCTAGAGCCAGCGAGATTAACCGGTAGAACAACTAACTGGGAAGGCTTTAGGAACGAAATTGAAGATAATATTGAACTGAGCGTTCCACTTACGACACCCTATGAACTTTAGGTTGAAGTTGAGCGCTTCGTTGAGATCGTACAGCTCGCCTCTTAGAATAATACTCCCAATCCAAGGAAAACTCTGGACAAATACGGTCTACGATATCGTACGGAAATAAAAGAATTGGTCAAGGAAAAAAGAAAAGCGCGTAAGAAATGGCAACGGAGTCGTGCTCCGCAACATAAAGCTCACTTGAATCACCTGTGCAATTCGTTGAAGAAGACTATAAAGGATTTTAAGAATCGTGCGATAGGCTCTTATCTTGAGAGTTTAACAACGAAAAAGATTCCAATTATTCACTTTGGAAAGCTGTAAAAGGCACCAAACGGCCCAAGGTCCCCGCGCCGCCTATTAAATTAAATCACAATGAATGGGCAAGGGAAGATAAAGAAAAAGCGGACATTTTTGCGGCCCACCTGGAAGACACCTTTAAACCGTACGATGGTCAAGTGTCTTACGACAATATCAATAGGCCGGATTTACCATCAGACAATTTAGCACTTACAAGTGCAACGCTAAGAGAACTCAAACATGAGATCAGGGATCTAAAACCTAAGAAAGCTCCTGGTTATGACTTGATCACAGGAGAAATTCTCAAAGCTTTACCTAGAAAAGCATTGATTAAGCTTCTTCATATTGTAAATGCTGCGCTCAGATTAAAACACGTGCCTAACCAATGGAAAGTTGCGGAAGTTATAATGGTTTTAAAACCAGGAAAGTCGCCAAATTAGGTAAAATCTTATAGACCAATTTCGCTACTTCCAGTTATATCCAAAATTTTCGAGAGAATGTTACTAAGGCGTCTCCAACCGGTTATAGAAGGAAATAATGTTATCCCTGACCACCAGTTTGGGTTCAGAAGTAAGCATTCGACGGTTGATCAGGTGAATAGAATTACTGACGTAATCGAGAAAGCACTTGAAGAGAAAAAGATATGCTCAAGCGTATTTCTTGACATCTCGCAATCCTTTGATAAGGTGTGGCTTGAATTGCAAATTACGACAAGTTCTCCCTGTATGCTTATACGACATTCTAGAATCATACCTCGGGAATAGACTCTTCCGTGTTAGACATGGAAATGAATACTCGGAGTTCAAAGAAATTTCGGCCGGTGTACCGCAAGGAAGCGTTCTTGGGCCACCTCTCTATCTGTTATATACTCGAGATATACCGAAAGAAGATGGCACTATCCTGGCTACGTTTGCCGATGACACCGCTATCCTAGCCGTAGGTAAAACAATCGAAGAAACGACTGCAAAACTGCAAAACGCACTGAATAAAGTAAATGAATGGACGAGGGACTGGTGGATCGCCCTCAACGAATCTAAATCTGTTCACGTGAATTTCACTTATAAGAAAACTTATGTCTTGCCAATTTTCCTAAACTTGGCTCGAATACCTTTTGCAAACGAGGCCAAATACCTTGGAATGACATTCGACGCAAAACTGAAATGGAATTCTCACGTGAAAATGAAACGTAAAGAACTCGAAATCAAATGTAGAGAAATGAACTGGTTGCTCGGAAAACGCTCCCAGCGCAGTACTGAGAACAAACTGCTTTTATACAAGCAAGTGCTAACGCCAGTGTGGACTTACGGTATACAACTTTGGGGCTGTACCAAGAAAACAAACGCCAATATTTTACAAACTTTTCAAAATAAAGTGCTAAGAGAAATTGTCCACGCATCGTGGTATACTAGAAACGATGATATCCACAAGGGATCTCAGAATTCCGACAATCGAAGCTGAAATTAGAACCTTCGCGAGAAAGCATAGAAACCGACTAATCGGATTTGTCAACAATACAATCCTACAAATTCTGGATGAGAGCAATTTATTGCGCCGACTACAAAGGACGAAACCTTTCGACTTGGAGAGATAGGAATCAACCCCGCCTTGATTGCGGAACATGCAACATCTTTCAGTGGAAAGTAATCTGCCAAACAAGTTTTTTTTTTTTTTTCATGATAGAAAAATTGCTTGACAAGGTCCTTCTTAGTTGCAATATATAATAAATTAAATTGCAGGGTGGTGTTTTTTTAGTCATGATACTACTATGAGCACGCACTTGCTATCCTCATAGTGATTTTTCACCAACCCTCAGGAAAAAAAAAAAAAAAAACTAATTTTCAAGAACCATCTATTTTGAAAACCATTCATACTTGGATTGCATACCTGGTCCCTTAGAAATTTTTTTAAGTGATTCCTGTATCTGCTGAACTTGGATTCCATTAGAACTTTTTCAGATGAAAAAACTACGAAAGAATCACATATCTGTAAAGGTACTGCGCTCCCCTCAGTTCTAGAAGCTCTTACAATTTTACTTATAATACAATTTAAATGGTATCATCATCCATACTCATATATTTGTATAACTAAACTATATATTTTTGAATTTCGCGTATGTTTGTCTTTGCATTAGTTGGAAACCACTGAATCCAATTTCGCAATATAGCGAAAGATTTATGTTTCTTAAAAATTTCGTTCGATCATGTGTAATGAACTTAAAAATTTAAAAAAAAAATTGCACTTTAGCCAATGACTTTTCAGACTACTTTTTTTTAACACAAACATACATATAAATTGTGTGACCTCTTTTCTTTACTTGCTGACTTTGAAAACAGAGAATATTTACTTTTCTAGAATTGCACAGATTTCCGACTGTTTTCTTATTAGTCAATTTAAGCGGATGCAAATATTTATGTCTTACTGAGAACAAAATTAGATGATTCACATACATATGCTGACTTATTTTTAAAGCGCTTGTCTTGCTTTATGTTCAATTGGTGTTGTACATTAAATTAAAGCGTATAATATAACATCTATTTTTAATATTTTTGCTGATTTTTTTTTAGTGTAAAACAAACGCTATCCAACTCGGGCATAATACACTACCGGTCTTTTAATTACCCTCATTTAAAATTTTGAACTAAATCATAACGCAATGGTAATATTTCTTCAGATCCATTTCTAAAACTGTTATTTTCACTTGTTCCCTGCTACCTGATGACAACCTTGAAAAAATTTAATGAAGTAAAAACGGAAATCCCCATTTTCGTTTTTTTGCCTATTTTAACAGCGACACTTGATTACCCTCATCTGTAAAAATAAAAGAAAAAATGAATGTTCTTAATGTTTATAATTTTTTT
Source organism: Pocota personata (assembly GCA_963082735.1). NCBI lineage: Eukaryota > Metazoa > Arthropoda > Insecta > Diptera > Syrphidae > Pocota > Pocota personata. The sequence continues at coordinate 104,711,636 of OY720430.1, forward strand.
TAATATTATTAATAATTTGTAGGTCCTTATTATAGCACACAACTCCAAAAAGTCTGTTTTCTATGGATCAATATAAATTGTTTAAATAATTTAATGGAATTTCCTCAAAGGCGCCTTCAATGGCTTTAATAAGACATTCTCTATTTTCGAATTGTCTTCCTTCTGCGTAAACTTTTCGCAACAGGCATCTCCAAACATCTTAAATTAGATTTAGATCGGGAAATAAAGTGGCAAATGCAAAACATCCACATTGTTGCTTGTAAGCCACTGTTTTACACGTGCTGCGGTGTGGATGGCTGCGTTATACTGCTGGAAAATCCACTGTTGGCCCTCGAATATTTCGTGCAAATTGATTGCCTGCGTTTTAAGGAATTAGATGTTCCTCTGAGTTCTGTCGGCCTTCTAAGGCAATCAGATCTAATGCTCCATGAAATAAAATTGCAGCCCATACCATGACGGAACCAACGGCGGTGTGATGACGTGACAGGAACAACTCCGATTTCATCAAATAGTAAAAATGATCAGGGCCATCCAAATTAAATGTTCTTGTCGGAAAAAATCACGGCTTTCCATTCTTCCTTCCAGCTTAAATGAGCCCGGCAAAATTCCAATCTACGATCTTTATGGCGCTGAAGTAAATGTGACATTTTCTTCAGTTTTTGCCGTCGGAGATGTAGATACTGTTCAATCACTCTACGAACTGTCCGGACACTGACTGAAGTTACAACTTTTTCCTTTATTTTGCAAGCGACGCAGCAGAATTTAAAGCTTTGCGTAAAATAGATATACGTTCTCGTTCTGTTGTCGCTCTTGCTGTGCGGTTTATCCCATAATTTTTTGTATCTTTTAGAAAATTGTTTCAAGGATCTCGACCATTTTTTTTTAGCTATTTCTCGGTTAAAATAATTTTCTTGCTTGAATACAAAAATGTTGCCAATTTCTAAACTAGGTAGTGTTTTACCTCGACCCATCTTCTATGCAACAAAAACCCAAACAATTTTACTACACAAAAAGTAGCAATAATAGAACACAATTTTGTTAACTTTGAAAGACCTTGCACTTTTAATGGGGATTTCCCTTTTTCCTTCATTAAATTTGTTCAAGTTTGTCATCAGGTAGCAAAGAAAAAGCGAAAATAAAATTTTTAAAAATGGATGCGAAGAAATATTCCATTATGATTTAGGTCGAAATTTTAAATGAGGGTAATCAAATGACCGGTAGTGTATATGTACAACAATATCTTGTTAACTTCTCGAGATATTGAAGATATAGGAAAAAAGTCAAGTTTTGTACTTGAAACCGTTTTGTGAAAGATTTCCAAAGAACCGCATAAGCTAACACCCGAAGAGACGAAAATTCAAAAACATCACTACCGACTGATGATATAATACCTATCTATGTTGAATAGTTTAAGCCTAGTTCAAATTCACTTCGTTGTTTGACGAAAAATGCCAAAAGAAAACTTCATGTGAAATGAAAAGTCTTCAACAGGTTAATATATGAGTATTTAATATAACATTCGGTAAATAAACAGAAAAGACCATATTTGCGTTATATATTGTGACTTGATAAGAACGATAGAAAAAGAAATTTAAATAAAACAACAACGGTGTGAGATATCACATTGATTCTGACTTTATTTTGAAGCTACATTCATGCCATTATGTATGGAGCAGCACATCACATAAATTGCCGCCTCGGCTTCGCTGGCAGTGCTTCAAGCGGTCGGTCCAATTTTTGATGATTCGGTCCAATATGTGCGGCGTTATTCCGGCAATAGCGCCATCTTTTTGGAACAACAGCTCGGATATATCGATGTGGTCGAGCTCTGGCTACAGAAAGTCGGTTAACATCGCTCTATACCGAGGAACATTTCGAAAGAAATAAGGTCCGATGATGCCGCCGTGCCATAAACCGCACCAAACAGTTAATCTTTGTAATTGATGCTTGGTGGAACACTTGCGGATTGTGGTCGTTCCAATAACGGGAATTTTGCTTGTTGAGATAGCCGCTGAGCCAAAAATGGGCCTCGTCCGAGAAGATGAGAAGATCCAAAATCCGGATCTCCGTCCAACATTTCCAGCGCCCAATTAGCGAACTCACGGCGTTGTCTATGGTCGTCCGGCTTCAATTCTTACATCAGCACAATCAATGTAGGCCCAAATCCAACCGCAAAATAAGCCTGGTTTTCTGGCGATGTCCAATGCAGATGATCTACGCCCAATCGATATTTCTGGGTCTTTTTCAATACTGGCTATGTTTTCTTCACTTCGCACCGATCTCTGTCTGGTTGGTGGCTTAAGGTCCAAAAGAGTGTACTCACGCTCAAACTTTTCCACGGTGCTACGAATTGCCTGCGCACTGAAACCATGATGACGACCGACCTCACGACAAAATTCAAACTGTTAAGTTAGGTTAGGATTGGAGGGAAGTGAATTTTAGGAATGCTTGCACTTTTGGCATTTGGTCCGTTGTGTTCTCCTTTTACTTGTGGTACCAGTTTTAACTACGTTATTCCACCCTTACTTAATTTGCCTTAAGTTCTGTCCCTCTTTTCATCCGCCGACTCATTTTCTTCTATATCAATACGTCCGCGAACTCAGAAGAGATTGACTTTGTGGGTGGCACACATTTTATTCAAGGTTTGTCGAAAACTGAAAACTGCTTTAGATCTAACTGTCACACTGTCTAGTACCTTGATTACAGATTGACTATCTGCGAAGATTGTAATCCTGGAGGTATCTAATTTCTTTGTATAAGTTCTGGTGTCATAACACGGCCATACCCACATCCCACATTGCACGCGTAGCGACAGCTTTTGTCGACTCATCAGCGACACATCCACTTACCCTGTACGGACCGGATAAATTTACCTGCATACAGCAGCTTATGTCGCCATAGCGACACATGCACTTACATGGATCAGCTTACCTTGCACGCGCAGCAGAAGCTTTCGTCGACGCAGCGAATTCTCCTCCTCACCTAGGGCTAGGTATTATTTGTATTGTTAGGCATTGAGTAATCTCGGTTAAGAGCCGAATAAAATAAGAATACATTTTCAAAACTGAAAACGCTGTTCTAATCTTTACCTTATTATAAATAAGGGAAAATTGAAAACAAGGAATTGATAAAGCCAACGTAAAAGTACCTTTATTGTAAGCGAAAAATGAAAACATGGGATTAATAAATAAAGATAAAACTAAATAAAAAATCAGTAATAATCAGTAATCTAGGACTTCCCGTAAAGTGGTTACTATCAATATCCTCCTTCCCTTGACAGAGTAGACATTTTGGCTCCTCGTTGCATAGCTTCGCTATGTGACCAGTTTCGCCACACCGTAAGCAATGTTTGGACCAGTTACTTATGCTTTGGCAAGCTTTGGCTATATGCCCGAATTCCACAGATTTGTAGCATTTAAGTGGATTTAGCTTCTCGCTGGGTACTGAAGTGACTTGATTGTCAAGGCCTAAAGGCCTACACTGGTACTCACGAAGTGCTCTGCTAACGCATTAAACACGTCTTCTTTGGTGGTAATCTCATCAAAGTTTGTGGTCTGTGAGTAAGCAGATCTTTTAAGTTCGATTAGTAGGTCTCCTTTCACCGTTTTCTTGATGCGGTTCACATTTTCGTCAAGTTTCTTGAGTTCAGGATCGCTTTTGATCTTTCGCAGTATATCTGCAGAGCTTAGATTTCCCTTTGTTCTTACAACGGGTTGGTTTTCTCCGATCTTTCGCTTGTGACCTCTGTTTAATCCAATCAGGTTCTATTTACTTTTGAAGCATATTTTTCCAGAGACGTCTTTTCTTTTTGAATGGTGGCACTCTTTGGTGCCGTGTCCCTCTTCCTTTTGGGTGTGTCGAATATTTCCCGCTGAATGTTATTTTTTTTACGAGTATATTTTCCAGGAATGTTTTTTTTTTTTTTTGCTTTTTGGTTGTTTATGTTTAAACTTATTTCTCGTGGTGCTAATCAGGAAAGTTGCATCTGAACATACACCATCAACTTAACCGCGACGTGACGGAGAACGTACTTTATGGCCTTTTGATCGGGAACTTCTTATGTGTATTGATTAGGGCCCGCCTCCCGGCATGACCCTCATCGTGGCCTAAGCTCAGCCTTCTGAACTGTGGGGTACGTGAACATAAGGGTTCGAAGTCAAACCATCAGATCGAAAGAATTTGTAAAATACCTAGGAGTAATGCTTGACTTTACTTTAATGGCATAGTCCATAATTTAAAACAGTAAAAAAAAAAAACTTAATTAAAACTAATAATTCGTATTTTATTTTAAATTAAAATACTAAAGCAAAACATTTATTTTTTTTATAATTTGCGCGAACAAAAATGGAAATGAATAGACAGAGAGAAGAAAGAAAGAAAGATTTGTTGTAGTGGTTTGCAACTCAGATGGTATTAAGTTTCTGTATGATGCAATTGTTGCGTTTTCATACCATTTCTTTTATTATTTGTTTGTTTCATAATAGCCGCATATCATGATTTCATGCAAAAGTTACACGGCTTTCTTCTGCTTTTCGTTTTTTGTTTCCAGTGCAAGCTAATCTTCGTCTGTGTTGTATTAATGTTCTCTATTTTGCTGGATTGGTTGGACAAGATTGCTTTTAGTACTGTGCAGCTGAGTAACTCTCTTTCCAGCTCCTTTATGTGAGTTTGCAAGATTTTTCAAGATTTTTCCTTGCTCAGCTACGTCGATTATTTTTTTTTTCTTTTAGAACTAGGTGGCTGGTTACCATTATAGCGTTATCTTTGGCTGATACGCTTCTTAGTACAGTAGTTTTTGGAGGAATTCCCGGTGTGAGAAAACTTTTTTTTTTGAATTTTGTTGATTTAGCAATAAATAGTGCCCCCCATAGTCCATGGGACCGACCTCTGAAGAGGTTGGATGGAGGTTTACCTGATTAACCACCTGGGGTATATATGTCTGTTGTTTTGTTTATTGCCATTTTTATTAGTTTTAACTGAATTTGTTTTAGTGGATAGTACAGTAATTCTTACACCCAAACCTCCTACCAGGAGGACGGGGTCATTTGTTTTACTTTTTGTATTTTTTGGAGAATTTTAGCAGATTTAAAAAAAAAAAGTAAAAACAAATTTAAATTCCAAATCACAGTTTGTGCAGATAAACAGTATATATACGTAGATGAAAGTACGTGCAACCGAGTCGTGTAAGTTTCCAGTCTCGAAATTTCGATCAAACTTGGTGTCTCAATTCTGCCTGTCGTACATACGCACGACTGCAGCCTAAACAGATGGATGGATTTTCTGCTAACTTCATATCTGCCGTTTGTGAGGTCACAATTCGAAGTGAAATCTGAATTTTCATTCTAACCCAAAACTAGCGGTACTTTATTAACGCCAATTTTAAAATCAAACGATTTTATTTAAATTTAATATTTGCATTGTTTTGTATATTTTTTTATTAAAAGTCGTAAAGGGTACTTATTACAGAATTTTTGAAATTGGTTATATTTCGATTATGACTCAAGCAATTTTTTTAGAAAATTGCCAACCAAGCAATATTTTGACATACAAGGACATGGCAAATTTTGAAAAATTAAAATATAATTTTTTTGCATTAAAGCATTAAAACAAAAGAAACGTATTTTATTTATTGTTTAAATTTTAAATCGCAGTGGATTGGAAATGAAAAGCACATAGGTGTGAGTACCTATATGTGCGACTTTAGTTTTATTTAATTTTTAAATTAATCCGGAACATTTTAAATATGAGCTTTAGACAGGTAATTTCAGGTTCTGTATTTTAGCAAATCAAAGTATTGTGAATTGATGATCGTATCAAAAAGTCATGTCCGAGATAAGGTCAGATGCCAACTGTATATCAAAATGTGCTAAACAATTTGTTTCCACATGGTGACTGTTTTTGTTTATTTCCCCTGGGAGTTGGGAATCTTTCAAAGACGAAACTGAGCCCTTACCCAGTAACAGTGTGGGATTTCTACCCACTAAACACACCTCCCCTTCTTTGTTTCCTTTTCCTCACTGTACCCCTGTCTTGGCATTTCATCGTGGGAATGTGAACAGAATAGCGTGCTCACATTCCTATTTAAAACTCTTCACACTGTCGCCTTTCCTTAACTGTTTCGTAATTTGTTTTACTGCATTCCATGTCTCCCTCGATTGGATCATACAGGGTTATTAATATTTTGCTTTAGGATTTCTAATTTAAATAAAATAAAAAATATTAAAGATTTCAATTAAATTTGTTTACTGTTTTAAATTTTGGACAATACTATTATGTATGGAGTATAACATCGATTAAATTACCGCCACGGGAGTTTTTCGACACATTTCTGTTTCAGACAGTGACTGCTTCAAAGTTTGGGGTTTATCTGCATAGAAACGATATTAAGCATAGCCCCGCAAAAATAAATCCAACGGGGTCAGATCACAAGATCTTGGTGGCCTATTGATGTCGCCAATTCTCGAAATTAAATAGCCGGGAACTTTTCGTGCAATAGATGTTGTTCGAAAAATTGGCGTCAACTTGTCAATTTCCCAGCATCTAAACGACATGTACATATGTTTTGCGCATTCTATGGTCAGCAGGCTTTAGTTGTAGTGTAAATTGGAATTTATAGGGATGAAGATGCAAATCTAAGCGCAGAATACGCCAAACGGAGCTGTAGGAAATGCCCAATTACTGAGCGCGGCGTGGAATTCACAGTTTCGGGTTTTCGGCCACTGAGGCACTCACAGTGCCTGTGTTTTCAATTGATTGAGCATTACGATGATGCACAGGCCTTAAATACTACCGATTTATTCGAATTTGGTGATTGTGTTTCGTATTATTTGCTCACTTGGACGATAATGACGACCTTAATCTGTCCTTAAATCGCGATACACAGATATTACAGAACTGTTATTTTTGTAGTAAGATGCAACAATTTGAATGCATTGAGCGGTGGTTAAACGATCCATATTGTAAAATGGCAAAGCAAAAACTAACTACCTGTCACTACGGATGAAAGATGAATTTGACAGGTGCATAGCATGGATGTGGCATTCCAACCTCGAAACGAATAACCTTTTATATTCTCATACATATGTTCTCCGGAGTTGGCAATTCCCCAAGGTTATTCCTCAATGTTTGCCTCTCGGTTTTGAACAACGGACATTGAAAAAACAGATGTTCCATCATTGCGTCTGCGCGTGTGTCTATATGTGGCATTGTCCCTTGGTTCTTTCGATCATTTTACCTTCTGTTAAAGTGCACCTATTTGGATGGTTCTTCTTACTATACATAATGAGGACTCGAGCCCTATTGTTTTGGTGTCAATCAGATTAGTCATTTTGAAAATGCAGTTAATTTTGTGTAAGTTCGCCATGTTTTTTTTGTTCATAATACTTTTGCAAGAATTAACCGATTTGTATGTTTTTTTTTTGTTTGCAAAATATCTGAAGTAGGACTCGAAACCTAATGTCCTTGGTGTCAATTGGAGAGGGTTTGAAAACGCATTTTGTGCAATTTTGCCATGTTCTTTCATTCACGATGCGTTGTGCAAAAATCCACCGACTTGAAGGATTCAATGAACCAAGTGCAACAACCTTTCCAACCTAAATCAAACATTTCAGCAAAAAAAAACTATCAGCTATAAAATATGTACTTTTTCGAAATTTGCATTTAATTAGCCACACTATTTTGTATAAATTAGTTTTAGATTCGCTCTGTACCTTCATGTACACGAAGCTGATGGCATTCATAGCGAAGTGGAAATTATTCCAAATTATCAGTTTTATGGTTGAACAATTTTCTCCGCTGATTTGTGGATTTTCGGTCCCCATATACGCATTAATCGGAGCACTTGTGACATTCAAACTCCACTGGTGCGTATATAACCAGGTGATATATGACGTTGGCTGGTGGTTAAGACTTAATTTTCCATTATTCTGACTTGAAACTGGTTCACCGTACATGGCCAAATGAAAACAAACCCGTATATCACCCAAATTTAACAATGCAAATATGAAGTCGTATTTTGCATGTGTAAACTCAAAAAAAAAACACACAGATTTTTTTAATCTTTCAGATAACATTCGTGTGTGGAAATGAAAACGATTTCCCAAAATAATTTAGATGCATCACCTTGAATAGAAAAATATTAAATTTTAAATTATTTCGCACTTTTCTTCGTAACCGACTTAGTTCGATTAAACCCGTTGCAGTTGGTCACGCATCCAAAGCTATAAACAAAGATGATCTAATAATATTTTGATGTTGATTATTGGGTAGACTTCGCGTGGCAAGATATAAATAAATATTACGGTTCAAAATCGGATGAAGTTGACATTCTAAAAAATTATATAAAACATGAAATAGTTTTTTTGTAAGATGCAGACAATGTTGATGGTTGTATTATTTAATTTTGTCATTAATGTATTTTCATAAAATTCATAATCTGCGGACAAAGTAAGTGTTTTCTAACACTTTTCTTATTATGTGTTGCTACAGTCCGTGGAGGACTATAGTAAAAATTCTATCCAACAATTTCGTTAGAGACGTTGCTCCTAAAATGAGGTCTGGTTTTATGTGAAGTCCTTCCAGAGGGGATCATTCATTTATGGTGAACAAAGTTCGAAACAACTCATAAAATACCATGTACCGTGTGTAGTTTCAATACTTATGAAAGATTATTTCAATGAATTTCAACGAAATTTCTGTACATTAGCTTTGAGCTGTGCTTACATATTGAGGCTTTAGTTTTTTTTCGTTACATACATCATCCGTGGAATGGTCAGAAATATATTTTTTTTATTACTGCGTAGAAAGTTCTCTACTATATTTACCTCACTATCAGACCTTGAACTCACTGAGTTGCAAAAATCTCGAACGATGTTGCCGTTCTGCAGTGTCAATCACAGTTTAATCACTGCACGTAGCAACAAAATTATCTAATATTTCCTAATACCTGTCTATTTACATATGTACCTATGTACGAGTATTTGTCAATTTTCGATTACGGAAAAAATCAAATTATCAAAAATATGTATGCTAAAATTTCGAAATAATCCAGTTTTATTTTGCTTTAATCGATGTACCTACTTTTTTAAGTTTATTACGAATATCTAAATTAAAATCCACGGAAACAACTAGTTTTCAAGTTAAGGGGATTAAAGTTTCAGAAAAAGCCTTCCTCCACTTTCTTTAAAAAAAAATCGACGTATAATACACGACAAATCGACGTGTATTTGAACGTTGAATAGTATCAGGTTGGAACAAACTCACAGATTAAAAGAAAAAATCGTGAGATTTATGCCCAAGTTTCTGATAATGCAATAAGATGAAAGAAATCTACAAAACAGACTTCTAAAATTAAATTTAAATTAAATATTCAGTTGGCATCATAGCTAAATGCACTTTTCAACAAACACCTCGCAGAGTGCACCAGTTAGTTGCATATACGAGGGCAAGGTGAAAAGTTCTCGGCCTGACAATGAAAGACTGCGATTTTCAGTTAAAAAGTGATTTCATTTTTCTACATAATCTCCCTTGACTTACATCAGTATTCCTTCTCGGAAGTGAGAAACTGGAAGGCTGTGAAAATATTCATCTACGGCCCTCTCAACATCTGCATTGGATTTCTTCAAGTTTGGGAACAGATTGAAGTCTGAGGGTGCCAAACCAGGTGAATAGGGAGGATGGTCGAGCAAATCGTACCCCAAATCCCGCAGTTTTCTCATCACCAACGCACACTTGTGTACAGGTGCATTGTCCTGCTGAAAGATGATTTTTTTCTTCTTCAAGTCAGACCTCTTCTCGCGAATTTTGAAGTAATATTCGCCTGTAATTGTTCTACCTTTCTGAAATCCTGTAATCAATTAACAGGATCCCTTTCGCATCCCAAAACACACTGGCCATGACCTTTCCGGCAGATGCGATCGACTTTGCTTTCTTTGGCACTGAACTACCGGCTTCCACCCTCTGCTTCGACTGCTGTTTCGTTCCTGGCGTGTAGTGGTGTACCCCATGTCTCATCCATGGTGACAAATCGCTGCACAAAATCGGTCGGATCCCTATTGAATCGGTCCAAAGATTGCCGCGAAAATCATTTGCGCATTTGCTTTTGATCGGCATTCAGTAAATGTGGCACCCATCTTGTGCAGAGCTTTCGCATCCCTAAGTTTTTGTGCAAGATCTTTCGCACCCTCTCTTCCGATATACACACAGCCTCAGCTATATCACTCACCTTCACTCGCCTATCCCCCAACACGATATCATGCACGTTTTTGGCCGTCCTTCACGTGGGTCATCTTCGAGGGACATGCGACCATGTTTAAATTCAGCTGCCCACTTTTTAACGGTTGACATGGAAGGAGTAGAGTCCCCGTAAACTTTTGTCAACTTTGGATGAATTTCCTTAGGGGTTAACTCATCCAAAACGAAGAATTTTATCACCGCACGATATTCAAGTTTATCCATTTTGACGAAAAACACGCAAGACGTCTACTGCAAAAATTCGTGTAAAGAAACTACTTGAGAGAACAAGTTGAAATTTGTCATACGAACTAATGAGAAGTGCAGGCAGGTAACATAAATTTTTGCTGATTGGAACGGCATCTATGCATCAGGCCGGGAACCTTTCACCTTGCCCTCGTACGTATGTACGGAGACTTTAATACCCAAAATTAATTACAAAACTAACGAAATCAATTCATCTCTTTTTTTATTTTATCACCGTCGCAGCTTATATGATGGTGTCGGAAAAAAATGAATTGAGAGAGATGAGTATAAAAAGTTGTTTTCCCGTTATTATACATTCCAATGCATCATTTGAAGAAACAGTTATATTTTTTACTTGCTTTGTCACTCCGTATGTTCTAATTGAGAATAACACTTCAGTTCTTCTTGCAACGTGTGTCTAAACAAGTGGTTCAATTGGCGAATGTTTGCGTAGCTGTAATTTCTTTTAAAATCACGTCAAACCTAAACATTAAAAATTAATATTCCAAATTTAGTTTTATGTAAAAACTACAAAACCAAATTTTTATTTTTTATTTTTTGTACATTGAACATTCGGTGAAATTTAAGGTACATTTTTAATTTGCTAAAACAAAAGTTAGATTTCCACACGCTTCCACACGGAGATTTATATTTGTCAATATAGCTTGACTTCTTGTGTATACAATGAAAAAAAGAAATGCTCATATGTGCTCCTTTTTTTATTCAGTTTTTCTCAATCGACTAATTCAAATATGAAGGAATCGGGGCTTCAAGCACTGGAAGAAAAATTTAAATTTTTGGAGCACACCTTGAAGCCCACCACAATGTTAATGTCAAAGAGCTACATCATACAATTTCTAAATTTGCAATAAGATTTAGAGAAAAATGATTAAACTCCCATAGGAATGAAATCTGTTTAAAAAAAAAAACAAAATAAGACTTGACTGCAGACATCAAATGACTTCAAACTCTTCGATAAAGTAACTCCGTCAAAACAGAGAAGCGGCCGCCCAGAGAAACCGTTTGAAGAAAGCAGAGACCAAAGCGAACGCCTCAAAACGGAAACAACGAGAAAAGAGATGCCAACTTCCCAATTAGGAATTGCGGCAAAGGTAATTTTAAGAGCAGCAGGTCATCCAGTTGCAGCAAAATTAGTAGAGGGATTAGTGCGTTCACCTCACCGCGCAATTAATTATAAATATACGTACGCGTGTCGTCAACCTTGACAGTAACAAGTGTCAGCAAAGCCGCTTCCGCTCTATTGAGCAGTAGCCCTCGTAAGATGCTAACATTCCCCGAAGTAATCATAATGCAAGAATACGAGTATTGGATTTCTAATGAACGTATTTGAGGTTTAGGGCCGCAACTTCATTTTAGAAAAACTGAACGGCCACGAGCCTGCGTGATTATGCCACACACGATCGAAGCGTCGATATTGAGACAATTTTGTAGTCAAAATGTCGCAGCGACTAAGTATCTTATTGTAGTGAGGGAAAGCATCATGAAACAAATATTGTTTCCGCTTATCTTCCGAACAACTCTATCAGTCTTCCTCCGTCGAGGGAACTGATAAAAGTTATAAGATATGCAGAATCTAATAATTGCGGGCTGATTGTCGCGATTATGCCAGTTCGCAGCACACACCAGCAATAAATGTAACTCGAGGGGCTAGAAGTTCCTAGAATTCATTATATCCGCTGACCCTTCCATTCATAATTTTAACAAGAAGCCGACTTTTGTCACGAGCAAAAGGCAGAAAGTGATTGATCTAATCCTTTTTAACACTGAGGTGTGTGACTCTATCACAAGGTGGAGAGTTCTGGAAAAGATTTCTTTTTCCGATCATCGCTACATTTAACTTCGACTTAGGAGTGAGCAATCCCTAATGCCAGTAGGTCTAAATCCGATAAAAGCTGACTGAAATAGGTATCAAGAGCTGCTTAATCACAAAGTTCCTCACTCTATCGATTGGAGTACTAAACTTCAGAAGCTAAGAAAGTTATCCAGAAAACTTTTGAATAGAACACTTAAAATTCGAAAAGAAGGTGACTTGACTTGTAAAAAAGAATTTAAAATTAAAGTGAGGACAGCCAAACTGGACTCCTATAGCAAATTTTTGCGGACAGTTGATCAAACTGAAAGAAATTATCTGGCTGTATAAAGTCTTTCAAAGAGAGCCAAGTTGGATTCAGGAGGCCCATGATGTTCTGGTCGCGGCACACTTTCCAAGTTGCAAAGTAGTGCCGCTTGGGTGAACCGCTCTGGAATCAGCCTTTTCTAATTTTTTCTCATTTTTGCTGAAAAGTAGTGCTGTAGTTTTTTTTTTTTTTTTAAAAAAGCCTCTGAGTAGACATCAGCACGCCTATTAGAGAGGTAGATCCTATGCAACTGTCCTTCACGACGTCGTCTATAGAATCGAGAATGGGATGAATAAGGGGAACTATACTTTTGGACTGTTCGTCGACATAGAGGGTGCTTTTGATAATGCTACCTTTGATTCCAAGTGTGACTCTGCTAGAAGGTACGGAGTATATGGAACAACCGTCAGATGGATTTCATGCTGTCCCAAAGGTTGCTAATCAAGCTTACGCTGACGATGTTTGTGTATTAGTATCAATCCTTGAGAGTGGTCTGCAATCGAATGCATGCCACTTTGGATGAAATCGATGATTGGTGCACGAGGCATGAGCTGTCCGTCAATCCAAATAAAACAACACTAGTGCTGTTTACTCATAATCAAAATTGAGATGGCCTTGTGCTTACTACGTTGAAGAGTGTAACTATTCAACTACCCACTGAGGTTAAATATCTAAAAGCAATCAGCATCGAGTTGCTTGATGTGGGTCTGAGGCCTGTTGTAGCGCACTGGCTGTATATGTTTATAGGTATAATCAGACCAATCTTCAACTATGCGTCTGTAGTATGGTGGCCAATGACGGTAGTTAAATCTGCCTATTCTACGCTCGCCAGACTGCAAAGAGATATCTGCCTTAAAATTACTGGTGCTATGCGCACCACTCCTGGCGGCGCTCTAAACGCTTCAATAAATTTGCTTACAATGGACCTCTTTTTTTCTGAGTGCTTGAGATAGACTATCATGTATCCCCTTACTGCATTTCATTAATTTAATTCAAGATGTGATTTATGAATACACCTCGGTAAGATGTATCTAAACCCAACCCCGCACCTTCAACGTGTACTAAGCGCTTCGAGTTAATTAATTAACAAAAACACTAAAGTTTCGCATGCTCTAAGCGATGTGGAAGTATCCATCTCCAGTGTCGATGAAAGTGAATTTTGTATCCACCTTTTCATTTATTTCTTCTCTTTAATGTACTTTTTGGAAATGCTTAGAAACACCTCCATACGTTTAGAAAGTGAAAATGAAAGTTCTGCTTACATTCAGTTTGTTGTCAATGTTTTTTGTGGGAGAGTTCTACAGATGTTTGTCAGCTTAAATATATATGTACGTTTAATACAAGTAGAAATCGTCTCCTGTCAGGGAAACAATTTGTTATTGAATGGAAGCGGTGAAAACGTTTGAAAGAATCTCAGTTCATGCTCCAAATGTACAGCTATAATTCCAGCGGGTCAAAGCAAACAATCATTTTTAGCAGACTTACATATGTATATGAGGGAAGTCATCAATCGTTTTGCTTATTAACGACAGTCATCATGAACTCGTGTGCTTCCAATATTAAGCAAACGAATCCCCCAAACTTCACGGCCATGCGGCGTCTATCTATCGATTTCCCGCAGTCAATTACCTATCAATTTGTTTTACTCTTCAGTAATTTCCACTTTCGTTTGTAAAAATGTGTATCACGTAGATTTGCAATCGTTAACTTTCCATTTTAATGGAGATATTCGTAGGTAAATTATTTTCCAATAAACTTATTCGCCATCGCCCGCATTGACTAATGCAATTAAGGTACGTGCTTGTTTAGTAGAATTTGATAGGTTCATTGCAGCGGAATTTGGTGGGCTAGATTAAGATACAATGATTTTGGAAGACAGATACGGGGGAAAAAAATATCAATTTTCACTGTGAGTTAGGGAACTTAATTTGGTGCATCTGAATTACATAAGTAAAACTCCGGTTTTTATTTGGCACGCTCAATTGGCGGTTGTTTTTGCATTAGTTCCACTCACATCACTATTGCCATCGCTTCACATATACATAAGTATCTATTCACTGAGGAGCTAGCTTTGGCAACGATCAACGATGTTCCGCTGTGACTGTGGGGGTAAAAACTTGATAGAGTAAGAAATCCAAAAATCTCGGCAACGATCAAGCTCCAATAATTTACCACTAATACCTCGCGAAAGCAGTGTTGCCGCAAGTGTTGCAGGGGTATCAAGTGGAAAACAGAAAAAGTGTCAAAACGTATTATGACCTTAAAATTCGTATTTTTAAGTAAAACTTTTATTGTCAATATGCTGAATGGGAAATCATACATGATTTGTATGTTACCATTTCCCGAAATAATGTTTAGAAATGCAAAGTGGCTGTGGAATCTACCAGAAAGTGCTGTTAGATGATATGTACATATGTATGTACATACACATCTACAGTTATACAGGGGTTTCCAATAAGAGGTGTAATTTTATTTTTTTTCAGAAAAAGCATTATAATCTTTATATAACAATTGAAATTACAAATTGTATTCACGATTAGGTGTTTCATTGTAAAAAAAAGGTAGCCCTACATTCAATTTTAGAAACTGAAAATATTTACTTACCAAAATATATACACTACTCCATTTTATATAATTTGTCCATACAGTGTACAGGGTAACGCACTTATATATAATATATATATAAATAAATATAGTCATAATTGCTGACTTAGCAAATAATATTTTTGTAATTTAACTGTTGTAACGGGTGGTTAATGTGAACCACACCTAAACGTCAAGTTTTTTTCTGCATTTCATTTGACATTTCTCAATTTCAGACTAACTCAATTTGAACCATGTCCAATCCATGAACCAATCTTGACCATTTCAAGCGTCGTCAATGGTCACAATGGTGGCAAGAAATGGCAACAGTGGATGATCAATTTTCGAAGAAAATCATCTTCAGTGATGAGGCACATTTTCACCTCAGTGGATTCGTCAATAAGCAGAATTGCCGCATTTGGGCGAATGATAATCCAAGAGTGATTGTCGAAAAACCAATGCACCCACAAAGAGTGACTGTTTGGTGCGGTTTATGGGCTGGCGGCATCATCGGGCCGTATTTTTTCCAAAATGAGGCCGGTCAGGCAGTTACTGTGAATGGGGTTCGCTATCGTGAGATGATAACGAACTTTTTATGGCCCAAATTGGAAGATATGGATGTGGACGATATGTGGTTTCAACATTGCGCGACAAATTCAATGGCCGTGTTATCTCACGTGGTGGCGATGTCAATTGGCCGCCAAGATCATGTGATTTCTATTTTATTACGGATGTCCTGGAAGATGAGGGATAGGGTATTATAAAGGGTGGTTAAATTTTAAGGGCCGATGTTGAATGTGAACCACACCTAAACGTCAAGTTTTTTTCTGCATTTCATTTGACATTTCTCAATTTCAGACTAAATCAATTTGAACCATGGAAAGATACACAATCGAGCAACGCGTTAAACTTATTCAGGCTTATTATGAAAATGGGCGTTCAAATCAAAATGCATATCGTGCATTTCGTGATTCTTTCGGTCAATTTAATCGTCCAAATGTGCGTACAATCGGAAAAATCGTGCAAAAATTTGTGCAAACCGGGTCTGTAGGAGATGTGAAAACACCAGTGCATGCTCGTACAGCTCGTACTGCAGAAAATATTGCTGGTGTTCGCGATAGTGTGGCTGAAGAGCCGTCCACCTCAACTCGTCGTCGTGCCCAACAATTGCACCTCTCACGCTCGTCGTTGATGAACATTATGCATAAAGACTTGCATTTACGCGCTTACAAGGTGCAATTGACTCAAGAACTAAAGCCTCTTGACCATTTCAAGCGTCGTCAATGGTCACAATGGTGGCAAGAAATGGCAACAGTGGATGATCAATTTTCGAAGAAAATCATCTTCAGTGATGAGGCACATTTTCACCTCAGTGGATTCGTCAATAAGCAGAATTGCCGCATTTGGGCGAATGATAATCCAAGAGTGATTGTCGAAAAACCAATGCACCCACAAAGAGTGACTGTTTGGTGCGGTTTATGGGCTGGCGGCATCATCGGGCCGTATTTTTTCCAAAATGAGGCCGGTCAGGCAGTTACTGTGGATGGTGTTCGCTATCGTGAGATGATAACGAACTTTTTATGGCCCGAATTGGAAGATATGGATGTGTACGATATATGGTTTCAACATTGCGCGACAAATTCAATGGCCGTGTTATCTCACGTGGTGGCGATGTCAATTGGCCGCCAAGATCATGTGATTTGACACCGTTGGACTTCTTTCTTTGGGGTTATTTGAAAAAAAAGGTGTACGTCGATAAGCCAGCAACAATTCAAGAGCTAAAGGATGAGATAATTCGGCACATTAACGGCATAGAACCTCAATTATGCCTCAGCGTCATCGAAAATTTGGACCATCGGAAGGAGATGTGCAGCCGAGGTCGCGGCAGCCATTTGGCTGATATTTTATTCCATACATAATTGAACCATACCAATATTATCATAATAAAAAGAAATGACAGTAATTTCCTAAATAATTTGTGTTTTATTCAAAATCAACATCGGCCCTTAAAACTTAACCACCCTTTACAATCCATTCCAGATGGATTGTAACTTTGTTATATGTATTGTATGATATAAATAACTTAAGACTTCAAAGAAAGTGGCTGATTACTTATTATTATAATAAAAAGGACAGATTTTTCTTCCTTTTTTATAAGGAAGGTTTTTTTTGCAAAAACTCAGTTTTGAAATTTGAAGACAATCGATGAAATGATTTTTTTTTTGGATTCTTCTTATACGAGTAGCATATGTGCATTCGGATTATTGTTGAAACCTGCTCACATAGGAGTGTTGGGTATTTTTAAAAAGTGGGAAAGCATCCAAGCGAAATCTAATTGCTGTATAGACTTCAAGTTAATTGGTGCTGTAAAGCGCGAACAATCATGAATAGGTTGTAAGAGTTCCACAACTTTTGGCTTTTTGGGATATGGTTCTTATTCAGGAATTATTGCATCGAATACTCTTCTTCTTTTCTTATGCTCTCGCCGTGCAGGTTCCGTTTCACTTATATACTCGTAATCACTTTCATAATCGTAGTCAACGCAGTTTTCTTTGCAGAAATACCACCATTTTCAAAATGATTCTGGAAAATGATGCCAACTGTACCATGCAAAGTATCTTTTCCACTGCAAGTGACAACGAACCGGTCGAAATTATCATGAGCCACTCCTGTGCACAATGTTGATGAAAGTACTATATCTGCACACGTAGAAAATCCGACGACGAAATATGATGCATTTTTTTATAAAAACGATATCTTACTAAGAAACAAAGGGTTTCGTGTCGCGGCTCTTTTAAAATATCTTCTACGAGTATAGAACTGGATGTATGCAAATTTTGCATATTAACTTTTTATTTAAAATTAAATTTCCTATGAGACGAATTTAGTTAAAGTTCAATTTCTTTGATAGTTTTGATGGAACAATGCTATTAAATACATTGCACATGATTTTAGTAGCAATATTAAATCTTCTCTTGCGTCTGGCAAGGTGTTAGACCCTGGATTTTCATCTGGCAGTTGTGTATAATTACTCAGGGAGATCTCAATTAACGATAAAAAAATAGCTTTGCCATTATAACGTTACCGACCCTCATTTTTAAGTGGGTTTGAGCCAGCCTGGCATCCTTCCGGACCCGTCTAAAACGTCTGGCATTAATAAATTATGACATACAATCTGATCAAAAAGTACCCGGAATTCTTAAATAAAACAAAAACGTTTCAATTATTCATCGATATTCATTTTATTCCCTTCGAAATAATCTCCATTGCAAACAATACACATATACGCCTTCTTTCAATCTTCAAAGGACTCTTCATAGACCGATTTTGGAATCGCCTTCAGCTCCTTCTGCAAAATCTCCTTTATCGCCTCAATCGTCTCAAAACGCTTTCCGAGAAGTGATAACTTGAGTCGTGGGAATAGGAAAAAGTCACAAGGAGCCATGTCAGGTGAATATGGAGCTTGCGGAACGGTATGAACGTTGTTTTTGATCAAATAGTCGCGTACATGATGAGATGTGTGAGCCGGTGCGTTGTCGTGGTGAAGAAACCACAAGTTGTTTCTCCACAATTCTGGCCTCTTGCAACGAACATTTTCCCTCAAACGCTTTAATACGCTCACGTAATACTCCTTATTTACTGTTTGGCCTGGCGGTAGAAATTCGGAGTGGACCACACCACGGCAATTAAAGAAAACGATCAACAAAGCTTTGATTTTAGATCGACTCTGTCGTCGTTTTTTGGGTTATGGCTCGTCTGAAAAGCGCCATTCCGGTGATTGTTGGTTAGTTTCGATGTCATATTCATAGACCCATGTCTCTTCACCGGTAATGATACCATCGATAACATTTTGGCCCAAAGAAAGCATTTCTTTAGCGACATCAATGCGATGCTGTTTCTGTAACAAATTCAGCAAATTCGCAGAACGCAACAAACACTGACTTGTTTACAAAGCTTTCACGCACAAACTCCCGGCAAATGGCGCTCAAGCAGGTATTTGAGCGCTAGACGTTGACGTTGATTTTTGTGATCAGCCTAAGAATAACACAAAATTATATATGTAAATTTTCCTCGCTCATATGACGTTGCAAAAACGTTCTGCTACAGGCTTAAAATTATTTTCATTTTATTTCTTATTATCGCTAATGCATATGAGCTGAAAGTAATTTTATTATAGAATAATCTTTCTCAATTAGTACCGTTTATTTAAAATGAGTCTCTGTATGGCTTGATTGCTCAGTTATTTAGCCAAAAATAACTACTAAAAAAACTGCTTCTGTTCGTCTTACTGGTTTTCTAGAAAATTAACTTAATGATAAATTATCAACTTGCCATAAAACGCTATTCTTAATTATTATACACACTCAAAAATGGCATTCAAAAGTATAGCAACGTCAAAATTCAACAAAAAAAAAAAAAAGTTGTAATGCTAATGATGTTTACTGAACTCACGCACATAATGACGTCGACATGAAATCTGAAAAATTCTTCCAATAGCAATGCAAACACTTGGCTTATCTTTAGCAAAAACATTCGTTTCTGCTTTTTGCAAAAAAAAAATAATGTCTACTATGTCAAGATCTCCCGCTACCATAACAGATATCTAAAGAATTGTATCTTATCTAGTTTAAACAATAAAAACTTGTACCAATTTATTTATTTACTTTTTCTCCATTTCCGAATCGTCTCTAGAGATAGCTGAAGGTTAATAAAAAACAAAAAAAAAAAAAAAAAACGGCGCAGCAATATGTCAAGATGATTTCATTTAGATAAAGATAGAAAAAAGCAGTAACGATTAGATAGATACATGATCGTCAACAGCTATCTGCTAATTACGTACATATGTATATTGTCTCATGAAAATCCTTTTGGTTTTTGTTGTTTTCCGTGGTAATGATCAGCAGTTTGTCATGGATCGCGGATTGGTGTAGAGTTTAAGAAACAGTGTGGTCGTCGGTCGAAGTGATTTATAAAACAGGAAGTGAACCAAGTGCCATTTTACAAATTTATTCCAAATACTCACAGAATGCGGAAGACATTCACAGCAATGTGCAACAATTTAGCATTAATTCTGGTTACTAAGACGTATTTCTAAATTACTTCTGGAGATTATGAGACACATTTCTTAGAATAATAATTCAACTTAGAGTTATTGTGAAACAACAATGGACCAGGTATAGCTATGCACGTATGGACATTTGAGTACTGTATGCTTACTGCTCTGGAGTACAAATTCTTTACGAGATCAACATCGGTTGAGGTTTTGTACAAGCAATAGAAGTTAATTTATGTGGATTGACAGTGATTGCGCTAAGTATATATACTCGTAGCTATAATTTTGTATTCAATTTTAATTATCTTCTCATTTTGGTACACCTGGGAATTTTTATTTGTTGGACAAAATGTTAAGCACTGTGAAACGACATTACCTACAAATCTACATTTTAAAACATCATCTTCTATATTTAGAATATATATAATTTATTAATTATGTACATTTGAGTCAAATACCGGGTAATTAGCGTCTTGGAAAGCTGTATTTTGGACTAGCTAATTCTATCATGGAGTCTTTAGTATTTACCTAACACGAGGTATTGTTTTTGTAAACAGAAAGACTATTCATTACCAAGAAAGGGCTTTAAATATAACTGATACGAATTAATGCCAAGTAATTGAAGGGGACATAAGGAACCGCCATGCCCATTCACTACCGATTTTGTATTGTACGCGAACAATTTAACTGAAACTTTATTTATTTATTTTTTTTTTAGTTAATATTGAACTTTATTAAAAGGTATCCTATATTCTTGTCCTTCATTCAAATTTCATGTAGTATTAGTAAAAATTGAGAAAATTCACATTTATTTCAAGTAAGAGTTGTTGATATTTTATTATATGTTCAAATTAAATCTGTAAGGAATTTTTTTAATGTTTACAGTTTTGAAGTTATAGCGTTATTTTTTAAAAATATTTTTGAAATCACAGACATTTTTGCAAAAATTGACAACAAAAATATATACAACATACAACAAACAAATCATATAGACAACAAAAAAAAATATTATTACGGATTTGAATTAAACACAAACTTAAGATAGAACTGGCGCAAATACTCGTATGACTGAAATGTGCAAAAATAACAAAGACAAGATGTTGTTACTGAAAGGCTGTAGGTATACAAAATTATTTTTACATATTTGAACTCAGCCTAAGACTTTAAGTTGGAAAAGCATTCTATATACATATTTTTCTGAATACAAAAAAAGCTTACAGCTTTATAAAGGCATTGAGAATTTGTTTTAGCAATACATGGAATTCAAAATATTGACAAATTTCGAAATGTTTGAAATGCTATATAGGACAAATGCTGACTTGATACGATTTTTTACTTGCTCCTAAGGAGATCCTGAGAATTTTCTTGACATTACTATGACAGAGAAACTCCATAAAGTGGTTCTCTCAATTCAGTTTGTCTGTCTGTACGCACGACTGCAGCCTAAATAACTGTACAGATTTTAACTCCAAAATTTACAAATGGCCATTTTTAAAAAAAAATTGTTTTTCTCGATAACAGCTCTCAATTTTGATTAAATTTCATGGTTGAGTCATGGTGGATATATGCTATCAGATGGCGTACAAGTTTTTTTTCCTAAAAATATGTTTAACGGTACTTTGCTTATTAACCGGTTTCTGAAAATTAGCTATTACTCGACTATGATTCAATCGATTTTTTTTGAAATCAACATTTGAACCATATTTGGTGTATACATACAAGAATATGGCAAAGCACTTTATTTGAAAAATGTTTTCATAATACCGTCGCGGCTATAAATACATAGTTATACATAGTTGCGGTTGTATTTCACCAATTTCAAATTCAGTGCTATCTTTTAGCTCTATAATCGTTGCAGCTTGCTGGCTTAAAATATTATCTTCAAATAGCCTCCTTGAAAATAGTAAAACGTTGTTAAATCGCAAGATCTCTGGAGTCAATTGATGGTCACCCATACGAGAGATAACACGACTCTGCGTCACGAATTTTCACGATACTTACGTGTTATTGAATTCAATGCCTCTGGGCATTATGCAAATCAAAATTATCAAAATTAACGGTACTTTACTAAAGGCCAATTTAAATTTAAAAAAAAAAAATATTTTCTCGAAAATCTACCGATCTTGATAAGAATTCATATCTGTAATAAAATGGACATTGGTAATAAGACTCAGTTTATTAAAAATTAAGAACTGAAATATCGTTGAAAAATAATATAAATTGAAGAGAAAACATTTTACTATGGCAGCAACAATGCCTCCTTTGCGAAGGAGAGAACGGGATGGCGCTATTAAAGCAAACGATCCGTGACAATCAGCTCAGGTTGACTGATGGAGGAGAAAATGATAATGGTGAAACACAAGTCGAAATCACACCAGCGACTCCCAAGCGGTTGCAGTAGAATTGAATTGAATTCAATTGTAATGCCGTCTGTGTTAATAATAGCGATAATATCCGAATTAGTCAATTTGAATAATAAAAAAAAAAAAAAATGTAAATACTTTCGTATAACGGTAAGTCTATATACCTATGTATATCTGAATTTTCATAATTTTGTTAATCAGTTTGAGTTTGTGATTTGTACGAAACTTTTTATAACAAAAAACAGTTTCAGTATCCATAAGGCTAAAGTTTTTAAGTGAATATCTACAACCAGAATGCAAAAGAGGGGAAGAGCTAGTGGAGGCTGTTATTTTGGGTTTAAAGAAAGTCTCAAGGGCATTAATTGCGAATTTAAAACTACTGAAGGGATCGCCTACCTAAACCTTAAATTTAGTAACAGAAACTTTTGGATACTTCTAACGTATGTAAATTACAATAATTGAGAAACTGATATTGAGAAAATGCAAGAGGTAGTAATATGTAACAATAACTCGAATGTGATTATAGTTGGAGACCTGAATGCAAGAATTGGGAAAGAGGGAGGTTGGGGGAACGGAGTATCTGGTATAGATCGGTAATCGAAAGACATATCCTGAAATGTAAGTGGTGCCAGGTTATTGGAGTTCTGCAACGAGTTTGGTCTTTTGCACGGTTGATATTATTCCGTCACTACGAAAGCGTCTTCAAAAACTTTTATATTGAAGCGAATGGCAAGTTTAAAGCGCAATAGATGACAAAAATAGGAAACATCAGGAAGCTGAAGCTAACAGATTAACGCGATGTAGTAATGCTTTCCAATTCTGGAAATTGGATCAGTAACTCAATAGACGGAAATATATTATCATCAGAGAATTAAGCCCACAAATCTTGTTGACACACTTTAAGAACTTGCTGAACCCAACTGTTACTCATTTCTCATTTAGGTACGCTACACCTGGTATATGACTGGCTTCTTGGATATGCTAATCATATAATACGACATAAAAGAAGCGCTTAATAAGCTCAAGAAAAGTAAGGTCGCAGGTTCAAATGGTATACGAGTTGGATTTTACAAGTATAAATATGCCGAACAAACAACTTGCATTCCTGTTTAACAATTTTCTAGAAGGTGGGCCAATACCCGAATAATTTAAGGAAGCATTAATTTTTCCCATACACAAAAAAATTAAATAATTCGGATCCGGGAAATTATCGAGACATCTGCTCCTTAGACACAAGGTCTTTACACCAATTCGCCAAGGCAGACTTAGTTCATGGATAGAAACCAAGAATCCTTTAATGGAATATCAAGCAGTACTCAGGCCAGGCCACTCTACCGTCGACTATATATTTGTTTTAAGAAGAATTGCAGCATCATTTATTAGTCGCAATAAAAATTTGTTTGCTCTTTTGTCGATTTTAATGCAACTTTCGACACAATGGACCGAAACGCTCTATTCTATAAGCTGCATGGAATAGGAATATCGCTGAAGTTTGGACAGGTTATCCAAAACCTCTACACAGATGCGCAGGCAGCCGTTAGGAATGACGATGCAATATCCGAGTCGTTTGAGGTGAAATCAAATCTTAGACAGGGTTGCACGAAGTCCAAGTCTGTTTGCACTTTCCATTGAGGATCAATAAAAATTGATTATCTGCCAGGGGGTGTACAGTATGCTGAGTCTTGCATCAAGGCTCTACTATTTGCCGACTAATGCTGGCATATACTTTGCAGCTCATGATTAACCGCTTGTATGAATACTGGAGTTTATGGAGGCTACTGGTCATCCTTGAAGAAGCAAAAAGGTGGAGACAGATATCGAGCAAACGAAAAGTGGGATTAGAACGGAGAACAAATCGAAGTCGTAAAGCAGTATAAGCATCTTGGTGTGTATCTCACGATTTGAAACAATTTCCGACGCTATTATGTTCTATGCAGTATGGGGTTGTAAAAAATACGACACCGTTGAAAGACTGCTAAGGTATTACATGAAGAAAACTTTCCATTTTTCTCCTGACACTCCAAACTACTTGGTGATGCTGAAAACGGATTTGTCACCACTCTACACAAAAACACTGAAGCTGAAAATGTATTATGTGCTGAAGTTTCTGAACATGTCAAACTACCGTCTTCCAAAGAAAGCAGCCCTTTAAGCAAATCGAAGCAAGACCGGATGGTATGGGGAGTGGTTGGAAATAGCTGAAAGCTGTGGGATAGAAACCAACTGGTATTTGGCTGACCATCGGAACTGGAAAACAATACTCTACCAGCTAATCGCAACAGTTGATAAAAACTCGGTGGTGAGGTAAATATCAGTGATGATGAAGCTAAGAGAAATTTTAAAGCTGAACTACATACCTACTAGTATTCTTTAGTATATGCACCCTGGCGGAGAACAAGAAGATACGTTTTCGTAAGTGATTCTTTGTCATAAAGTCAAATAACATCCCTGCTAAATAGGCTATATATCAAAAAATTACAATATATTGCTATACAATAGCAAGCACTCGATTATCGTTAGAGAATTATAACCGGCAACTTTTAAAGAAGCTCAATTATTATGTCAAAAATGATTAAATGGATGTAATATATAACATCTGCTGGTTTCTTTTTAATTACATGTTATTTCGAAACTGACAGCTTTATCGCGCCCATGAAACCCACAAGCGGTACGAAATGAATTGATTTAAGCTTGAACAATGTTGAAAAATATTGAAAACTTATTTCCAAAGTGAGTGCTGTGCAAATTTTGAATAGGAATTTCGGTCGAAATAATGCACCAACCGAGCCTGCTGTACGCAAGTTAGTGAGATTGGCATGCTATTCGTGAAATACAGCCCCGAACAATCGAAAATATACTGCAAAATTGGGTTTAGAGGATGAGATACTGCCAAGCCCGCCCTGGCAGCCATTTCAATGAAATTATTTTCCATAAGTAATCGAAAAGTATACTTTCTCCAATAAAGCAAAAACTTTGAAAAATATTAAATGGATTTTTTTATAGCAATTAAAAAAAAAAAATATATAGCCTACCCTTGCCATTTTCTAGCAAACCGATTTATTAAAAAATCGACCATTTGTAAAGTGCCGTTCATTTTAGGATTCAATTTGTGAACCCACCGACCCCAGATATGAAGTTAGAAGAGAAGTCGTTCAGCCACTTAGGCTATCATCAGACAGAATTGCGAGACCAACTTTTTTATGCGCTAATTTTCAGGAAACCAATACTTGCCCTAATAGAGAGTTTGTTAAAGTTCTTAAACTCTTCAATAGTCCAACTAAAATTGGTGTATGTAGTATAGTAAAATTGTTAATAAAACGTGTATTTCAGAAAATGTGAAGTATAAATATTACTTTACATATGTGTATTTTATAACCCAATTAAAATCTCACATTCAATCCCTAGGTATACAAATTCAATATCGCCATTCACTTTTATTTTGATTTATATTTGTATACATTCTGAAAGTGGTTTTATTTGATCTATACCGGTTCCAATTAAGCACTCGAGCTAACTGTGAATATGCCCACTTCAAGTATTCCAAAAAAATACGTTCAAGGTTTCTCTACAGGTCTGGTATCATAACCTAACAACACCGATCAGCTGGAACCGCACACAAATTATTTTTGGTCGGCCCCCGAAAGAATTGCGAAAGCTTAATCTGCAAGTTTTGAGGCGCATTAAATATGCACTTCACACACATTAATTTATCGGCAGAGAAAAACAAACAGCAAAAAATGAGTAATTAATCACTCTTAAATTATCGTCAACTATAGCCATAAAGTTAGCAGTCCATTGCCACTTGGTCAAGAGTCCAAAATGAAAACACAAAAAATATAAATATTCACCTTGATATTGGGATTTATTCCACACTCACCTTCAGATAGGTTTATTTTAATTTTTCTGTTGTATCTGAGATCTATTTTCTTTGACTTTATTAAGCAATCATTTGTTTATTTTTTACTTGTTTCCTTTTTGCAGGTAAGCAAATCATTTTCCAAACTATTACACGCCAAACGTCATTACTACAACTATCATCGAATAACAGGTTTGCTTCGTTTTACCTTTACGGTCCAAGTATTTTAATTGATATTCACATATTTGGTGTAACATTTAAATTATGCAAAAACTGTTTCTAATGGTAAAAATAAACTATCCATGGAGAACAAAGAGAAGAAAAAGTCCTCCAAATGTCAGTATTAATGTGGTATCGTATAAAGGTAGATCTAAATATACGCTTCGGAAAAGCCATGATCTATTTTGTCCCGGTGCAATTACCAATTCGCTAGAGGGTTAAACTACTTTATTCTACAAAAGGTGAACATGCAGTAAAATACCATTTGAAGCTATACGGTTGATCGGCGGCCATTGTTGCTGGGGTGTGTGCAAATAAAAAGATAGGTGCAGTACTTGTCGATTGTGAATGCAATACCTCATGTTACGAGCATTGGCTAATGTCGATGGAGGTGGAATTTGATAGTTTGATATGAAGTGTAAAGTGGTCCATCCACAGTCATACAGACATATAGGAACATCAATGTCATGCATATTTGCCAGTGGATGATGATGTAAAATGTATGACATCCATGTATGGCTGGATTTCACACACGTCTATTTTATACGAAATCCAAAAAATTTTAATTCCGTAATGTAACTGTCATTTATTATCTATGCAGATGTTAGTTTGATAGGTACAAAAAAAACATAGAAAAGTTGCTCTTTGATACAGTTCGTAGGGTACCTCATTTTGTAATCAAAATCCAATAAAGTGGACTTGGCTTTATGAAATTATTTATTCAAATAAAATTACATCTTGCTGCTAACTTAGTATTTCGTTGTTTTTTTAAGTATTTTTTTTAAATACAAAACAAAATGGGGAAAGTGGCTGTCTCCGTTAACTACCCAAATTCGTGAATTAGAATGAAGTCTTCAGAATATAATATCTTATTCTTAACAATACATTCCACTGAAATGGTAAAATCTTCTTTTCTAAAATGATTACCCCAAAAAGTGATGCCTACATATTTTCTTAAGACTATTTTTTACAGTTGTAATGCTTCGAGATTTCAAAAGTTAATATACAAAATTGCTCTCCCCCATGCTTATGCGCCATATAGCAGGACTGGGATGATGAGGGTCCTATATAAAATGTCCTTAGTCGATCTAGAGAGGTTTAAGCTTAAAAGACGTACCATACCGTTTAAAAATATTGCCGCTAGTAGAACGAATTGCCCCCTAAGTGGAAATATCAACATTAAAAGGTTATTTTTACAGAAAATATGGTTAAAACAGCTTTCTGAAAGTTGGTTATTTCTCGGCTATGATTCGATCGATTTGGTTCGATATTTGAACCATATTTAACATATACAAGTTTATGGCATACCAAGTTTCGGAAAATCTTATTTTATTATAATTTTTCTTATTTTTTTCAAAAAAAAGAAATAAATGTTACCGATTTTTTAAATTTCAATGATTTACGATTAAACAATATACAGTAAGCCGAAAAAGTATTCGTTTCTTGCCAATTCTAAATGAAAAGCATGAATTACTTATTAAAAACAAAGGCAAACAATACTACTATTATATCTTTTTCTCCACCATTGAGTTATCTCTACGATACCAGTCAAAACTCAACTGTCTCATTTTTGTTTCATCTAAAAAAGCACACACACGTTCAAATATGAAAATGCTCCAAGATCTAGCCGGCCACAAAAGTTGACGGAGTGGAAAAAAAAACAAATTGTCTGCAAAATTAAAAAAAATCCGAGACTGAGTGCTCCAAAGATTGCTGCTGATAATGCTGTAATGTCCTCCACCATGCTGGTTATCATGGTCCCGTAGCTCGCAAAAACCATTGGCAAACAAGTTAAATAAAAAAAAGCGCCTGGTATATGCTAAAAAGTATAAAAACCATGATGAGCAGTTCTGGAAAAGAGTGGTTTTTACGGACGAAAATAAATTTAATATTTTTCAATCGGATGGCAAAGTTCTAGTGTGGAGAAAACCACGAACTGAAATAGAGGAACAAAATTTAAAAGCAACGGTGAAACACGGTGGAAGGTCTAATGGAGTAGGTGAGTTGTGCGTTTTTGAGGGAATCAGGGACCACAAACACTATATTAAAATCTTGAAGAAGCATCTTCGAAAAAGTGTGGATAAAATGGGTATCAGTAGTTCCTATATATTTACGCAAGACAATGACCCAAAACATACTGCATGGAATACGAAAATGTGGCTCCTATGCAATACACCTTCATATATGCAAACTCCACCGCAATCACCAGATAGTAATCCGATTTAAAATCTTTGGGATGTCTTGGAAAAAAAGAATCAGAAACAGGCGAATTTTCAACAAAAATTACTTAAGGACGGCGCTTCAGGAGGAATGGGCTTCCATATCATCAGATGTTACGGCAAACCTCGTTAGTTCATTGCCAAAAAGATTTTTGGAAGCAATAATTAAACGTAATGGGGGACCCACAAAATACTAATTTTACTTCATTATTTGATTTGTTTATTTTTTATTGATTTTTTTTTTTTTATAATTTGCACTTGTGAAAGGGGTTTTGAATACCCTTATACTAATTTTAAGGACACGGGCGTTTTGAGAAAAGGGGAAAAGACAGAGAGAAAGACAGATTGGTGTAGTTGGTTTGAAACTCAGCTGGTATTAAGTTTCAGTGAACTCCAAGGGTGGCTGTCCAGATAACTGGGGAGCTTGTTTGTTTTTGCTTTTGTCGATGCTCATGATTCACAGTATTTTTTTTCCGTCCGATGATGTCATCATCATGATCAAGTTGCGTTTTAGCCATACGACCGCCCTACTGCCAGTGTTATGCCTTCGCAGTAGAGTTGACATAAGCTTTCGCAATTGATCGACTTTCTATTTATTTCATGCGAAATAAATAGATGATTATTGACATCAGGATTCGAACCGTGAACCTGTAGCGTGACAAACGATGATGTTACCACTACACCACGGCCGCCCTCAAATTGATTACCTTTAAGAAGAGACGGATACTTTTTCGGTTATGAATTGATATCTGAATTTTATTTCAAATTTCTTTGTTTAATTGAAGAATTGTGTAATTTTTAGTTTAAATGCAAATGGCTTTTATTAAAAAAAAAAATAAGAGGAAAATAAAGAAAATCCTTTTTCGTTTCAATAAAGAAAATCCTTTTTCTTAGCGATAGGATGAAACAGACGAATACTTTTTCGGCTCACTGTATATACATTATTTAGGTGCAAGTACGTGCAGTCTTGCACTTTGTTGTTTACACCTGTAGGAGCAAGTATTACTTTGTTGAAAAAATGTCAATATCGAGGTTTTGATCAAACTTAACATTACTACTTACGAGTATAATAGAGAAACTCAAAAATGTGGGACTCTCGGTTCTGTCTATCTGTCTATCTGTTTGTATTATCGACTGCAGCCTAAACGGGTGGACGGATTTTCTTCAGTCTTCATATGTAGCATCAGTAGGATCAGAATTCGAGGTGAAATCGGAAATTTCATTCTAAACCCAATACTAACGGTACTTTACTAATAGCCGATTTGCTCGAAAACAGTTCAAACCATTTCGATTAAATTTAATATTTGAGTTAATTCCACGTTTTTGGCAGAAAATAATATAACGGTGCTTTACTTGTTGACCGATTTTATAAAATCGGCTAGTTTTTAAATATAGCCGATTTTATTCGAAATCGATATTTGCGCAATATTTGTCATATGCAAGGTTATGTCATACCAAGTTTTGGAAAACTTTTAAAATAATCTTAAAATATCATTTTAACGATTTTGTTGTTTTTGTATGTTCTCAATTTCCACTTACTCGTAGAACTTTGTTCTTTGAAGTTTGCCAAACCCAGTGATGGAGTGAAAGGGAAAGTTAATGAATATGTTATTTTGAAAGTCATGAGAAAAATCTAATTTGACTGTTAACTATATTTATGTTAAAAAAATTTCCAATTGCAAGTTATTACAAAAGATTATAAAAAAAAATTAAGGGAATTCTCATATTATTTAATTATTTTTTTTGTCTTGTTTTATTTTCAATATATTTATTTTTTCAATATATCATTGATACTTTTTCGAAATTCATGACAAAAAATCAAAGGGTCGTACATTAGAACAACAAAATGTGATTTAATTGTCAAATACAAGGCGACAATGTCCTATATAAAAAAAATTGACGCTAACTTGTATGCCTGTACAGACAGTGTTGAAAAACAATAATATTTTAACACTGTTTTAACCGCTGAAAATTAAAATTCGTGGTTAAGTGGATGAGAAATTCTTAAGATTTTGTCGGAATTATTTTTTAAGTTACGGTCATATTATAGAAGTTTCAGCGATTTATATAAAAAGTACTTTCTTAAGAGATCATTCTGGAAATTGTTTTTGTGCCCATTATAATTGTATACAAATAAAAAAAAACCGGAACTTGCCCTTCCCGGTTCCCGTGGCCTCCTTTAAATAGGGTGTTAATGAAAGACTTGGCTTGATTGGGACAGTCTGTTGATATGAATTTTGTACCCATTTTGGCACCTTTCTCGCAAAAATTTATTTTTTCGTACAGTCGAAGGAACTCACTATCAAGCCATTATAAAAACTGGATTGTATCTTTCTGACGGCACCACGAGCTCCTTCGGAAGACGTCGCATAGGTATATTTTGTAATTTTTTTGTTTGCAGTATTCTTCAATTGTGAGAATTTAAAGTACTTAAAGTTTTTTTTTGCTTGTAATCCCAGTCTAATATTTGTCCTATTATTTTTCAAAGCAGGTAATAAGCATTCAGTATTAAACCGTGACCGATATATTCATTAGCCTGGAGAGATTATTTTGGCGTCGGGGAAGGTTTCCACGAATTTTTGTTCTCGCTGCCTTAATAAAGAGTGATTCAATTGGAGGTTACAATTTATATCTGCCGTTACTGTGGTCCTGTTAAAGATAAACAGCTGGTATTTGATATCTTTGAATACTAAGCATTGATATTTGCAATTATGGAGCGTATATGAGAGAACAACGCATTTTAATTTTTAAAACGCATCCCTGAAATGGGGACAATTCAACCAACAAGATTCGCGCATTGCGAAATAATGTCGGTACACATAGTCCTTCATCTCGTACCGCGGCTAAGAAATTAATGAAAAAAAAATCGATATAACCGAGTTAGTGCTCACCAGTGCACCCTCGTAGTGCCCGGTCATGCGTAATAATTGCCGCAATGAGTGACAGTGTTCGTGACAATCCGTCAAAATCTATTCGCCATTGTTACCAGCAATTGAACTTTTTCTTCAGTTTCACACAGCGCATTTTAACAAACCATGAACAACATCGTGACTTCGTTAATTGGGTGTTAGAGAACCACCAAATTAATTTTTTTGAACAAAATCATCTTCAGCGATGAGGCTCACGTTCAACTGAATGGCTACGTTATGAAAATCCATGTTCCATTCACCCAACAACTGTTTGGTGCGGATTTTGCATCGGTGGCGTGATTAGGTCGTACTTCTTCAAAAATTCTCGTGGTGCTGCTGTAACAGTTAATGGCGAAAGTTATTGGGACACGATAACTGGCAATTGAACGATATTGATGTGGAAGAAATGTAGTTTCAATAAGATGGTGCCACCTGCTATACACCTCGAGAAAGAATCTCTTGCTTCGGCGACCAAAATTGGCTACCAAGATCATGCGATATCGCCAGTGGTCATACGAGTGACCCCTAAACGATTCCAGAGCTAATGGATGAGAATCGACGTATCGTTGTACGATACAATATAATATTCTGCAATATATTTTCGATTTTTTAAAAATTGTAAAAAATTCACTTGCACTACTTTGTGTAAAAAAATCACAACTATTCTATTTTCATAGTCACCCCACTCCATATTTTCACATTATCTTTCAAAACACAACTAACACAGTATTTAAAGGAAATAAAATAATTAAAGAGTAAGGGAATACCCATTTTCCAACTCCTTTTTAATTATGTATAAGAATTATCTATGCAGCAAGTTATGTACAATAGTACATATGAATGTATATACATATATACTATGGGATAGAGTATAAACAGCGAATGAAACTCTGAATCAGCTTACTATATGCTAAGGTAATTGGACCAATACGTACATATGTACATATGTATATGAATGAATTGCGAATAATGAAAAAAAGACCTAATTAATTATAGCTATTACTAATCGGTCCACATCGACCACCTACTTTTCCTGGCAAATTAATTCATTCTTAACGCACTTCCTTTAGCAAGTGTGTAAAAGCGGAATTTCCCACCGAACAAGTGCAGAACTAGAATTTTTACGTGCACAGCCTACACCGATCGAGACACTGCCAACAATGCCATTACGCTGCCCAAAGAGTAAATCAAAAGATGTGAAGCTGATAGCCTACTCAACTTGAAGCACGTAAACAATTACAAGTGCACACCACGTCTATGGTCGTTACTCTTGACTATCGCTTAAGTACTGCTTTGACCAACATCACGTATCAAGGTCGCATACTAATCACTACGAGTATCTAAGAAGAAATTCAAAAGGACTTGTGGATTTGATTCTGTTTCCTTATTTGTTTGAAGTTAACAATTATATATCGGTTGTATTAAAAAGAAAAGAATCGGAGTTAAAACCAATGAACTTCGATAAACAAAAACCGAATTCATAGCAATAGATGATAGGCCATACATTTGCAAAATCGGTTATAAAAGTTCTAATTTAGTTATACCAACACAGACTACCCAACCCACATATGTAAATATTTTATGTATATATTTTGTCATATATGTACTCTGATAGATACCTATGTGTATCTTAACTTATGCTGGTAGATATAAAATTAAAAATGTCTGGCGTATTACCAGTACCCGGTAGACCGGTTTCTTCTCTGTACGTAATTTTGTTTTTTATTATTACTTTCTGACGTTTTTCCGCAGAGTTTAGTTTTGATCGTTTCACAATTTGGGTCAATCAAATATTTTATAACATCAACAGAAAGCAAGCAAAACTGAATTCCGAAATATCTGAGTATCTACTTAGTTTTGTAGAACATGTTCACATCTAGAATACGTTGAACCAGATTTTGTTTACATGCATAACTGTGTCTCTTCCGTGATTCACAGCTTATGCAAACTCGAGTCTTTTGTTTTAAGTAAACGAATACTTCGAACTTTTGGAATGGGAGCATTCACATAATACATAGTTCTTCAGCAGTATCATTTTTCGCGTGATACTTTGTAGCATTCTTGGCTCCATTTGGTCCAATATAAATCTGGAATTTGGAGATTTATGTAATCATATGTGTTACCTTATAATAGGCGAATGGAAACAGGTTGTGGTTATGAAATATATGTATGTAAGTCGAATAGCGTAACTGATAAACTATGGTGAATTATTCAAGTTTGAGAAATTTTTTCTCGCAAAGGTCACTGAATCGTGAATAAAAATACAGGATTCTTTTAATCATTTATAAGTTTTTTTTTTCGATTTTCGACCTTGAAATTTGTATTAATCTTGGTATTACTACAATAGTAGAGAATCTAATAAAGTGTGTGTTTCTATTCTTGCTGTATGCAGCCTAAACGTCTGGACAGATTTCCTTCAAACATATCTGGGAACCGTAGTGTGAAATCGAAATTTTCATTTTAACCCCAAAATTAGAAGTCAACTAATGACCAATTTTTAAATAAAAATCCTCTAACGATTTTGTTAAAATTTTATATTTGAGCTATGATGTCTAATGTAGAACGTTTTGGCGTTTTTGTAACTTCTAAACCGGTTTTTGAATATTAACTATTTCTTGGCTATCAAATCAAATCAAATCTTTTCATAGTTAGACAGTAAGATACAATATCTTCTAAGGTAATGCAGGCTTCAGTATTACAATGCTATTGATACACAGTTGAATTAAGTTACTAAGTGACAATAAACTACTGCTGCACTTCCAGTTAAAGGAGAAACACTAAATATGTATTGTAATATAAAATATGCAACTAGTAAAAAAAAAGGAAAGAGAAAAGCAAATCTAAGTTAAGCTAAATTTCTTCAAGCAATTACCTATAATATAAGACTTAAATAAAACCCATCATCATCATCATCGAATCCTACTATAAAAGTAAAGCCGTTGACGTGTTTGCATAACATTGTGTAGCAAAGTTAAAGTTCTAAGTTTAAAAATGTTTTCGAGAATGAGGTCATGTATCGATTTAGAAAAGGGGAAATGTGTCCATATATATAACGTGCTATGCTATTATAGACAACATTAAGTCTCCGACTGTGCTCACAGTTTCCAATTGCACAATAATTCTTAACCATACGATTGGAATAAGCAGCATTTTTGGGAGTATCATTCTTGTCTTAACAGGGATAATTCTTTGAGTAGCCAATATCATGCGTAGACCTCCATATACTTTGCCTATGTATGGTTAAACTATATCCACAGGCTTTCTGGAGATAACCAAACATTTCGATTTCGTGGGGTTTAACAAAGAGTATTCGATCGTGACCAGCATAAAATTTTATTTAGATATTTTACATTTTTAAGTTTATTTCACATACTCCATTTCCAATAAGACCCAATGGGCAACTACAGTAAAGCATACATATGAAGGGATAAATTTATTGGATATATGGAAAGCTCATTTACATACATTGAGAAAAATAATGGGCTCAATATAGAGCCCTGAGGAACACCTATAATCAATGGAAGAAATGTAGACACCGAATTATTTGAAACAATTGCCTGGGGAGTCGGACAGAATCCCGAAAACCCAAAATCCCGAAAACCCAAAGTCCCGAAAACCCAAAATTCCGAAAATCCACAATCCCGAAAACCCACAATCCCGAAAGGCCAAATTCCCGAAAATAAAAGTGAACATTTTATTGCAAGTAACAAAAAAATTAGGAAAATTTATTCAACATATTAAAAAAATTAACAAAACTTCGAATAAGTAAAACATAATACAACAGTTCAAGTCTTATTGATAAAAAAAAACATTTAAAAAATGATCTACGATAAAACGATATCTAATACAAATTTATATTATACGCAATTCCTGTTAAAAAACTTGTTTCGGAACGCTCGTTACGTTCCGCGTAAATTTTTTTAAATTTTGTTTTCCTTAATTACGTAACGTTTTCTTATTCGTTGCGTTTCACCGACAATTATTTTAGACAAACATGTTTTCACACGTATTTTCTGGTTTTTAAAAAAATAACACATGAATATAAAGAAACTTTGCATACACCCAACCTTGCACCCACTCCAAATCCTACAGGGACCCCATATATTTGAACATTTGAAAGTGGCATAAAGCCATAATGGCCTTATGTCGTTTTCCGAAAGCGACATAAGGCTATACCCTGAAATATGGCTTTATGGCACTTTGTGAGAGCGTCATAAGGCGGAAATTTTTAATTTTATATAATTTTACGGGATTTAGTTTTCGGACTTTGTTTTCGGGATTTTGGCCTTTCAGGATTTTGGATTTTCAGGATTTTGGTTTTTCGGGATTTTGGATTTTCGGTATTTTAGTTTTCGGGATTTTGACCCCAACCCCTATGATTTAGATATGAGAAAACTAAATTAGTATAAGATGACTCTGATGACTTGAATTCACTTCTAGGCTTACTGCATAGACTATTGCGGTTGACTGTGTCAAATTCTTTAGAAACCATTGTCAAGAAGAGTGAGAATTCACATGAAATCTTCTACAACATTTCTTAAAGCAAAGTTTTGTGCTATATTTTTTTAACGAAAACCGGATACACAGCTTTCTAAAACATCAACTTCATCGACAGCAGTGAAATGAAAGATTTTGGGAGCTGTATGCACAAGAGTTTTCCTGGAAATGTGAGGGAATTATCCTGTTATCAGAATCCATGAAAGACAGTGAAGGCAAATTCTTATTCAGTTCATTACAATCAAGAGCTGTATGATTGCTATTCACTCCCACTCCAACTTCTCTTAAATTTTCCCAAAGCTTATGTCCAGCCAAAGAAGGGCGTACTTGATCATCAATATATGAGTAAGTCATTTCATAAACACGAACCCATTCAATTGAACTTACATTTTCTTCTAATTGACCAAATTAATATTTTTTGAAGTCTCTGAAACTGTTGTGTATAAAATAGCTGGTTCGCAATGGAAAATTAAATAAATAATGTCATGATGTGAGAAGCAAGAAGCAACCAACGGTGATATATCAATATTTCTTTAAGGCCTATACGCTGAGCCTAACAAGATATTGTTGTGCTTGCAAGTATTTTATTTCTACAAATAAATATTCCATTTTACTATCAGGCGGAGACTCATGTCCTTATAATTTAAGTTATTACGAGCGAAGACCTCCTTCATCACGCCCAATTCGATTAGACCGAAGGTGTTACTCGTATACCCATCCAAAGAACACAAACCATCACTTATATAGTTCGATAACCAAGTTTCAGATACACAAATTACATCAACTTTATAACATTCAAATAATCTGAATTCTTCTTTACGTATAGTTGCTGTTTTTCTTCGATTATATCCATACGTGTGACGATATTGTTGATAACCTCATTGCGTTGTTTTATTTGCTTTCTGAGCTCTCAATTTTCATCTTTTATGGTATACTTTTTGTCAAACGTTTGTTTACGTCATCAATGGTAGATTTAAGTTTCGTTATTTCAGAATCAATTTTAGTGGTTATTCTCTCCTCGGATTCCGCAATTCTAGATGTAAGGAGAGAGATAATGAACTCACTTTACTTAAGAAGAGTATTACTGAGAAGTAATTTTAAGTTTTTAGAGCCGTAAGAAACAACATTCAACCTTTGTAGCGGCCTTGTAGCGGCTTAAAAATACTATATAAGTTTTACTGAGTAAAGAAATAATTTACGAATATAAATAATGTACCTTAGTTTTCTTCGCAAAGGGAATTTATCAATTTCAGGATGTCTTCTATCTTTAAGGATTATTTCTCTTGGCCTCGTGGCGGGAATGCCCGACTACCTTGAGTTTTATAAGATAAATAACAAAGAGATGATGTAATAAAAAGGGAATGAATGAAATGAACTAATTTTACATTTGTAGGGATTTTGTTTAGGGTGGCGACGCAAGGTCACTGCGGCTATTCTGCTGAAGATGACGCCAACATACCGCCTCAGTAAGTGATTGTGAATAATATTTGCATTACTCCTAAGCTAGCCATCTTTTTCTACATCCACGATCGCCAAA
Organism: Pocota personata; assembly: GCA_963082735.1. Taxonomy (NCBI): domain Eukaryota; kingdom Metazoa; phylum Arthropoda; class Insecta; order Diptera; family Syrphidae; genus Pocota; species Pocota personata. The sequence continues at coordinate 104,749,486 of OY720430.1, forward strand.
TTTGGTTTGGGTCTTTCATACAGGCCGCTGGATGTCTGTATTGTTGCAAATTATCATCCACAATGATGAAAAGTCATCCTTCGCAATGGATTTAACGTTGGTAGAAACGGCTTGACCCACTTCTTCTAAAAAAGCTGAGCCATGAGTTGTGCTTGCTTCCAGTTCCTTCTTACATCCGTAGTGTAAGAATCGCAAGGTGGTTTCGATCCATTGGAAGTCCCGAGGGGGAAATGGTTTGGCGTAAGCGCCTCGACATCCATGAACTTTAGGGTCTCGAGTTTATAATATTATCGACTTCAATAAGTGCGCCTCGCAAAGTCTCTTCGCTTACTTTGTTTGAGGGAAGTATTTGATATAAGACGGATTTAATAGATCGTACAAGACTCTCCCAAGCCCCATGTGCGGAGCCGCCAGGGGGGTAAAATTTCACTTCAGATACGCCGGCGTAAATTCATTAGAAATCTGCCCCAAGTCAACCCTTTTCATTTCTTCGCGAAGCTCTCTCTCTGCTTCCCGAAAATTTGTCCCGTTATCGCTGTATATTTTCAGAGGAGTCCCGCGGACCATGTGGTTCCTAAGGCATATAATGCAAGAGGCCGTAGTCAAGCTATGTGCGAATTCGATGTGTACTACTCTAATAGTAAGGCATGTGAACAGAGCACCCCATTATTGTTCGTTCCGTCTTCCTATGGTGACCAAAATTGGACCAATAGTCCACCCCGACAAAGGAGAAAGGTATGCTGAAAGTACCTAGTCTTGCACGGGGTTAGTTGGCAATTTCCATAATCAAGGGACGAGAGTTTTTATTCTTGCAGACCTGGCAACGACTTCTTACCAACTTTAACAAGGCTTTCAAGTTTGCAATATACTCGTAAAACCTTTGCCGTACTTCGTTCAGAACTGTTTCGTGATTACAATGGTGATACATGCGATGGTACGAATCAGCGATTAGAAACGTAATGTGATTCGCCCGCGGGAGAATGATTGGCATTTTACAATCCATATCCACATAATCGGCGTAGGTAATACGTCCTCATCCTTAGGACGTTGTCCTTGTTGTTGTTTCTAAATGGGCATAATTAAAATTCAAAAACTTATATTTATCTGTTTGTTTTAATGCAGCAAACAATTGGTTTAGTAGGTGAACGCAGACTTTTTCTGCTAAGTGTATGCTAGAGAACGAAATAAACTTCTGCATTTTCCGTATTTCGTTGATAAGGCCCCCGCTGCCTTTGGCTTGACTAATGTGCGAGACGAGGTCGAACTTCGTCATTAATATTGGTTTCAATCGTGGGTACCTGCGGCCACTCCGTTGCAGGTTTAAGAAGAAATGCGGGTCCTTTATACCATTCCTCTGTTGCGTCCCACTGGAGATCTGACTTCCATTTATTGGCCTTATCTGCTACATTCTGCTTCTACGGAATCCACCTCCATTCCTTGACGTTAGTTGTTTCCAGAATTTCTCCAACTCAGAACATCACAAACTATTGGAATTTTCGCGAGTCTGCACAGTCCTCGAATTTGACCATAAGAATCGTTGATTAACTGGGAAATTATGCACGGTGCAGATAGAGTTTACTAACCGCAGTCCCAATACCGCAGCCTGAGCTCGAGAAGAAGACAGTCCGAGTAGCATCTTGGCAGACTCGCCATTGCTGCCATCTTTCGTATAATGTTAAAGGCAACTACTTATCCCAGCCTATCTCGATCCTCCAGATGTCCTGTAGAAGTATTTTGACAAACACTAAAAATTGTGAAAGAAAACCCATTGGGTCAAATATCGACATCAAAGCCTTGAGCACGGCTTGATTGAGCCGATTAAATTACAAGACATAGGTGAAGACATCGGCGGAAGTGTACCAGTGCGTTCCTAATACCTTCTCCATCGCGTTCCCATCCGCATCGTTCATATCAAACCCTTTACTTCGGACAATAATGTACCTTAGTTTTCTTCGCAAATGGGATTTAACAATTTCGGGATGTCTTCTACTTTTAAGGATTATTTCTCTTGACCTCGTGGCGGAAACGCACGAGCATCATGAGTTTTTTTAAGACAAATGACAAAAAACTGAAGCAATAAAAAGGGAATGAATGAAATGAGCTAATTTTACATTTGTAGGGATTTTGTTTAGGGTGCGGACGCTAGGTCTCTGCGACTATTCTGCTTAAGATGGCGCCAAGGCAGTTTTGATATTAGTCGTTTTTTGGTAGATGGTGAGTAAGTTGGGCTATTCCGTTTTGCAGCCATATCAGTAGATTTTATCGTATATGTTTGTAGGTGTGATTGGGGTAATCCATTTGTGTGCATGTATTTCACTCAATTTGACTATGCTTACGAGAAAAGGGGAGAAATGCGGATTATATTTTTTTTAATTTTTAAAGCGAACACTTTATGATTAAAACTTAATCAATGCAAGGAAGAAACAATGCCGTTTGAGAAAAAGAATGTTTAAATCTATTCTATTTATAATATCTAGTGTAGTGTAGTAGTGATACTTTGGTGTGTTCAGACTTACGAGTAATATCGCCACTCAACCACGTACTACTGAGCAACTTTCATAAATCTCATGGTAATGACTTGATCGATTTTGTCTGAACAATATTTGATAAAACAAGGTTATAACACATCAAGTTTTGGAAAATAGTCAAAATATTTTTTCCGCTTTTTAATGGATTAAAAAAAAGGAATTTTAACAATTTTGTTTGAATTTCAAATCTGAGTGATTTGCCAATAAACAACAAGCAACATAACATATTTAATTCTGCATAGCCTATCTCAAAAAGTAAACAAAATTTTTAACTCAAACGAAAAGAATTTTATTCTTACATACAATAAAAATACGTCGACACCAACTTGTTAGATTGACTTTTGCATTGCAACAGTTTTGTTCACTGTCACCTATAATTTGTTTGAATTGGTATATTTGTGTGAAGAGATTTTCTTCCCTGACTCATATTTTGCACACTAAAAATCCTTTCTGCATCGCCTCTCCTTCAGCAACTTGGACCATAGCCATGAAATTTGTGTCCCGTATAAACGTAGAGACACGGTGACAGTTTTGCCAGCCAAAAGTTGCCGGCAGGAGGAACTAGAAAGTCTGTTTCGTGTGTGCACCACTAGAAGGCCAATTGACCTGGATATTGATGTACTGCTTATCATCCTGAGTTACATCTTCGCATAAGCATGACAACAACGACACGGCAACACAGCTCACTCAGATAAATCATGCTCTTACACTCTCTGTTGGTAAACAATAAGCTTAGTATTAAGCAGTGCAGCGCTTACGGTGGGAGACTGTAAACATATAATGTATGATATATACTCGTAAAATTACCATGTTGTTCTCTTGTCTTTTCAACTTCTTAATTCCGTTAGAGTTTAAGCTTATAAATGTTAAGTTAGATTTGAAGCATATTATTAAGGTTTTTGACTTCGAAAAGAAAGGAGCAGAAGAATAAAATAAAAAGGAAAATACGGAATTTTTAGTTTGATTTGCATCACGATACGCAATTTATTGAGAGTGAAGATTGTTCTTCTGTAATTCCTGGACGAAAACCCATTCTCGTCCATTGAGGAATTAGCGCAAGACACAGATACTTAAAAGCTATTAGAATAGTGTCTAAGTTCGAAAAATGGGCACCACACCATTTGCGTAAAAATAAAGAACACGATTGGGTCTAATTTACTTGCACCTATGTATATATGTGCTGCTGATTTGCAAATCATTCTGATTTGAAATAACAGCGAAATTTATTATAATTCAAGAAAAAAACTTATTTTGGAAATTGTCCAAAACTTAGTATTCAATATCCTTGCATATATCACATTGCTTAGATGTCGATTTTCGACGAAATCGTTGAAGTAATACCAGAGAAATAGCACACTTTCAAAAAATTCGTTAATTTAATTACAATATTTTTTCCAAACACTTGGCACGCCTTCTAGTGGGATTTATCCAACCCAACTCAAATAGTTAATTTAAACAATATCGTTGGAGCAATTTTCGAGAAGCCATTTTTATCAACATTAGCCATTAGTAAGTTACCCTTAATTTTGGGGTTAAATTGAGAATTCCAATTTATTCATTTATTCCAATTTACTTCAAACCTAATTATCTAAAAATACTTTCCAGCAGTTTATTTGTATCGATGATGAAATTTTAATCTTCAAGCAATCTTCATACACATTCGAAAAACAGGAATGTCCCCAGAAAAAAATAAAAGACACATTTTTCGTAATATGTCTTAAAGGCCGAAAAACTTGTTTGATCATATGTCAACATTTTGAATGCCATGTTCAAAATACACTTATTATTAATTTTATATTAATTTTGAATGAAATCGTTCGAGACATATCCAAAAAGTGAGTGATTTTCGCAAGTCCGCTATTAAGTAAAGTACCGTTATTTCTAGGGAAAGATATTTGGCCTTAAGTAAAGTTCCGTTACTTTTGAGGCTAGAAAGAAAATTCAAATTTTCCCTCTGAGCACTACCTCACAGACCCCAGATCTAAAGTTTGAAGAAAATCCATCCAGCCGTTTAGGCTGCAACCCGAGATACAGACAGAATTGCGAGACCCACTTTTTAAGTACCCCTATTATAGTAATGTCAAAGTTGAACAGTACTTGCCCTGTAGGAGCAAGTAAAAACGAAACCAATTTACACAAGGCTGCATAAATTTACATTACGTTTTAAGCCTTTTCTAGTCAAAATAAAGTACATGACTGGGTGGCACATACTTGCACCTATATATACTCGTAAGTATATATGCTGTTTAATTGCAAATCACTCAGATTTAAATTTTAAATAAAATCGTTGCAAGGTTTTTTTGTTTTTAAAAAAATTGGTTAAAATACAAATTGTTTTCTTAAGATTTTCCAAAACTTGATAGGCCATAATTTTGTACCTATATACATACATATGTATGTACGCCAAATATAGTTCAATTATTGATTTCGAACAAAATCGATCGAATCTTAGCCGAAAAATAGCCAATTTTCAGAATTAGATTAAAAAACAAAGTACCGCAAAGTAAAATGTTTTGGAAAAAACCTGGTAGGCTATCTGTTAGCATATATCCATCATAACTCAAATATATATAATTTGATCAAATTGAAGAAAATTCGTTTAGCCATTTAGGCTGCAGTTGACCATACATACATACAGACAGACAGACAGAGGGACCCACTTTTTTGAGTTTCTCTATCATAGTAATGCCAAGTTTGATCAAAATCTTGAAATCGAAAATTTTCAGGAAACCAAAATTTGCCCTTATAGGTTCAAATAAAAAGGCTTAAAACTGAAAGCGCTTCATGTGCCGAATTCTCCGGAGCAATTACAGTACACACAGGGTGTTCTACGAGAGGACGTACTACTTTTTCTGTTTAATAACTTTGTTAAAAAATAAAACACATTGATTTATTTTCCACACATGTTTTACTGACGGTCGTTAATAATGTATGGAATATAATGTCGGACAGCTGTTCTCCTCACAAAGCGAGAACTTTTAATGACATGTTTCATGAAATTTTCACACATATCGGCCGATATTGCACTTAGTATTTTATCTCGAATATTTTATTTGAGTTACTGCTGTGTGTGTGTGATTTATTAGCATATACCATGCTCTTTATATATCCCCATAGAAAAAAGTCTGAGATTGTTAAAGCTGGCGACCGTAGGGGCCACTCGACATTACCATTTCTGGAGATAATTCGATCGGATAAACAGTTTTGTGCGAGGTGGCACCGTACTGTTGAAATCACGTGTTTAGCAAGCCCAAAGCATCGAATACATATGTCGAACAATTTTTAAATGTGGCGTCATCGTATAGCAATAATAGTTACTCCATATCCATCTTAGTACGATACTCCTTCTGATCAAATAACGGACCACACTTTCACTTTTTCAAGATGTAAAGGTGACCCATGAATAATTTGTGGATTTTCATTTACCCAGAACCGACTGTTTTGTTATATTAACACAACCATTCAAATGTGCTTCATCACTCGTTACGATTTTTCCATGAAAATCATGAAAAACGCTACCGTAATCGACGATTTATTTTGATGAAACATTTTTACCACCAAAACAGGTCGATTTATCGAACGTCGTTCCATAGTTCCATTGTATATCTTTTTGGACAGTTTTTTTTTTATTTTTTCTCAAAACCTGATCGAGTAAAAATAATGCAACTACACTTTTTTTCAAATCAACGCATCGTCACCTTTCACTTAATTCCCACATTGTATTTAAAAAAAAAAGAATTTTATTGTCTTTTACTCTAACTTCCAACATTTTTTTGTTTCTGATATTTTCCAATATTTTATCTGTTTGCGGGTTACTCTTTTCAACCTTGTTGTCTAACGGTTCAAAAGTTATGAGGCTATGACAGACAGATAGATAGACGGACAGAGAAGCGCATGGACAGACAACTGACTCTCACTATAAGGGTTCTGTTATTTCTTTTTGTTACCTTGTAACTATCGGAACCCTGAAAACTTACCTATCTTGATAATTTTTGTATTCTGATTTTTAAAATCGACTCCGTTTTATTCTAATTAGCACAAACGTAATTCAAAAAAAGGCACGACTGTGTCGCCTGTACGTGCACCATATATACTATTCGTTTGTAAATTGTTCAGATTTCATATTTAGGTAAAATCGATAAGAGTCTAAGACATTGCGATTTTCGTAAAATGCGTTAAGAATCTAAAAATAATTATTTTGAGCATATGACCAAAATTTAAAGACATGGCTGGTGTATGAGAAAAATATCCTAGATATCAATTTTGGATTAAATAGTCCAAGCCGTATCCGAGAAGCAGCCACTTTTTTGCAAATCGGCTAATAAGTAAATTATTATTGGAATTTTTACAGAAAAACTGTGTACGCAATAGTATTGGAAACGCTCGCTTTACCTCAAATATGAACATCCCAATATCCAAATCATTAGAGCCGCTTTTGACGGACAAAACGAATTGCCCGAAACACTTTTTCGAGTTCCTCTGTACTACGAGTAGTATAGTAATGAATTAACATTAACATTTCAAAATTGTGTTTAGTCGCCAAAGAGTATAGACGTGTTAATCATGAGTTGTAAAATCTGCAGTAATAAAATTGTGATTTTGCATGAGTCTGCAAAATAACTTGCTCCGATTGCAACTGTCTCTTACATGCCGATTGCGCCAATTTAAAATCTGCGGACGTCGAATTTATATCTAAATCGAAAAAACCATGGAGTTGTCACATCTGTGTTCAGAAGAAAAGAAACGACCCACGTAGATTATCACAGTCGTCGTGTACTGCAAATAGCGGTAGCGGAAATAGCCCAAACAAAATCACGCTAGAGACCATTCACCTCCAAGTTATGGAAATTAAAGAAACGCTAGCCCCTACCGTACAGTCCAAGCAATTGCTGCAGTCCCAACTTGCAATACTGCAGCAGTCCACTCAATAACTAACTGAACTAAAAGAGGAAAATAAACAACTGAAATTGCAGTTAAACGAGACCAAAGGGAAACAAGTCAAAGCTGAATACATGCTCCATTCAAATTTTCTTGAACTATGCGAAGTTCCGTTCATCGAGAACGAAAATATTCGTGATACAGTGTTCCGCATATTTGACCAAGGCGTTGGTGTTCATTTAACCGACGATGATGTGGACACATGCTATAGAAAAAAGAGCAGTTGAAAACCGTCTGGAGCAGTGGTGGTTCAACTACGAAGCAAGAGAACGAAAGAGCGAATTTTGGCTGCATCTCACGCGAAGAAGTCACCAATCAATGCGAGTAAGATCTTCGAGTAAAGGAAATATCTACGTGAATGACTGGCTCTCCAGTGAAGCGAAGATTTTACTACGAGAGGCAAAAAGGCGAGGATAAATTTCAACTACGAATTCCTATGGGTACGCAATGGCAAAATAATGATGAGACGAGCATCGGGTATGGAGATCAAATCTATTAATTCCATAGATGATCTTAATCTTTTATGATTTTTTGTTTCCTTTTAAAACTTAATGTTGTTCTCAAATGAAAATTTTGATCTTAATAACTGTAGTGCAAGTAATAATTTATTTATTGGCTCAGATTTCCATGCATCGTCAAATGATTTAACACTGTTTCGCCAAAATATAAGAAGCATGAGAACAAATTTTGATACTTTTTTGTTCATATTTGCATAATTGTTTCTCAGTCCAACCTCAAATTATAGTCTTATCAGTAATCTGGGTCTTTGACCATGAATTGTGCAATTATTCGATACCGGGCTATAATTTATATGCTAATTGTAACGACAAGTATCCATCTGGTGGAATTGCTGTTTTTGTTAAAAACAATATTGCAATATCTGATATTTCTACACCTGATCTGAGTAGTGTGGATTGTGTTATCGTAAAAATAGTTTTTAATAATATTACTTTGGATGTTGTTTGCATGTATAGGCTGCAGTTTGTTCATAAAGATTTATTTTTAAAAGATATGGAAAATGTTCTATGTGAAATGAACAGTCGCAATACCTGTGTTATTGGTGATATTAATATTGACATCTTGGATCTTCCTACGACCTGTGATAACTATGTTCTTCTTTTGGCTTCTCTAGGTTTCGAATTGCTTTTGAATGTACCAACAAGGGTAACCAAAAATACTAAATCATGTATTGACCATATTTTTGCTAGGTCAAAGGATATTTCTAAAGTCCGTCCGATTTTGTTAGAATGGGATGTAACTGACCATTATGCCACCGGTGTATCTTATTTGAATTTTTGTAAGGATCTTGGTAAGCGTGAGTCCATTTCGAAAACTATAAGAGATTTCTGGGAAATTAATTTCATGACCCTAAGAGAACAACTTGCAAACGAAAATTGGAATCAGGTTTATGTTTTAAGTTGTCCCTCAGATGCTTTTGAAAGGTTTTTAGAAAGTTTTTCTGATCATGTAAGCTCTTGTAAATCAAAGAAAAAGAAACGAAAAATAGTAAAGATTAAACCTTGGATGACTGACCATCTCTGCCAAAGAATTAGGGCGAAAAATGACTTTTATAGCAAAAATAAAAATAATTTCACTATACCATCTATAAAGAACCATTATATTAAGATGAGGAAGGATATTCTTGTCCTTATAAATATGCAAAAAGAAGCGTACTATAAACGGAAGTTTAATGAAAATAAGTTTAATGCACGAAACCAATGGATTTTAGTTAATGATTTGCTAGGCAAAAGTAAAGAAGATGATCGCTTAAAATGCTTGAAGTTTTCTGAAAACGCTATTGCCTCAGATGATTTAGAAATGAGTAATGGATTTAATTTATTCTTTAAATCTGTATCAGAAAACTTTAAGCCGCGACAATCCTCTAACGTAACACCAGGTTCCCAGGATTTTTTTCTTGATAACGAAATATCCTCCTCATTTTTCTTTGGTCCAGTGTCTGAAGCGGAGGTATCTAATGTGATAAGTAAACTAAAAATAAAGCACTCTTGCGGGCTAGATGGTATTAGTAGCTTAATAGTTAAAAAAACTAGTGATCACATTATCAAACCTTTAACCTACCTATTGAATAAAAGTTTTGTAAGTGGTATATTTCCAGAGTGCCTAAAAACTGCAATTATAATACCGATTTATAAAAAGGGTATCAAGTCTGATCCAAATAATTATAGACCAATATCGCTATTATCAGTCTTCTCCAAAATTTTTGAAAAAGTAATGGTCAAAAAAATACTGAGTTTTCTCGGAAGATACAAGATTCTCAATAATTGCCAATACGGTTTTATAAAAGGGAAGTCAACTGAAGATGCGATTCTAAAATTTCTAGAAAATATATACCTAGAACTAGATAAGAGCAATAAATCGGCTGCACTCTTTCTTGATACTAGATACTATTGAAGATTCTATACAGGTATGGTTTTAGAAGTAATATTCTTAAGTGGTTCTCATCGTTCCTTCAAAATAGAAAACAAATTGTATGGGTAAACTCAACTTTGAGTGAGACATTGTCTAGTCCATGTGTCGGTGTTCTTCAAGGATCAGTTCTTGGACCCTTGCTTTTCCTCTTATACATAAATTCAATCTTTGGATTGCCGCTAAATGGAAAAGTTGTTGCCTTCGCTGATGACCTGGCTCTCTCTTATACTGCTCCTTCAGTAGATAATATGAGTCAAAAGATGAACTCAGATTTGTCTCTACTGAATGATTGGTTTACTTATCATCAGATGTCGCTAACCAGTAAATCGAAAGTTATGTGTTTTTCACTATCGTCTCAATATGACATAAACGGAGTTTGTTATCATGGTGTTAATTGTGACTCTGTAAACTGCAATGATGACTGTATGTTTTTGGAATCCGTCTCTCAATTCAAATATTTAGGTGTCACCTTAGATTCCAATTTGAATTGGAAACCACATATAAACAATGTTAAAAAAGTTGTGTATATAGCAATGAATAAGATATTTCATCTACGAAATTTAGTACCCTCTAATCTACTTCTTTCCATCTACTATGCACTGGTTAATTCCCGCTTAGAATATGGTATTGCTTGTTGGGGCAGCGCATTCATAAGTAACTTAGAACCTCTTATAGTAGCGCAAAAGAAGATAATTAGGGTAATGATGTTTAAACCGCGATGGGAGCCATCACTTCCCTTATTCCAATCCGCCAGTATTTTGCCACTCAGGTATCTATATGTCTTCAAGGTATTGCGATTGTTCTACTTACGGGGTGGTTGCACTAACTTCAGGCGGAACGGAACCTATTCGCTGAGATATGCAACCACTCTAATAGTTCCAAGAGTTAGGACCGAACATTATAGACGTTTTGCTACTATAATAGCTCCATTTATTTTCAACAAACTGCCCTTAGATATATGCAATCAAGTTGAATGTAAATCCAGATTCCTTAGGAGTCTGAGAAATTGGTTGCTGTTCAGATCGGATGTAGAAATGTTGATGCAAGTAATAATCTAATCATTAGCCAATCTTTCTTTTTGAAAACTGTTTGCTTTTAAATTCTTGCCTAATAGCTCAACTACTCATCAATCATTTTGCCTTATTTTTTCATTTTGCCCAAGTTCGCTTTTAGTCTCCTCTATCTCAAAATTTCTGGTCTCTTTACTTATGAAATAAAAATCTTTTTTCTCTTTTTTTTTTCGTTTTTACTCGGTGCGGCTTCTCATAACATAGAAGTATATATTAAAATATTTAATGGACTCAAAACTGGTATTTTATACCACAGAGTGTAACTAGATAACATTTCAACAAAATAATTGCATAATTCATTATATCTTGATGCATAAATGTTAATTAAGGCTAAATTATATATGAATAATTGTACTCTAGATATAAAAATGAATTTTGTGAAATTGAAATGTAAAATAAAATAAAATACAAATACAAAAATAAAAAAATATTAAACATCAACTTTTTGAGTAGAAATTACCTAAGACCTTAATTCAGTTATTTCCTGAATTGGATAAAACAAATTTAAAATTTAATTTTAATTTATTACTTTAAATTTTAAATGACATAAATGCATTCAGTTGAATCTACATATATGATACGGATGGGAATAAGGAAAATCCATTTTGGTATCTCCAAATACGCGGGATTTTTCAATTTCGTTTAAAAAAAATTACAAATTACGATTTTTGAAATCAGCGTGCAAAAATCGTTAAAGTAGGTAACTTTTTTGATTTCTTTTTTTTTTTCTTTGAAATGTGGTTAATGTGTTTGTTCCGCCAAGATGACTAGATTTAGGCCTTTTTCAGAAAATGTAACCAAAAAAAAATTAAATTCGCCCGCAAGGGCAATTTATCGCTTTTAAGATATTTTCAGCCCTTAATGATCATTCAATGATGAATGAACATTCAAAAAAAAAAAATATTATTTAATGAAATGTGTTAATAATAAACGTTTGTACAATATGGAGAATAGTCTATGTGTAATATTGTACAATAATCCTTCAAATCAGTTCGATATACAAAAGTGGAAAGAGGCTCTAATTGCGAACATCTTTCGTATCACTCAAGGTTTTCGAATCAACTAAATTATGTTTATAGATTCGCATTTTCGAAGAGAAGCTTGTAAAAAAAAGTACCAACACGGCGATTTTAAGGGCTCGAAAACATGAAGAGTTTCCTAACGTTGGTTTTTATTTTTTTTTATTTTTTTGTTTCTCTGTAAAAATTCTGAGAGGTGGTAGTGGCAAATATTTACATGTTAGCAAACATTAACCCATGTATAGAGTTCCGAAAGGCACCACAAAAGCACCAGCAATGCAAAATATGTGAAGCAATCTTCGCTGTTTGTTTGTTTTTTTTTTAATATCAAATTTGTAATTTTCAAAAATAAATCTAAGTCGATCTTAAACGTCTCCAAATACAGAGCATCGACACCCCAAAAAGCATCAAAAAGGTACCGAGGGTTTGCATTATAACAGTTCTGATACGGTCGTAGTCTAGCCTAGGGCTTCATCTACCTTCTTACAGCCATTTTTGCTACTCAGTGACCCCACCCAAACATTTTACCCACACACAGTCCGATTTTAATGATTTTCGGAAGGAATTACTATATTCCAGTGATTGTTGAGTTAGTTGCGTGAAGGAACACCTTTTCGCATATCTTACCCCCAAATCCAATCGATTCTGGTGGTTTTTAGATGCATATATGTACGTATGTATGTATGTATAATGTATATTAACTAAGAAAATAAATTTCTTCAAAATCTTCAGGAATACCTGAGGTAGAAAAGGATGTAGATATAATGTATGCATGCAATTTGACTTTTAGTGGCAAATTATTAAAAAAAAGAAAATCTAGCATCAATTTTCACTAAAACTAGCCCCGATGTCAAAAAAAATTGTTGGCATCACTGTACCTCACTGTCTTTCCTTCCCAACCCAATCTTTAACTATTCTATATACATATGTACATACATTTTCCTTTTACTTCATCACTGGGTATGCAAACTTTAAAGAACCCAGTTCTATGTATGTAAGTGGTGCAGAACATTCTGTATTTATTATTTTTTAAAGACCCAATTACCGGTAAAAAAAATTGGACTCATAGTTTAAAAAAATTGTTGCTAAAACTTCAATCTCTGAAAGTACCTTAAGTGCCTAGGCTAACTGCCTGTTGGACACGCATCATGGCAATTCTCCAAAATCTCTTCCCTCATTCCCTTCCCCCCCCCCCCCTGCAACCAATATGTAAATACCAACAATACATAATATATGTATGTGTCATATATAGCACGTACATATCATATCTGCATTCATCCATAATGTGTATAAAAAACATATCAGATTCCATCCACACGCATTCGGATTACATTAATTACATAATTTTCCATACCACAGTAACAGAAAGTGATTGTCATTGACCCATTACAACAATTTTTGCCGCATAAACAGGTTGAACTACATATGTATGTATATAGATACGTATTTGCATTTCCGATTCTACTTGCCACTTAGTCATGAAACTTTCCTTAGCATAAATACACATTAAAATATCGTCACTGACCGCCGTCTATGATCATGCCATTTGAAAGTATGATCAAAGGTTGTCAGTACAGCTGTACTGAACACTCTGATTAAGAAAATAAATTATCTACCTACATATATAAAACTCAATGTACCTATGTTTGTATGGACGCTATGGACTCCGAAACCGCAACCGATTGAGCTCAAATTTTCAGGCATCTTCGGTATTGGCCCGTTTCTGTCAAGTTTGGTCAAAATCGGTCGAGCAATTTGCCCACAACTGCGCAGCAACGCACGCCCGCTAGTAAGTGTTAAAATTGAAATTAGTACAGGTAAAAGGAAATTTTTAAAGCACAATCATTTAACCAACAGTTTATGTAACCGAACCAGCTAATCCTTAAAACTGCGCCGTGTTTTTTTTTTTTTTTTGATCTTCGTCGATTCTCTCTCTCTGAGAATCTAGACCCTAATTACCGCATGAGTGATCGAGTAACATTCGATATCAACTGGTCGAGTGAACACATTGGGATGATCACATAAGATGAAATCCTTCCAAAATACTACTAGTAAAATTCTGATTTCCATATATAAATATTTATATACAAATATATATACATACACATAAATGTGTATATATACGAGGGCAAGGTGGAAAGTTCTCGGTCTGACGCAGAGATGGCGTTCCAATCAGCAAAAATTTATGTTTCCTGCCTGGGTGCACTTCCTTCTCATTAATTCGTATGACAAGTTTCAACTTCTCAAGTAGTTTCTTACACGAATTTTGGCAGTGGATAAACTTGAATATCGTGCGATGATAAAATTCTTCGTTTTGGATGAGTTAACCCCTAAGGAAATTCATCCAAAGTTTACAAAATTTTACGGGGACTCTGCTCCTTCCATGTCAACCGTTAAAAAGTGGGCAGCTGAATTTAAACGTGGTCGCACGTCCCTCGAAGATGACCCACGTGAAGGACGGCCAAAAACCGCAACCAAACCCGAAACCGTCGAAAAAGTGCATGATATCGTGTTGGACGATAAACGAGTGAAGGTGAGTGAGATAGCTGAGGCTGTGTGTATATCGGAAGAGAGGGTGCGAAACATCTTGCATAAAAACTTAGGGATGCGAAAGCTCTGCGCAAGATGGGTGCCGCATTTGCTGAATGCCGATCAAAAGCAAATGCGCAAACGATTTTCGCGGCAATCTTTGGACCGATTCAATATGGATCCGATTTCCATATATAACTCTGTTTCTATACTTTTATAATTCTCTCGTTAGACCTCATCTTGAATACGCCTACCAAGGATGAACACCAAATTAAGAAGTTGATGTGAACCGCATTGAGCTCGTTCAACGACATTTTATTCATTTTGCACTCCGTATTTTACCAATTAAATCTACTCCCTTACAGTCAGCTAATTAAGCTTCTGAAATTAAAAACAGTAGCTCAGAGGAAAAAAATGTCCAATATCTTGTTTTTACACCAACACATGTGTGATTGACGCAACTATCCTTATAAGTATTGTAAATGTTAACGCTAGAGTCTGAGTAGTAGTAGTACATAGAACGAATTATGCTACTCATGAACCTATTAGCCGCATGCTTAACTTAGTTAACATATATAATTTATGTATCGATTTTCATTTAAGTATGGGCCAAATAAGAAGCTTACTGGCAACATTAGTTAATTAGATTTAATTAAAACATTTTGTTTGTATTCTTTTCTTGTTTATTTTTTAAAAATTCGTTGGTTTTTAATGCATGTGTTAGACTTTACTTATACTTACAGTTAACATCTGCACTATTTTGGTTGTGATTTATTTGCAACGGCAATCTCTGTAGGTATTTACTGCTCTATTTGAGCATATTACTATTGCAGATCCTGATGGTGCTATTATTATTAAACGAGTTCGAAACTTCACATCCGGCATCGATGGTTGCAGTTCCGAAAGAGTTGGTGGCTCCGCGTGTGCAGGATCTAGACTCGAATTGCTTGAGACCTTTAGTTTTATGCTGTTTTTGAAGGACAATTGTATTCTCGGATTTTCCTCAGATGTTCGCGAGACGTGGGAACGTGAAAATATATATATTTTTACTTGTATCATAGTTTATGGTACTTGAGCTTTGAGTGTAACAGCGCCCTTTGGTCGATAGTATACGGAAAAACTTATCCGGCGGTCGGGCAGAACGTTCACAGATCATAAATGTTTCACATAAGTAAGAACTTTCAACTGTACAACAATGTGTCCAAATAAAGTTAAATTATTTAGGCAACTCCGAAAACAAAGGCACTCCTAGGAAATGGTACAAGATTTAAGACCTTCATCAGCTTAAGGACGGACAAGCTTTGTTTATTTAGGTTTAAAAAGTAATGAAATATGTCGATTCTGCAGCGAAGCTGAAGAAACTTCAGATCGCATCCTTAGAAACTGTGGAGCATTGACGCTCAGCAGAGTAAGTGTTTTTGGAGTTCTTCACGAGGAAGCACAATATACATATCTTTTAGATCGCATTGCATCTAAGCGCGTCGCAATTCATTTATTCAACAATGTGTTTATGTGCATAAATTCTACACAAAGAAGCTTGGGCCAGCGTAAATATTTCTATTTCATATTTTATTACTCATTATTACTATGTACTATTTTATTTTGATTATTTTATTTATTTAGTGCAACTAGTGCTAGAATGACTAGTATAGCTTTTGATCATACTGTGGACAACATCGGCATAGCCGAGTTGGCCAACGCTTGTGTTGACTATTCAAATATTCAAACCTTTGCCGAGAGACGCAAGTCCAAATACCGCAGGCACAGTTGATTTTTTTTTTCAACATTTCAGCCATACAAACCATTTTTTTGTAAATTATTTAATATCAATGTAAATTATGAAACATTTTTGGGGAATTGCACAAAGAAGAAAACATTTGATCCAAGGGCAGGGACCCATCATGCGATAGATATGGTTTTAGCCACCAACACTCTACTAACTGAGATAACCCTGGATGTTTTCTTCACTGATCAATTCTCCAACATCAAAATTCGCTGTCTTATGTGTCCCTTGCTATACGCGCGTAGCTGATTAAGAACAGTCATTTATAGGCAACCGAGTGACTATTTTCTCAATTTTTCCCCTGCAATGCAAAGTAGGACATTTATAAATACACAGCAAGTGATTGTAGAATTGTCCTACCGAAAGCAGGGCGCTTCCTTTTACTATTGATGGATAAGATTAAAAAAAATAAAAATCTTTGTGTATTGTTCAGCGTCAAAATTAGGGTTTTCGAAAAATTCTATCAAACTTTTCTGACGATAATTTTGTTGCCTCTTTTTAGTTTTGTAAATCTGAACAATAAACGAACGAACAGCAAGAGCAAGCACGTTCGACTCAGTTGTGCCCTTTATTTTTCTCATCACCACCAAAAGCTAGATCGTCTGTAATGCAATCACTGTCAGAAAGAGAATAATGTCACGATGTCTAAATTTAAACAAATTAGTTTTTCAAAAAAGGATGTTGGCATTTCCGCATGGCTTATTTAGTATGTAGATATTAACGCTTTTAAATATGTATGTATGTGTATTGACCCCAAATACCATAACCATTCACAATTCTTTAAAAATATCAGCGATCTTCATTAATTGATCTCTTATTAATAAATTGTTCACTTTTCTGTGCAAAAAGAAAAGAAACACGAAAGTTTACCAATCCCAAACAAAAACATCGAATTCAGATATGTGTGTACGTATTATACTTGCTTAGAGGCAAAGATTTAACAGGAAGAAAAGGGATGAAAACAACCCACACGTTCATCAAGAGTAAAGTGACAGAGTAAAAAATATTCTTCGTTGCCATTTTTAAGTGGACAAATTTATCTTATTCTCCCATTCTGGTCACATTTATAGGGTTGGTGTATGAAGATAAGATACTGGTTGGTGATCGGGAACTAGGAAAGCCACCAACAGCTGTCACTAGAGTTACATATATGTGTTTGCCGATTTGAAAAAATGTTCAGTATACCACCGTACATAGGTACATATCGTATTCTTGATTGGAATATTTTCATATCCCAAAGTTATTGCTTTACTTTATTTAGCCACCTTCTCTACTTACCGATTACAGAATTTAATTAGTGCAAATCAAGAAAATGATTTTTTAAAACAAAAAAGAAAAAAAATGGATATACGGTAAATTAGCTTCACAATGAAAATGTATACATGCATACATATGTACATAGGTATATGCAAATGTATGCTCAAATAAACAACAGACACAAGACTCAGGTGTGCTTAACTCATGATTAGGGAAACCATGCTTTCAAAAGCCAATTGAATATGCCACCAGTGCAAGTATATATCTTTTCTTTCTTTAATGAACAGTTGAACTTATTTTTTATATTCTTTTGTGTACCTATCTTTTATTTGCGTCTATTTGTCTATTTTGATATACATACATATGTACCTTGATGATGAGGGCGATGTGCTGATGTTGATATTTGTTTTAAATTACGTTATCGAATAAAATCCTCAATACTAATGAATTTAAATTCTATTTGTAGACATTTCAAGCGTGTCCAATCAACTGTACCTCCGATCCAGATACAATCAGTACAGACGCCGAAACTCCTCAGCGAACTTCCAGCACAAGTGTAACCAAGCGCCAGGCCCCACCTCCACCACCGCTGCAGGCGCAACAAGGAGTAACAGTTACAAATAATATCAGTCCACAACAGCCGCAACAACAGGCTACATCATCGCAATCATCGCCGTTTTATTCAAATCTAGACTTTGCCTCGTTACGATCGCGTTTACACGAATTGAATTGTCTTGACGGCTTACAGCGATATTTACACACAGATGGTGGCCGTAATAAAAGAAAGGACGACACCGCAAGCTCTGGCAACAATTACGCCAATAATATACTAGAATATAATTACGGACAAGTCACCAGTACTCACCCGAAAGAGACGCCATTACATAAATTTTATCGGGCTCAACAGCAAAAGAAAATGCCAGCATTTCGGGGAAAACGCGGTTGGTGTGGCTGTTTTCAGGTTAGTTAAATATACCTATAGTTTTGGTTTTTTTTTTTTCACAATCTCTTCGTGATTGTTATCAAAATATTCTTTTCCTTTTTTGACAGTTATCCGTATATGTATATTCTACTAAAACAATTTTTTACGGTTTAAAATCTTGTTTTGTTAAAAAACAGCCATTATCCTAAATTATCGATATTTAGATGACGTTTACGGATTATCAAAATTAATAT
This sequence comes from Pocota personata, assembly GCA_963082735.1. Taxonomy (NCBI): domain Eukaryota; kingdom Metazoa; phylum Arthropoda; class Insecta; order Diptera; family Syrphidae; genus Pocota; species Pocota personata. The sequence goes on from OY720430.1 coordinate 104,768,216, forward strand.
CATCAAGTTAGTTAAACTAACTTGGTGAGAAGTACCTTTAAAAATTTCTAAAAATAGAGGTTCCGTAAATAAATCAACGAAATTCTTTTGTTACCACGTTCATCTAACTGTCTGCGTATGTAAACATATATTATATATTGTATTATATGTATATAATTTTTACACTAGTTATGTAAAACAATGTCGCAAAGATAGTGATTTTTTTTTTTTTTGCAAATTTATTTCGAAAATCCAGGTTCAGTTCGTAAAACTTGCCATGAACATTTTTTTTTTCATCACAAAATTTTGTTTAGCGATGAGGTTAGTTTTTAATTAAATGGTTACGTCAACAAGCAAAATCGCCGCATTTGAAGTGAAGAAAATCCACAAGCCATTATTGAGACGCCATTACATCCACAAAAAGTCACTGTTTGGTTGGTGTGCTTGGGCTGGTAGAATTGGGCCATATGTCTTCAAAAGTGATGACGGCCAGAACGTTAGTCAACGGAAAGCGCTATAGATCCATGATTACTGACTTTTTCATTCCCCAATTGTATGCCATTAATGTGGAAGAGCTGTGATTTCAACAAAAAGGCGCAATATGCCACACAGCGCTCAATACAATTACTTTATTGAAGAAACCATTTGATAAGCGCATAATTTCGCGTAATGGACCTGTGAATTGACCTCCAAGATCGTGTGATTTAACACCTTTGGATTATTTTCTGTGGTAATATGTGAAGTCGCTAGTCTACGCCGATAAACCAGAGACGATGAACAACTTGGAAGCGAGCATTCGCCGCGTTATTGACGATACACGGCCCCAGCTGCTCGAAAAGTGGTCAAAAATTGGACTTCCGGATTGCGCTTTATTCTAACCAGCCGCGGCGCCCATATGCCGGAAATCATATTTAAACACTAATGACATAAAATTATCTTTGCAATAAAGTCAATACCATGGCCATTACTACGATTTTTGTGGTTTACTTAATTTTAAAGTTCTATACCTCTAAAAAACACCTTCTACATATGTATATATATTGTAATATGCGAGCTACGGCTCGAGTAGATAAAACAATATTCTGTGAAATTTATTTCTTTATTTTCTAGTCTATAGAACAATTCAGGTTCACACTGTACTATCCTTCGCAATTCTTTTCTTACAATGTCTCTTTCCTCTCAAATCACTTTATCTCCTTTCTATTACTTAATTCACAAATCCAAAGTAATTACTCCTTCTTGTTAACTCTCAACTTTCAATTTATCACAAAATTACAACTTCGCCTATTATCACTTTTCTAATCTCTTCGCCACAGTTTAAAAATCACTCTCTTTTCTATTGATCGCCATCTGTCCTTATATAGCAGAAGTTTCAGATAGCCAGAAACTTCTAGCAAATTCTTCGACCACTGGAAATAATTCCAAGATGACAATCATTTCTTCCAGTTATAATTTTCTCTTTATCCGTGGCGTTGTCAGCTATTGCGAACCTCGAATGAAAGTACAGTTTGGAATGGGCTGTAGGAGCGTAGTTATTATTCTACATTATTGTTGCATACTTTTAGACGATGTTACACTGCCCCCCTCTTAGACTTGTTCGTCCCGAACAAGTGCGTCCTCACTTCGACCATTGTATCGACTCAGTCGGTCCACATGAACCACTTTCATTTTGGCCCTTGGTCCTCGCTGGATGCGGTAGACAACATCGTTGATGCGGGTTACTATTCTGTATGGACCCTCCCAGTTCCGCTGCAATTTAGGTGATTTCCCCTTTTGGCGATGGGGATTATACAGCCACACTAGATCTCCTTCCTGGAATCCTGACGTTGTTGCCTTGGCATCATACCTGGTCTTCATGCGGTCGCTCGTTATCTTAATCTGGCTTCTGGTCCTTTGGTGTATGTCCCTAAGCCTTTCCCTAAGGTCCGCCACGTACTCTTCTTCATTTCTGGGCTCATTGGTAGGAGATCCAAATTTCACCTCACTGGGTAAACGAGCTATTCCACCAAATAAGATTTCGAACGGCGTATGTCGAGTAGTGCTATGCACGGCACTTCTATAGGCCATCAAAAACAAGGGAATCTGCCGGTCCCAATCCCGTTGGTAGTCACCTACGACCTTCGAGAGATGTTCGTCCAAAGTCCTATTGAAACGCTCCACCATACCGTCCGACTGTGGATGAAGCGGGGTTGTCCTTGTCTTTTTGATTCCGAGTAGTTGACACATCTCTTGGAAGATTCTTGACTCGAAGTTCCTCCCTTGGTCAGAATGCAATTCCAAGGGCACACCGAATCTGCTAACCCAATTGTAGACGATCTGCTCCGCCACGGTTCTGGCTTCCTGGTTAGGGATCGGAAACGCTTCCGGCCACTTACTGAAGTAGTCCATCACTACGAGTATATACCGATTACCATTGTCGGTTTCCGGAAAGGGCCCTGCGATGTCAATGGCGATTCGTTCGAAAGGTGCTCCCACGTTGTATTGGTGCATCTTACCTCGAGTTTTGGTTCTCGGACCCTTACTAGCTGCACACACGTCGCATTCTCTGCACCAGTCTTCGATATCTTCCTTCGCTTTTAACCAATAAAAACGTTCTCGTACCTTTTCTAGCGTCTTATTCACTCCCAAGTGGCCTCCGGACGCCCCGCCATGCATTTCCTGTAACACCTCCTTGACCCTCGTCCGCGGTACTACAAGCTGCATTACAAACGACTTTCCGTCGGAGGATTCCCATTTTCTTCTCAGAACACCTTCTTGGACATGGAGGGAGTCCCACTGCGCAAAATATGCCTTTAAGGTCGGGCTTCTGTGAGAGATGTCCTGATGATCCGGTTTCTCCATGTTCTCCTTCCAGGCCAGAATCGGCTCGATATCCGGGTCTTCCTTCTGAGCGTTCCGGATCTCATCTACGCTCCAGCCGGCGATAGGTTCGGCTCTCATTCTTTGGATGGAAACCAGCTCCCGTTCTTCCTGACGCGCACAATGTTTACAATCCGTTCTGCATGGTCTCCGGGACAGTGCATCCGCATTAGAGTGGAGTTTTCCTTTACGATGCTGTATTTCGTAGTCGTAGATTTGCAGCCTTTCGATCCATCTTGCGACCTGACCCTCAGGACTCTTGAACTGTAATAGCCATTTTAAGGCTGCATGGTCTGTGCGAAGAACGAACTTCCTCCCGTAGAGGTATTTGTGAAAATGCTTCGTAGCCAAGATCAAAGCTAGAAGTTCTCTCCTTGTCACGCAGTAGTTCCTTTCTGGCTTAGAGAGCACCTTGCTGAAGTACGCAACCACCTTCTCTTGGCCGTCATGCACCTGGGAGAGTACGGCTCCTACCCCAACATTACTAGCATCTGCATCCACAATGAACGTTTCCCCGGGAGTGGGGTAAGCCAGTATCGGGGCATCGCATAGCCGTTGTTTAAGTGCCTTGAAGCTCTTCTCGCACTCAATTGTCCATTTGAATTGTTTTCCCTTTTCCGTCAACTGGTGCAGGTTCTTTGCGATCCCGGCAAAATCCTTCACGAACCGTCTGTAGTAGGTGGCTAGGCCCAGGAAGCTCCTTAGTTGGTGTTTATCCTTGGGGACTGGCCAGTTTTTCACCGCTTCGACCTTCTCTGGATCGGTTCTCACTCCTTTCGCTGAAATTATGTGTCCCAGGTACTTGACTTCCGCTCTAAACAGGGCGCACTTCTTGGGGTTGAGCTTCAGGTGGGCACTTCGAAGCCTTTGAAACACATCCCTTAGATTGTCTCGGTGTTGCGCAAACGTTTTTCCTACGACGATGACATCATCCAAGTATACCAAACAGGTTTTCCATGTTAACCCTTGCAGGACACATTCCATCAATCGCTCGAAAGTCGCCGGAGCATTGCACAGCCCGAATGGCATTACCGTGAATTGCCATAGCCCATTTCCTGCGGTGAAGGCGGTTTTCTCCCGGTCTTCTGGATGGATCTGTACCTGCCAGTAGCCACTCTTCAAGTCGAGAGTGGAAAACCATCGGGCTCCTGATAGTGTGTCTAGCGTGTCGTCAATCCGTGGCAGAGGGTAGCTGTCTTTCTTGGTGACGTAATTGAGCTGCCGATAGTCCACGCAGAACCGCGTGCTGCCATCTTTCTTCTTAACCAGTACAACCGGTGATGCCCACGGACTTTTGGAACTTTCAATCAGACCTTCTTTCTCCATTGCCGACACCATCTCTGCAACTTCTGTCTGCTTTGCCAATGGAAGGCGCCTAGCAGGCTGACGAATTGGTCTAGTATCACCAGTGTCTATTCGATGTTGTACCAGGTGTGTTCGGCCGTATTCTCCGTCCTGTGAGGCAAATACATCAGCGTACTCATTGATAAGATTCTCTGCCATAGTTCGCTGCTCCTGATTCAGCTCACTGGACTGGAGAATCGTCTCTCTCGCTTCCGCTGTCCAAGGTGATGGGAGAAGTTTTGGAGCATCACGTTCAGATATTGTTGCGACGGCGGTAATCGGCGTGCATTTTCCAGTCACCTCCCCTCGCCTTAGTTTGACAGTGTGTGGTCTTGCGTTCAAAACCCTCACTGGAACCATGGTGTTCTTTGGTTCGACTAACGTCTTTCCCACGATGTAGTCTTGAGAATTCTTCTCTGGGTCTGGTTCTGCTGTTTATCTTCCGGGATGGTCTGCAAGAGCTCCGCAGCTGGACCCCTCAGTGCAAGTGTGAGTGCAATGGACTTCTCTTCATCGTCCCAGCTATTGGTCATTGCGGCCGCTTCGAATTGCCTTTTATAAATTGGCCATGATGTTTGACCATCGAAGATAGGAGGCTGCATCTCCTTTCTTCTCAGACCGTCAGTGGAATATTCCCGTGCTTTCTGTCTCTTCACGTTGCTGAGCTCCTTAGCAAGATTTTCGACTTGCTTTCCTACTATCTCGAATTGCGTATCCACTTTTTCAAACTGAGTCTCTATCTTCCCGAACTGAGTTTCATGTTTCTCAAAATTTTCATCGAATCTAATTTCGACTTTTTCGAGTTGCGTCTCGACCTTCTCGATTTTCTCTTCGATCACTTCAAATTTGGATTCCAAGTTCTTGTTTTGCTCATCAAGTTTACTTTCCAGAGCATCTAGAGAATTCTTTTGTTCGTCCATTGCTTTCTTTTGTTCGTCCATTGCTTTCTTTTGTTCGTCCAGCTTAAGTTCTAGGGAATTCCTTTGGTCGCCCATTGCTTTCTTTTGTTCGTCCATCGCTTTCTTTTGTTCATCCAGCTTAAGTTCTAGAGAATTCTTTTGTTCGTCCATTGCTTTCTTTTGTTCGTCCAGCTTAAGTTCTAGAGAATTCCTTTGGTCGCCCATTGCTTTCTTTTGTTCGTCCATCGCTTTCTTTTGTTCATCCAGCTTAAGTTCTAGAGAATTCTTTTGGTCATCGAGCTTATGACTTTGATCTTCTATTGCTTTCTTTTGTTCGTCCATGACTAACTTAAGTTGCAGGAGCAGACTTGTTATACCCGGGTCGGCTACTGTACTTGCTGGTTCCTCTTCCACGTCAAACTCTATGTCATGCGGATTTTCACCTTCCTGCGTTACTGCTTCTTCCAGACGAATCAGTAGGGCATCTTTTCCCCCAGTTGTGTCGAGGTTCCGCTTACTGAGTTCTGCCTTTAGTTGAGTTATAGTTAGTTTTCCCAATTTGCGACCCATTTTGCGCAACTAATTAACTCAACACAGAAATCGTTTTTTTTTTTTTTTTTTGTGCAATTTCACACCACGGAAATAGTTATTCACAGAATAAGTTTTATCCCGCTTCTGACACCAATGTAATATGCGAGCTACGGCTCGAGTAGATAAAACAATATTCTGTGAAATTTATTTCTTTATTTTCTAGTCTATAGAACAATTCAGGTTCACACTGTACTATCCTTCGCAATTCTTTTCTTACAATGTCTCTTTCCTCTCAAATCACTTTATCTCCTTTCTATTACTTAATTCACAAATCCAAAGTAATTACTCCTTCTTGTTAACTCTCAACTTTCAATTTATCACAAAATTACAACTTCGCCTATTATCACTTTTCTAATCTCTTCGCCACAGTTTAAAAATCACTCTCTTTTCTATTGATCGCCATCTGTCCTTATATAGCAGAAGTTTCAGATAGCCAGAAACTTCTAGCAAATTCTTCGACCACTGGAAATAATTCCAAGATGACAATCATTTCTTCCAGTTATAATTTTCTCTTTATCCGTGGCGTTGTCAGCTATTGCGAACCTCGAATGAAAGTACAGTTTGGAATGGGCTGTAGGAGCGTAGTTATTATTCTACATTATTGTTGCATACTTTTAGACGATGTTACAATATGTAAGTACGAGGGCTATTCGATAAGTCAATGACTTTGAAATGAAATACTTGATTTTTTTTTTCTCAAAATTGAATTTATTTTTCAATGTACGAGTATTCTCCTTTTAGCGCGATACACTTTTCCCAACTATATTCCAACTTTTTTAACCCTTCCAAAAAATATGATTTCTCAAACTCTGCAAAATAGGCATAGGATGGAACACATCGATAATTTCTTCATTCAATGAACATCTTTTTCCGCCGAGCGGAAAAGAATATCGCAATTCAGCTAATTTTGCTGTTGCTACTGCGGACGAATGAGCTGGTGTATTATCGTGATGATCCAACATTTTTTTCTTCTTCAAATGGGGGCGTTTTTCCATCAATTCTGCATTAAATTTATCTAATAAATTGGCATAGTACTGTTCGGTGATCGTTTTCCCCTTTTCTAAATAGTTTTTTGGAGCACGTTCGCCTGCAGAAGTCCACTGTTTTGATTGTTCCTTCATTTCTGGCGTGTAGTTGTGTATCCAGGATTCATCAACGGTTACGAAACGCCGTAAAAATTCATATGAATTGCGCTTGAAGAGTTCCAAATTCTGTTTTGAAATCTTCTTCCGAATCCGTTTTTGGTTCACCCATTTTGCCGATAAATTGTTTATGCCCAAATGGTTATGCAGGATTCGAATGACGGTATCATTTGCAATTGCTACAATCTTAGCTATCTCACGAACCTTGACCCGGCGGGAGTCCAATCAAATCGTACATATCAAATCGCCGAGTTGCGAGCAAATGTTAAATGGAGTTTGCTATAAACCTAACCTAAGATAGTAAGTATTACTTTCGTGAGAATGAGATTTTGATCAAACTCGAATAAGTAGGTCTGTCTGTCTGTCGACTGCAGCCTAAACAACTGGACGGATTTACATACTTCAAAATTCATATTTGAGATCAGTGGGTTGACAGTTCGAAGCGAAATTTTCCTTCTAACCCTGAAATTAATGGTACCTCACTAAAGATCGATTTTGAGAATCATCTATTTTCTCGAAAACGGTCTTAACGATTTTGTTCAAATTTTATATTTCCTGCTAAAAAATGGTGTACAAGGTTTTTCCCAAAATTTCGTATAACGCTACTATACTTATTAACATTTTTTTTTTTTTTAATTGGCTATTTTTGGATTCAATTTATTCAAATTGAAATAAAATAAATAAATAAATTGAAATAAAATAAATAAATAGAGTTCCGCTCTTAGAAGATAATAATTTTTCTTTTTCAAGTTTTTTGAAAACTGACTTCCGTCATACTACACTAAAAGCAATAAAATATAACTTCGCGTACATTTTCTCAAAATTAATTTACCTGAAAAGTGAGCTGAGCTTACAAAAGTGAATTTGTGTCATAACTCAAGAAATGAGCTTGTGTGCTTGAGCGCAGCTCACGCTCCCTTTTTTTTCATCCCAGAGGTATTTTATTTAATTCAGTTCGTAATTGAAATCGAAGTAAACAAATAATTCAAGTCGTAGTCCTTTTTTTACTTTCACCTATAAGGGCAAGTATTTGTTTACTGACTATTTTCAATTCCGACATTTTGATCAAATTTGACTTACTATGAGTATGATAGGGAACAGGCTCTATTTTTTTTTTTTTTTTTTTTTATAATTTGCACGTGTGAAAGGGGTTATAAATACCCTTTTACTAATTTTTTAGGACACGGGCGTTTTGAGGAAAGGGGAAGAGACAGAGAGAAAGACAGATTGGTGTAGTTGGTTTGAAACTCAGCTGGTATTAAGTTTCAGTGAACTCCAAGGGTGGCTGTCCAGATAACTGGGGAGGTTGTTTGTTTTTGCTTTTGTCATTGCTCATGATTCACATTATTTTTTTCCGTCCTCCTGATGTCATCACCACGATCAAGTTGCATTTTAGCCATATGACCGCCCTACTGCCAGTGTTATGCCTTCGCAGTAGAGTTGACATAAGCTTTCGCAATTGATCGACTTTTTATTTATTTCATACGAAATAAATAGATGATTATTGACATCAGGATTCGAACCGTGAACCTGTAGCGTGACAAGCGATGGTGTTACCACTACACCACGGGCCACCCTCCAATTTGATTTTGATCAAATTTGGTATTTGACTTATGGTGGTTATGGTGTATACGAGTATGTTTGCTAACAGATGGCGTACGAGGCTTTTTTTTTCCAAAAAAATAGTTTAACGGTAGGTACTTTGCTTTCTGAAAATTTACTATTTATCGGTCATGATTCAATCAATTTGAAATCAATATTTGAACTGTTTGATATATACAAGTTTAAGTCATACCATGTTTTGGAAAATCTTAAAAAAAAAAATATTTTAACTGATATGAACAAAAGAAAAAAAAAGGACTAATGATTTTATTCAAATATTAAATGTGAGAGATTTACAATTAAGCAACATATACGAGTATATAGTATAAATAAATGCAAGTAGTTGCGACCCAAACGTGCACTTTATTTTCCTATGTATAGGGTGACCAGATAAGAATGATTGGAAAAGAAATCTAAATAAAACAACAACGATGTGAGATTCTGGTTTTATTTTGAAGCTACATTCACGTCATGTATGGAACAGCACATCATTTAAATAGCCGCCTCGACTTCGCTGGCAGTGCTTCAAGCGGTCGGTCCAATTTTTGATGACTCGGTCCAATATGTGCGGCGTTATTCCGGAAATAGCGTCTCGAATATTGGCCTCGAGCTCGTCCAAAGTGGTTGGCTTGTTAGCGTAGACTAAGGACTTGGCGTAGTCTCAGAGAAAATATTCTAGGGGTATCAAGTCGCATGATCGCTCGCTCGCCGTGAGATGACTCAGTCTCCAAATTTTTTCTTCACCACTTCGAGCGTTACGTCGCTTATATGGTATGTAACGCCGTCTTGAACCACGGCTCGGATATATCGATTTTGTTGAGCTCTGGCCACAGAAAGTTGGTTAACATCGCTCTATAAGAAATAAGGTCCGATGATGCCGCCGTGCTATAAACCGCACCATACAGTCAATCTTTGGGGTTGCATTGATGCTTGGTCGAATACTTGTGGATTGTGGTCGCTCCAATAACGGGAATTTTGCTCGTTGACATAGCCGCTGAGTCAAAAATGGGCCTCGTCCGAGAAGATGGTTTTTTGGCCGGATCTCCGGTCAACATTTTCAGCGCCCAATTAGCGAACTCACGGCGTTGTCTATGGTCATCCGGCTTCAATTCTTGCGTCAGCACAATTTTATACGGATGTAGGCCCAAATCCAACCGCAAAATAAGCCTGGTTGACTCTCTGGCGATGCCCAATGCAGCTGATCGGCGCCGAATCGACATTTGTGGGTCTTCTTTGATACTGGCCGCTACGGCGGCTATGTTTTCTTCACTTCGCACCGATCTCTCTCGGATGGTGGCTTAAGGTCCAAAAGAGTGTACTCACGCTTAAACTTTTCCACGGTGCGACGAATTGCCTGCGCACTGAAGCCATGATGACGACCGACCTCAGATTTACAACTGAGCCGGAATTTCGATAATATTTCTTAATAATTTCCACACGTTCGGGAAGCTTTAAACGATGATGAAATGGCAAACCTTACTGAATATTTTGACAGCTTGATGTCATTGGTAACTTTGACATTTGCTGAAACATAACAGTTGGAAAAACTATGATTGCTATCTGGTCACTCTTTATATTCATTTCTAAATAATACTTTAAAATGTGAATTTTATTAATTTTGCTCTGAATATTGTCTAATTTAGCATTTAACATGGATATGTATTACATATTGCATACGTTATGTGGTATTCTTTAAATTAGGGTATCACTGTATTGTTCCATTTGCTGACGCAGCAACAGAATAGGTTCATTCGTGTGCACTTAGCTGAAGTTTTACGGGAATAACTTTCTGAATATTATTGAAGTGTTTACAATTTTGTTGGTACGCGAAAGAGTCCAATGTATATTTGTAATATTATTTGTGTGGTTAGTATGCTTCAACAGTACTCACATTTTCCAAAATATAATTTACGCTTCGCTCAACCTGAAAAGTTATTTTCTCAAACTATAAATAAACGATCAGCCTTATAGATCTATTATTTAAGTTGCAAAAATAATAGTTTTAAGAGAATTTGTATGATGAAAGTTTAATGATATTGAAATGTTCTTGAGAAAAAGTTCACAGAAAAAGATTTTTTTTTTTTTTTTGAAAAATAAAAGTTCCAGTAGAATAGATATTTTCAGTTTAAAAAAAATAATGTTCCACAGGAATTTCTAAAAAAAATATGCGTTAATTTTTTTTTACGACCCCTAACAGGAGATAATTCGGTTTTTAAAGAAGCAAATTCAGCAGGAATATTTTTTTCGTTAATAGCATTACATTTTTTATTAATTTGTTCTTGAGGTTTGCGCTCAAATTATAACAAAAGCAACACATGACTGAAAATTGGTCTTAATTTGGAATATGGGCCACCTACCTATGTAAAACCGTTTTTGAAAAATAATGTTTAAATTGAATTGAATAATGGGGCACATTCGGTGTTTGGAATTTATGAACTGAATGTGCCCCATCATTCACTTCAATTTAAATATTATTTTTCATAAACGGTTTTACATAGGTAGGTTTCCCACCAAGCCCAGGGCTTATCGGTAGGGGATTGTTTACAAAAGTTGTTTTATAGTTCGAGTTTTAATATTTTGCATATCTTTGGGCGTACTAATTTGTATATACAGTTCTAACTTGATCATTATCAAAACAAAAACTTTATTTTTATGTAATTACATTGTTGAAATATTAAGTGACTTTTAATTAGTTTTTCTCTTATTTTCACATTTTGGATATATTTTAGTGATAATTGTAATTAATTTATAAAATTAGTATTAGAATATTTAGCTGCTTTTTGCAGTACTCGTTGTTGTGTGATGGTATTTGTAGTGGTCCTCTCGCCCGTCTCCTTGTATTTATTCCATGTGCAATCGGGATGTGGAATCTAGAGTCGTTATAATTCTGTAAGACTATGATGCAAAAGATGTCCTCGATAGTCTGCATACAGAAGTTATCTTCTCCAGTCTGTCGAATTCTGTAATTCCTGAAGTTTCCTATTTCCCCCTCTCTAGCATTAACCCAACCCAGGATGTTGTATCATAGTTTGGACTCTACTAGTGCATAGTAGACTTGTTTTAACACCTAGGTGGTTGAGTTTCTTCTCAAATACACCAAAGTAAAAACCGCTTTTTGGATCTCCTCGTATTTTATCCGGAGTTTTCGTCTATGGTGACTCCCAGATATGTCCCTGAACAATTTCAATGGCTTATGTGGGTGTTTGTGGACATCTTTGGTTTTTAAATTTAGGTTATATTAGAATATCGGTAGCAGTGGCGTGGCGTCCATACAAGCCGATTCCTTCCGGCTTCCCTTTTCAAATATCAAAATTTTTTATTTTGCCACTTGCCAACCATCACATTCAATTATTTCTTCATCAAACCATTTTTCATAACTTTACTATATACACGCTCGAAGATGAAATGCTGCGATCGCTTCGGTTGTTTATTCATTTTTACTCATACACAAACTCGCACACATAGGCGAGACAAGTATGAACTCCTCTAGCCAGAGAGCGTGCAATGAATTTTTTGAGAAGCCGTTCATTTTCTGGCTTATGCATTCATTTCTTCACAGTACGAACTTTCAACTCTATTCCTTTCTGGCATATAGTAGAAGTTTATTTGCGATTTCTTTGTCTAACATACATTCGCTTATGAGGAAAATAACCGGGGATTTCTCGGCTTTTGTGGATGACCATTGGTGTAGGAGAAAGGCTTTAGGGAGGTTTTTTTTTTTATTGTAGGCAACAAAATAAGCCGACGAAAATCGGGTTATTGGGTGATGTAGTGGTTCGAACGACGTTTGAGGTTTTTCTTACTTGTTGGGTATTTCTTTTTTTTTTGCAAATTTGAAATGACAGTTTCAAATCGGTTGTGTAATTGTGCGTGATTTATTGAACATTTGGATGCAAATTTTTGTGATTTTCGTGACTGCTAGTTATTAGAAAATTTAAAAAATTTAGCAATTACATATTGGTAGTTAAGTTAGAGTTTTAAATTATTAAATTATTATAAAATAGTGAGTGAGCTAAGTGAATTTTTATTAGCTATATACCAAGTAAGTAATTATAAATCTACTCAAGAGGTGCCCTATTGAACATTCTTATTATTCTTAGACAAGATGTCTCTAGTTAATTTTGAGTGTAAGCTTTCTTTTTCGTAAAAAAAAAAAAAGTTATAGAACTTGTGATGCTGTGCTCTCTGGTTTTCCTGCTCTTCCTGGTGAAAACCTTACACAACTCTTCAATAAGCTATGTGAGTCGATTAACTGTAGTCCTCCTCCTCTCGTCCATGCATTTAGAGCGAGAAAGCGTTATATTGGCAACAAAAAAAAAAAAAAAATCTGCTCTCACCACGCCACCGTTAATAATTCTGAAATTTAAGTCCCAGTATGAAAGGAATACTCTTCTCATCGCAGCTGCTAACTACCGTAAGGTAAATAAAAAGATACTGAGGCTGAGTGACGTTGGCATTGCTTCAAGTGGAAACTGCTATCTCAATGAGAGTCTCACCAAACATGCTCGCTTTCTACTGCAATCAGCTCTTCTCTTAAAAAAGAAGAATAAATTACTCTCTGTTTACACTAAATCTGGTATTGTTTATGTAAAAAAGAATGCAAATGGGAGAACGTTTGCTATTAATTGCTCGGAAGATCTACGTTTTTCTGCTGCTGGTCATATTGCTGTTGAAAATGTTGCTGCTAAAGATGTTGCTGATGATATTGCTGCTGATGTTGCTGCTGATGATACTGTAGCTGCTATAAATTATTGATACACATATAAGTATATATAAAATTGTATTTATTTCTACTTAAAGTTTATCAAATATTGTTATTACTCTTACTTTCCTTAACTTCCTTCTCTCTTTTCCTCTCTTCTTTGTTTTATGGCACTATGGATAAAAATTTCGTTTATAACAGTGTTGGTGAAAAGTTAACTCACAGTATGATTAATGTTCTCTATAATTATTGTGATGGTCTTAGAGTTTGTTATCTAAATGCACGTAGCCTCAATGAACAAAAATTAGATTATCTAAGGTACATATTTTCAAATTCAAGTGTTGATGTTTTATGTGGTTGTGAAACATGGTTTAAGCAAAATATTTCGGACGTTCTCTACAACATAAACAACTATATCATTTATAGAAATGATAGGGTAACTCTTACTACTGGAGGTGGAATTGCTATTTATTGCAAATCATCACTAAAGTGTAAAATCATTCACAGATCTGTTGATTTAGACTCTGAGTTTTTGATTGTTGAAGTATATGACGGTTCAACTAAATGTCTTATAGCCTGTACGTATGTTCCTGACCGTACTTGCTCTCCTCAACCTTTCTTTGTTTGTTTCCCTAGCTGAATTTTCTGCTTTATATGAGCATGTCATTGTTTGTGGTGACTTTAATGCAGATATCCTCAAAAATGATTCTAGGACTTTTCACATCAAAGACTCTGCTCTTTCTCTTGGACTCCAATTATATAATAGTAAGTACCCCACACGTTTTGCTAAAGACAATATTCCTAGTCTCCTTGATCTGATTCTAGTATCTGATCCAAAGGCGGTTCTTCTCTTTGATCAACTTTCACTTGATTTTGTCTCTGATCATGATCTTATTTTTTGTACCTACAAAGTGCACTTTAATCATGCAGCTGTTCCTGTGAGATTTACATATAGAGACTATCAGTCTATAAATTTTAACGCCCTCCAAACTGCGGCTCTCTCTGCGCCCTGGTATCGTTGTCGTCTTCAGTCTGACCCCAACGAAAAAATTTGCAATTTTCAGGAGATAGTTCACGAATTATTTGACCAATTTGTTCCTTGTAAAACAGTAAACGTTCGTAACAGTTGTTGTCCTTGGTTCACAAGTGAAGTTCTTGGTGTAATTAAGCAACGAAATAGGCTTTATAGTAAATGGAAAAGAAGTCCATCGAATTCCAATTGGCTTGCTTACAAAGCTTTACGTAATCAATCGGCTGTAATTACACGTAATGCTAAAAGGAATTACTTTGCTTCTAAATTAAATACTATGCTTCCTTCTAAGAAACTGTGGAATAATCTACGTCAAATTGGAGTTTCTGGTAATAAAAGTACTAGTAAATGTGAAGTTGATCCTGACGAACTTAACAACTTTTTTCTTGGTAGGATCACTGAGGAGTGTTCCTTTAATCTTACTGACCAAGTTCTGCACCCTGGTTTAAGGCAATTTGAAGTTGATACAGTTACTGAAATTGAAGTTGTTAATTTAGTCAGAAATATCAAATCAAATGCTATTGGGGAGGATGGGGTGCCCTTGCGGTTTATTAAAATTATCCTGCCTTTTATCATCTCCCACCTGACCCATGTTTTAAATCATTGTATTACAACATCTACTTTTCCTCGTTCCTGGAAAATAGCGCGGGTATTACCGATCTCCAAGTCCAAAAGTACTAATCCAGCGTGTCCAGCGGATTTTAGGCCTATTAGTATTCTTCCATGTTTGTCAAAAGTCTTAGAGAAAGTTATTGCCAAGCAACTTCTTGACTACCTGTCTCGCAATAAACTGCTCTATGTAGGACAGTCCGGTTTCAGAGCTAACCACAGTACGTCTACAGCTATGGTCAACATATTGGAGGACATCCGACTAAACTATGATAAAGGATATGCTACTCTTCTCTGTCTTCTTGATTTCTCTAAGGCCTTTGATAAAATTAATCACAAAATACTCTGCTGGAAGTTAAAAAATCTTTTTTCATTTGGTGGCAGTGCAGTGAGTTTGATAAGTAGTTTTCTGTCTGATAGATTTCAATGAGTAGTCAACTGTGATTCTTTTTCTGCACTTCTTCAAGTTAAACAGGGCGTTCCGCAAGGATCTATTCTTGGACCCATTCTTTTTTCCTTGCTTTTAAATGATTTGCCATCAGTGTGTAAACACTCAACTGTTCATTTATATGCAGATGATGTCCAAATGTATACGTCTAACCTCAATAATAACATAGTTGATCTAGTTAATGCTAGCAATTACGATTTGGATGGAATCTATAACTGGTCTGTTTATAATGGCTTACACTTGAATCCGAAAAAATTGCAGGTGATTCTTATCTCCAAATCAAGTCTAAATGATAGCACTTTGCCATGTGTTTACATATCGGGAGATAAACTTGACATGGTTGAATCAGCGACTAGTCTTGGGTTTGTTATTAACTATAAATTGTCAGTGTAATTAGACGGATATATGGATGTCTGCGCAAGCTCTGGCTGAGTCATCCCTACTGATATAAGACGAAAACTTGTTTCTGCACTTATTATGCCTCTTATTACCTATGCGGAAGTTGTTTACTTTAAACTCGACTCCTTTTCCCAACGAAAGCTAGAAGTAGCTCTTAATGATGCCGTTAGATACATCTACGGGTTGCGCCGTCATGATCATGTATCTCATTTGACTAGAGATTTTTTGGGAACTTCTCTTAGACACCACCTAGACGCCAGAAATTGCATTTTCCTGCATAACATTATAATGAATAAGACTCCAATGTACCTGTATGATAAGCTCAATTTTGCTCATTCTCTCAGAACACGTTCCCTAATTTCAAAACGCTATCGCTTTAATAACTCATCACGCTTTTTCTTCATTTATGCCGTACAACTGTGGAACTCCTTACCGATTAATATTAGAACAATTATGAACACCAAACGCTTGAAATGTGCCATTTTTCAATACTTTTCTTCCCTTCCCTAATTTCATCAGTCCTTTGCCATTCTTTTTCTGCTTTCACTTCCTTCCTTTTCATTTATTTTATTTTTTTCTTTTCTATATATTTAATTTAATCTCTATTTCTTTTCTTTTTCTTTTGTTTGTGTATCTCTCTTTTATCATTCCTTATTATATTCTTAATTGTTGTACATTTTTAATTGTTTCATAAAAACACTAATTTTTTCATACTTAGTACTATAAAAGACTTATGTCTTAATGTACCTATATTTATTTTAAATAAATTGAATTGAATTGAACTAGGTCGCTCGACACCATCAATGAAAATTGATTATACGCGAAAGGATGGGTATCAGAAACATTTTCATGAGTCTTTTTACAAAAAGAATCCATGGCTGACTGGCAGTTGCAAATTAAATAGAATGTTTTGTTTTCCTTGTCTTCTTTTTTCTAATTCTCCTAGTGTTTGGAGTCACACAGGTTTCTTTGATATAAACAATTTTATTAATTGTTCCAAAAAACATATTCAAACGGAAAAGCAGCTGCTTGCATTTGCATGAATTTGGCGAATATCGCATAGAGACTTCTTTAGGGAATTCATAATAGAAAAGTTCATCGCAATCGCGATTTAATGAAGCGTTTCATAGACACTGTAGTTCTTCTAGGAAAACAAGAGCTGGCATTCCGGGGTATCAGAGACTCGATGGCAATATCATTCCCGTATAGTGAACGTCTTATTCAATTGCAGAGAAGGCATAGAGCTCGCGAAGCAAAAGATCGAGGGTTTTGAGTCATGGATTCATTCTGAATTTTTAAACACATTTGACTCAATCTATGAGAGCGTAAGTAACTGCTCAGAACCTCCACGCAAACGCCGACTACTTAATATTGATTCAAATACAAATTATAGCCGAATTTTTGTAGCAATTATAGATAATGTTACAAGTCAGATTAAGAATAGGTATAGTTTATTTAGTTCATATATTTTCTTTGATTTATTAAACAAATCAAAATATGAATATTTTTCTAATTCAATGCCGGATTACAAAATATCTTCTTTAATTACCCTATTTCATAGAATTTTTAATTTTACTACTGCAAGAAAAGGAACTCAAAGTTTTATACACTACCCCTTCACTTAAAAAGCTTGAGGTTTTTTAATTTTATAAGCTTTTTAATACGGAAATGCTTAGAGATACTTTTTCTCAAGCTCTAACATTGTGTGAAAACTTTTTAACCCTGCCTTTGACTGTGGCCTCTGTCGAAAGATCTTTTTCGACTTTAAAAATAGTCCACACTTAAGAAATTCCCACAAAGAAGAAAGACTCTCAGACCTGGCACTTTTATCTATCGAAAAGCACCTTCTTTTAGAAATTAAAAATAACTCAAATTTTTATGAAAGAGTTTTAGCAGAATTCGTAAAAAAGAATCGTAGGATAGCTTTAGAGTACAAATAGCTTTAGAGTACAAATAGCTATAATTGCTAAATTTTTTATATTTAACAATGCTCCGAGTTATCAATAACTTATATAGATTATTCTGCCCAGAACGGCTTCTTTCGAAGCCACTTTTTTATGCGATGAGCTCATTGTCTACGTAAATTCCAATGACTTAAAGTATAACAAAGGTGGCTTAGATTGCATATCATAAGTCTGTGTTTCGAATAAGCACCAAAATGGTAAGTCTTGAATAAAACATTTTACTTAAAATTTGTTCGGCTTCCCTCTCTTGAAATTTCACCCCACGCCACTGATCGGTAGTAATATCCTCTGATATGCATATAATTGGTTTTAGAAGCATTTAAAACTAAGTCCATATCATAACACTATTTTACTGTCTCATTGAATTATTTTTGCATTATTATATGATATTTGCGATTTCCAGGGACCTGCGCTGAATCACTACAGTTGTTCCGCGTGTAAAAATAAAATCCGAAACTTTAGCATTTACGTTAAACAAACTTTAATATTAAATTTCAAAAAGGCAAATTTACATTTAATTTATGTCGTAATGGCGTAGTGCTGGCTAAAATTTTCGTTTCCTGGTCACGCGGTCATCTGCTTGACAAAGAACAAAACCCCGCCAAGAAGCCGCCAAGAAGCCGCCCTCTTCGCTTCTGTCAAAACTTCTTCGCCGTGAAATCATCGCCGCAAATTACGGCGTTGCCATCTCTGAAGGTGTTACCAGGTTTGGCAAAACCCTCCCCCTGGTAATCTGCTTGTCTCATCCGGGTTACTACACTCGCCAAACCCTTGGACATCAAGTATTGCCAGTTTCACTGCCGGCCTTGTATATACTCCGTTGACTGTCTGGACTACCGCTGATCTTATCTGTCCGTCCTTATTGGGATGAGTTTGTACAACCCGACCCTTCGGTCAAGTATTCTTTGGATTATTTTCGTCTACAATTATGACAACATCTCCTTCAACATTCAATTATGACAACATCTCCTTCCAACTATAGGTTTCGTTGGATGGAACCATTTTGTTCTTCTGGTCAAAGTGGGTAAGTATTCTTTAATCCAATGCTTCCAGAAAATTTGGGAATACTTTTCGGTTGTCAGCCAGTGCTTCCGTAGGACAACCCGTCGTCACACAGTTCGCCACAGAGCCTCGTTCTATTGGACGAGCCAAGTAAAAAGTGGTTTGGAGTCAAAGGCTCGTCACTGTCTTCGTCGATTGGTACATATGTAAGAGGTCTTGAGTTAATAATATTTTCCACCTCCGTCATCATGCTCAATAGTGTCTCATCCTTCGGATTTCGGCCAAGATTTATACTGGATAGAGTTTGTTTAATGGAGCGTATCAATCGCTCCGAACAACCGCCCACGTGCGGTGATGCTGGAGGTATGAAATTCCACTTTATCTTCTCATCTACAAACTTGAACGCCACCCAGTCAGGCTGCAACAATTTTATGGCCTCTTTTAGCTCTTGACATGCGCCCTTAAAGTTTGTGTCTGTCCAAATCTCGATTGGCTTGCTCCTTCTCGCACAGAATCGCTGGATTGCCAAAATGCAGGAATCACTAGTCAGGCTACAGGCTATGTCTATATGGATTGCCCTTATGGTCAAGCAAGTGAATAAAACCCCCCATCTTTTCTCCATGTGTCTTCCGACTGTTGCTAAGATGGCCCCCCAATAGTCTATGCCCACGTAAGAAAATGGTCGTTGTGAATGCTTTAAGTCGGTCTGGTGGTAACTCAGCCATAAGTGGCGGATCTGGGACTGCTTTCCTGATTTTACAAGTTTGACATCTTCGTTGGATCTTCCTGAGTATCGTTTTTAAGGCTGGAATATTAATATGTTTGTCGAAGCTCGTTTACTACTGTTTCGAAGTATTGATGTTTGTATATATGGTGGTATTCTGCAACTATTAGCCCAGTTATATAATGCTCTTTTGGTAAGATGATAGGCCTTTTACAGTTAAACGGAATATTGTTGGAAGCGTCGACACGACCTCTGATACGCATGGCATCATTGGTGTCCATGTAGGGGCTTAACTTGTATATTGAACTTTTTTATTCGTCTCGTTTTTAAATTATCTTCGCTTAGTTTGAGTATATTCACTTCATCTGGGAATGATTCTCTTTGACACAATCTATATAAGTAATTTTCAGCTCTCATTAGATCTCCACGGTTCCCACTCTGTCTTGCTCGTTGAATTATATCCGAAAAATAGTACACGTAAGCCATAGCTTTTCATAATTTAGTCCACGATGAAAATCTTTTATAATCTACTAATGATAAGGGGAGCGGTACAGTATGCGAAAGTACACTAAATTCTTCAATTGCGCATGAAACGCTCATTTCCATAGTGGGCCACTCATCCTTTCCTCTATATAAGAATATAGGATCTTTATACCATCGGCTATTGGATGACAAGTCTATTCGGGTGTTCCACTTTGTTGCGTCATCTGCCGCGTTTTCTTCTGATGGTACCCATCTCCATTCACTCTCATTGGAACCCTCCAAAATTTCGCCGACTCTAAACAGAACAAATTGCTTAAGTTTTCGATTTTCGTTTTTTATCCAATACAAAACGGATCATGAATCGGACCAAAAATACTTCCTGTCTATTTTAATGGAATGTCCTCTCGTAACTACCTGACGCCCAAAAACAGCTGCTTCAAAATCCAACCGTAGTAGTGAGACCTGTGTAATAGGTGCCACTTTTGTTTTGGAACATACCAAAGGACATTCGATTGTGGATCCACGTTGTATTCGCAAATAAGCTACAGCGGCATATGCTGACATGCTGGCATCAACAAAAATATGAAGCTCAACAGAGCAGTCTGCATCAAATTTCTAAGGTACGGTCGCTTGATCTTGATTTTCTTAACTGCTGGGAGCAGTTTTATCCACTCGCACCACGCATCGTACTCTTGACTGTGAATTGGCTCATCCCATTGCGTTTTTCTACGCCATATCTCCTGCAAAATAATCTTGAAAAGGATAAGAAAATGAGCAATGAGTCCCAGAGGAGTAAATATACACATAAGCGTTCGAAGTACTTCTCTCTTCGTAGGCAGCGAATTTCCATTCAATATATTTGGGTTTATATTTTTAGTTTTATATAAAAACGATATTATATCTGTTGATGGTGACCATCACATTCCTAAAACCTTTTCAGAATCATACAGACCGGTGTTATTGTTGAAGTATTTATTACATTGAGCCGTGTTTTCTTCTAGTGATTTTAGAATATCCCTAGAATTGCTCAAAAAATTTAGAATCTCGAACCCAGCTTGCTGATGAATGGAAATCACCTCGTTTGCTAATCTCAACGCCTCCTCTTCAGTATCTACGCTGTCGAGATAATCATAAACGTAGTGATTTTCTAAAATTGCATCTGCTGCTCTAGGAAATTTTGCTGCATATTCTAAGTCATTTTTATTCTTTATGAATTGCGCACAGCACGGCGAACAGGTAGATCCAAAGGTGAGCACTTGCATTACGAAAACTTCAAGTTCTCCTGATGTTTGATTTCTCCAAAGAAATCTCTTTGTACATGCTGATCACATTCCCGAAGTAATATTTGGTGGAACATTTCCTTTATGTCGCCACATGTTGCAATCCTCCTCTGTCTAAAACGAAATATTACCTCTGGTAACGAAGGCAAGTTGTCTGGTCCTGTAAGTAGAATCGAATTCAATGAAACCCCATTGATACTAGCTGCGGCGTCCCATACGATACGCACCTTATCTGGCTTATTTGGGTTCATTACAGGAAAGATTGGAAGGTACCATACTCGCATCTCTTTACTATTCTGCAATTCGTCATCAGTGAGTTTTCTCGCATATCCCTTTTTCAAATATTGTTGTATCTGTTCATTCATCTTCGCCTCCAACTCCGGTTCTCGGCTTAATCTCCTTTCCAAATATGCTAGTCTACGTTCTGCCATATGTCTGCTATCTGGTAAAGAAACACTTTCCCCCTTCCATAATAACGGAACGATAAACCGATTTTCACAACGTGTTGTGTTTTCCAACATGATTTGTGCCTTTAAATCGTTCGCACTCAGTAGATGTCTATCTGTTGTTGAGCCCACTTGCTCTCACTCGAAAAAGTTCTTGACTAGATCATTGAGTGTTTCATCTGCTGTTTCCTGGCACTCACAAATGTGGTAGTTGAAGCTGGGCGAATCCGTCTTTTTGCTGGGTTTTGTACATGGTCCGAATATCGTCCAGCTCAGTCGAGTTTTTATCGCCGCCGGCTGTTCCATACATCCTTCTCGATATTTTAGTGAGTTGAGAAGATTACAATGATCGAGATCGATTAATATCTGTGATTTAGCACTGATGAATGATTCTAGTGGGGTACCCTTTAAGTGTGAGAAAAGAGTTGTTAATTTATCAGCATCCAGCGACTGAATCGGGAGTTGGAGTGATTTGATTTCGACAGAGCGTACTTCTTTTAAGATTTTGGGGCGGAAATCTGAAGACTCACCTTTCGGGATTCTCTCTCCTGACGATGGGTATTGGAAGTCCACTTTAGGCATAATTGTTCCTTATCACCTTTTAATTTCAGATGGTCAGTTCATCCATCAGGGTGACAGAGGAGTCATCATCCAAGAAGGCATACGTCTCTATGTGTAAATCATTGTTGTAAATTGTGACTGGCAAAATTTTAAATAATAAACTCATACTCATTTGGTGTACGTTGCAGTTAAGTCCATCTGGAGTGTTGGTCGTTGTTGGTGTTTCTTCATATCTGTGTAATAATTTGTTGTGTCTGTAGATGCAATTGTTAACTCCGCACCGTTTGTTAGATACGCACCTCTACCGGTTATGAGGGATCAGACAGGTTCGACAAATGGAGTGTTTTTTTGATAATATCCCATTTTTGCTTTAGGCTCATATTAGCAAAGTTACTGCAATGCTCAATAGTCTCACAGGCCTTCTAGTAGACAATACATGGTCGTGATATATTAACGTTAAGATTCGCTTCACCTTGATGTGTATTAACATACAGAGCCGTAGCTGGTCGTCGCCGGTCAAACCCTTTTTCTGCTACCTTTGGGACTTGTATCTCCGTTACCTCGTTGGCTGCTTTAGCTACTTGATATTACCAAGCGGCTAATGTTAGCAAATTCACTCCTTCAGCGTTGAGCTTGAAAATTCCCCAATTTAAGCGTATTGGATGAGGTAATTTATCAGTAAGTTCCTGCAACAAACACGGATTATTCAAGTGGCTTTGTAAACCAACAGCTTCCATGGTAGCAACAACATTTTGTACTGAAAGGGCATAATTAATTAGTAAATCCAATCTATCGCTTTTAGGTGATGGCTCACTTCGCAGTTTAGCAATTAGGGCGTTAATTACTGTTTCAGGGCATCCGTAAAGCATACGCAGAGTTGTTATTATGCTTGGTACTTGAGCAAGAAACATCAATTTCGACGATCCTAAGGCTCTACCTTTCAGAGATCTTTGTAGGCGAATCAGGTTTTCATCATTTGAGAAACCACATGTTCTTGATGAATTTTCGTAAGAGCTTGTGAACAGCGGCCATTCTTCGGCTCGTCCACTAAAACTGGGAAGTTCCTTTGGCAGTATATGCCTCGCCGCAATCTGCTGTTTATTCAAGTTAGGTATGGTATATACGTTACCAGATACGAATGGATCGCGTTGATTCGGCGGAAACAAATGAGCGTCAGCTGGACGTTGCTGTCGGCTATCACGAAGGTACGAGTTGTCATGTGGATTTTCTCTACCAGAGTATGTGTTGTTCAGCAGCTTTGGTGGGGGCGGAATACATCGACGCACCTACCCATGTTTCGTTCAGGTTTACATTTATGTTATCTACACCGCTTTTGTCCACGTTAGAATTTCTTTGTAGACTTCGCCCTAAAGGAGATGTGAATGACTTTTTCTCACCTGTGCATTGACCTATCACCCAGTTTTGTACCATACTACATCCTGCTGCAGAAGAAACGCTATCGTCGTCGTCATCGGATGAAATTTGTTCCATTAGCTCGTACTTTTTATCTAAATACTCTTTATCCCTTTTCTGTTTAAGTATCATTTCTTCTTCCAACCTTTTCAGTTGAAGCGGAACTGCCTTCGACTTTCTCGATGAACTAGCCTTGGAGGGAGATACGGCGGGTTGCGCTGATTGGTTGTCAGTAATGGTAACTCTAGGAAATGCTGTTGATGTTTTGGCGCTTCGCGAGTATTTGCTGTTCTCTCGGATGCACGTGTGCTGCGTCCTTTCTTTGTTGTCCTCGCAGGAACACTTGCGGATGGTGGTGGCTACAGGCGTTGATTGTAGACGGTGGCTGATGGGGGGTTCTACTACTTGACATACATTTGGAGCACATCCATTCTAAGCCTGGTGCTTTATTTGTGTTGAGTGCCTTTAATATTGTTAACATTTCCATTTCTTTTTTCTCTTCTAGAAATATGGAGTTAGGTACTGTAGTGTTCGGATGAGTCGCTGTTGGTATGTAACAATTATGTAAAATTTTCAGTGCCGCCTTAAAAAGTTATCAGCGCATTTCTTTCCCAGAACTTCTGTACTGAGATTATATGTTTTTTGCCTTTTTTCCTCCCAAAATTTCATTAATAATTTTCCATGTTTTTCTAGGATCATTGAGTATTGATCCTTGAAAATTTTAAATCTCGAGATTTTGTTCAAAGTTAACATTACTATGATAAAGAATCTCAAAAATGTGGGTCTCTCAATTCTGTTTGTCTGGCTGTCTGTCTGCATGTATGTACATACATACATACATTTCAACGATTTTGTTGAAATATGAAACCTAAGCAATATTTGGCAAATTCAAGGACAGGCATACTAAGTTTTGAAAATTGTCAAAAAATTGTTTGCTTTTTAACGCTTTTTTCGCTTAAATTTAAAATCTGAATAAGTTGCAAATGAACAACACATTGGTTCAAGTATTTGCGACCCAGTCGCGCACTTTTTTTTTTTTTCTTCAATTCCGAAAATTTTTGTATTCTAGTTCGAATGTTTGATTGAGTCGGTTTTTTACATTACTTACTGATGCCTTTACAAACATGTATTTCCTCCATTTGTTCTTAAAATTTTTTGAAATTGAATTGACTAAATTATTAACCATCGTTGTTCGTATTTTGTAATTGCGGGTATTGCATTCTCTAGCTATACAATTTGCCTCCGTGGAGTATGTTCAAAGCACAGTCGACTAATGGTCCGATATATCGCTTTCTATTATTCCAGAACACACCCGTTCTCTGTGATGCTTAGTAAGACGTGGTCTTTCAATGTTCTGCTTCCAGTCAGGGCTGTCGTAATGAGTACTAAGGAAGTATTTGTACTCCCTTCGCATATAGTCAAACTTCTTTATAACGAACTTCACAGGAGCCAATAAGTTTTTTCGTTATGAAGTTTATAATATACTTTGCTGTTAAATCAGTGTGATTTTTTCGCATTTTTGTATCAAACAGCTATAAGGATTTAATGAATTAAAGAAATACGTCTTTTTATTTCTTTATTAAAAACATATTAATATTCGTTTGCACATTTACAGTTTTATGCTCTACTTTGTTGTAAAAGTGCTTCGTTCGGTGTATCTTATGTCGTCTCAATGAAGCTTCGTAAGGTATCAAATGCATTTCTTATATTAGAATCGTTGGGCTTTCTTGTTATATTCTCGGTTTCAGCATCGTCATCTAATAAACTCGATTCATCGATAGAAAGAAAATTAAAAATTGTGTCGTCTGAGGGAATTCCATAGTAGCCATATCAGCATCTACTGCAGCATAGTCGTCAAATGTTACAAGATCATCATCAGTTGAAAAGCCTCTGTTGAAACGTTTGAATGTTATTTTCAATAATTGATGACCTAATCTGTGCGCCAATGGAGTTAAATCCTCCTCGGCCCAAGTATCATATTTACCGAACCCAGCTTTGGAAAATAATTAAGAATTGTGCGTAGTTTTACATCAACGTTCCATGCTTTAGAAACGTCTCTAATGGCATCCAATAGATTCGATTTGTACTCTCGACCCTGATCTATGATTTCTAAGACCTCCTTTAGAAAACCGTACCGATAATACAACTTTAAATTTTGTACGACACCGTTTGACGGAAAGAATATCAATTTTATTGCCTTCAATTTGTGCCATTAGTGGATGGGCTTGGCAGTTATCGAGGAAAAATAAAACTTTTTGACTTTAACGCTGAAATTTAAAATATTCCTTGATTATCCATTTCTGGAAAAGTTCACCAGTCATTCAAGAGTTCTTATTACTGATAAATCAGCTGGAAACGACCGAATCCCCTTGAAGCAACGTGGCTTTGCACTTTTTCCAATCACTAAAAGTTTTAATTTTTCATTAACTGTCATATTTAATTCTACCAATATGGTGATGCTATCCTTGCTCTTTTTTCATACGAGACATTTTTCGTGTTTGACAGCCAGTGTTTTTTGCGGCAGTCATTTAAAAAACAGTCCTGTTTCGTGGATATTAAAAACATTGTCCGGACTATATGCATTTAGTAATTTCGGGAGCGTATTCCGAATCCAGCTTTGGCACACTTCATCACGCACATGAGCCCCTTCCTTACATAACGTTTTTTTGTTTAATGCCGTACCTAATCATCATTCATATCGTACAAATCAGAAAACAGAAATTATGTAAGTTGTCCGTACCTGGATTAAAATTTGTCTAACCATCCGGTACTTCCTCTGACATCATGTTGATCCAGAGGTTCAGAAAAATCTGAATAGTAGACCGCGAAAATGGCAAATTCCTTTTCCTATTTTCTTGAACCCATTTCAACATTTCCTTATCTATATCACCAAACTAAGATGGTCTGAATTTTTTCTGGCTTACATTTGAAATTGTTTCTACAAACTTCAAAATGTTGCTCTCGTATTTGAGAATTGTCGAAAGTGTACTTGATGGTGTGTAAAACTTCGCGGCAACATCTTTTTTTCTTTTCTTCTTTTTTCACTTGCTCTATAATCGACAGTTTTTCCTAGATTCCTATCGCCTTGCACTTCAACAATTTACACGATTCCGTTCAACTTAACACTTTGCACAGTTCAGCACAATGACACTATTGACTGGTTGGCACACACTCGAAATTGTATCTACCTATACATACATAATTCGATCCATGAATTTTTGCATACTCAAAAACCGGGGAAAGGTTGTGTTCGATTGTTTGTTCCGTGCGGGCAATCTTACACAATGCGTATTACATTGTTATTTGTTATAAGGAAAAAATTATACCGCAGTTTCAAAGAGAATTTCGTTACAACCAAGTTCGTAAGAAAGAAGTTGTACTGTATTCCGAACTTCCGTACTCCCCTCATAATATTTCAATATTTTCCTAAAATTTACACAAGTAAAATATAAAGGTACGTTGACTTCAGTTAATTTTATTTCGGTAATAAATAATCTGAAGTCATACCACATTGAAGCAAACGGCCAGACGTCCACTGCAACGACAAACATCCACTGCCTGTTATTATAATATGTCTGATCTTTCCTTTTGATGGCGCTTCTCTCCTTGATAGAGTTGCAAGCTTCTCCATCAGTCAAGCAATTTGCTTCCATTTGCGTACACCAAGTTGGTTGAATTTTCTCTGCACGTGCGCACTCCATCTAAAATAAGGTTTGTGTCTTCTGCATACTTAGTCCTTCGGGGACTTCCATCTCAGCTATCTTAAGCACTAAAAGCATAGCCTCTTGATCAGTTCGATTTTGCGTACCTTGGATTTGTTTAGTTGATCGTTGAATCTTTTCCTTTATATACCTTCAATATAGTCGTATACGTAAATTGTACGAAGAATTTTTTGCTGAAAGACTAAGAATGCTTTCAACAGTCTTTGAAAGAGTCAACGCTTCTGTACCATTCAACAGGACTATCTTGACGAGGGTTTTATACAGAGTTTCCTCATCTCTTTTCGATATGGATTTACCAATGAATTGCTCTTCCTTATTTTTATCAATTCAGTCACAGAATGAACAAGATCAAGAAGTACAAACAGAATTTCATCACACAAGAAGAGAAAAAAAAAAATACAGTAATCAACATGAACGCTACTGTGGTTCGAACTTAAATTACCTCAAAAATCGAAAGTTAGTTGTATGGGGAAGCGGATTCCGCCGGTTTATAATGTCCTACCGCGTTCGATTGGTCCGTTCTAAATAGCCTCATCTCTATTTCCTTCATCGCCTGATCATAAAATTCTTTGCTTCGACGTTGTCAGGTTGGGGAGCTTTCTTGGAGTTCGATGACTCCTCTACCAATTTCCAGTCTTTGACTGGCAAGTCAGGACTTTGTTACGCAATGATTGTCAAGGCCTTGGCGGCAATATACCATTCTTGTTGCTGAGGTCCGGCCTCAGGGTTTAGTTTTTTATCTATAGAGCAAATTTTGATGCCACGAGTAGCTAGGGAAGGGGTGGTCGATCAAGGCTCTTACGATCCAGAGGGTGACCTCTATCTCTGGATACACCGTTCGCGACTCGAACTATTTTCATATTGGACCCAACCAGGTTGATCCTCTGAATGGTCCTCGATCCAGCTCACGGAATGTGAAAACCTTTTCGAGGTAATAGTTTTTGTCACGGCTGGTGCCGCTGGGAAGCGAATACTGCCCCAATAACAATCCCAAGCATCCTTAGCTTTACGTAAGTTCCAACATCACGACAAGTTAGATAATCAGGTGGGGCGGTCCCCAGTTTACTCTACCCAATTGTCGGGTTCCACAGGAACCTCTACGCAGTGTAGATTACACTGTTGTTTACGCGCAGATAAACGATGGAAACAACAATTTACTATCTACACCTTTTATTTACAGCATTCACTGTGCCTTTTTTTTTGATGATGCTTCAGTTGTATATAGTGAAAAAGAATCAATAAAAAACAAATTTTGGAATCATTATTAATGCAAAATTTTGAAAAAAAAATTGTAAAATGTGAACATATTATGAACATTTAATTTAGAAGTTCTCTGGCGCATAGAAATGTAAACTGTTATAAAAACTGTTGCGTACCATTGGATATTTTTCGAAGTACCTACACATACAGTAATGAACTTAAGTCTCCCAGAATCCATCCAACAAATTGAAAATGTAAATCCAGACCACAAATAAATGAATGGAAATCAAAAATTTCTTAAAATAAGCTCTATTTTTCAACATAATAATATTAAAGCAGTACAGAAAATATACATTATACAAAAAGAAATTAAAATTCATGAGACAAAAAATTACGACATTCATTCTGTTTCTTTCACGATACAAGCCGTATGCTTAAGATCATTATCTTGCTGGAATGTCTAACAAGATCCTAATCCCAATTTATGCACCGATTGCTTTAAATTGTTCTTTAAAATGTCTAATCACAATTTCTTCAATTATGACTAAATTACCCAGATCAGCCTCTGATCATGTTTAATGGTCGGAACTAAGTTTTCCTTTTTCAGGCTCTCATTTGCTTTCCTCCAAACTCTTTGTCTTCCATCGTGGAAAGATGATGAAAACACTGCACCAGAAAGTCATGTTTGATGAAGCTTAGCAAACTCTTGTTCTTTTTTTTATTAATGAACTCTACTTTTTGTATAAAATATATTTTTTGTACTACTTTAATATTATTATTATTATTATTATTATTATTATTATTATTATTATTATTATTATTATTATTTATAAACAAACTAGCTTGAACCCCCATATATAGATATACCTAATTTGAAATAATTTATGATTTTCAATATTTCTTTCCGTAGTTCAGATAATTTTTGAAGTTTTTCGAGCGGATTTTGGAGTGTACGTAGACTTTAGTTCATCACTGTATATCTCACATATTTATTTGCGCTAAACCTTTAAAATTAAAGCAATGTAAGTAAGTCGTTTGAGTTAAAACCAACATGGCCGATTTTGAAAAAAAAATAAAAATATTTTCTCGAAAACGGCTCCAACGCTTTTGATCAAATTTGATATTTCAGTTTTAGTGTGTTGCTATCAGATGGCGTACCAGTTTTTTTTCCAGACAATACGTTTAACAGTACCGGTTTCTGAAATTTGGTTATTTCTCGGCTATGAATCGATCGATTTTGTTCGAAATCAATATTTGAACCATATTTGACTTACACA
Source organism: Pocota personata (assembly GCA_963082735.1). NCBI lineage: Eukaryota > Metazoa > Arthropoda > Insecta > Diptera > Syrphidae > Pocota > Pocota personata. The sequence continues at coordinate 104,797,892 of OY720430.1, forward strand.
AGATTATGACATACCGAGTTTTGGAAAATCTTAAAAAAAAAAGTTAATCAGTTTTGATAATCTGAATGATTTACAATTAAACAATCTGAGTGAATTAAACAACATATAAATGTACATATATAGGTGCAAGTACGTGTAACCCAGTCGTGCACTTTATTTTTCTTATAGTAAGAATACCGTGTATACTCGTAAGAGCGCCCACATACATTTTCTATAACTCTACAATTTGTGTTTTGACACAAACAAACTTGAGTTTTGGTTATTTGTGTATTTTTGCATATTGCATTTATTCGTAACAAATTTGTCGCATGTCAGTTTACTCGTATATCAGTACACTGAATGGTTTTGTTGTCTATATGAGCGCTCGCTGAAAATTTCGCAACTGAAGATTACATATCAGCGATCAATGTTAATAATAAACAACAAGTATTCTTGCAAAAGTCTAATTGTAAACTGTTGTTAGTTTCCAACACATTTTATTAATAAAAAAATAAATATTTTTGCACCACCGACCATCACTGGAGAACACGGAATTAATTTCTCAACATCCGAGCAAAGCATCCTCTCCCTCTAACACATGTCGAAGTGCAAAACTAGGTCAGCAGTCATCTCCCTTTCACCAAATTGATCATGGACGACTTATAGACAAGGAGAAAGAATGCATTATTGCTGAGGCGATTACTTCCATTAATTCATCAAATACAACAGTTATAAAACTCAATACATGTAAAACACACGCGTAGTTCCCAGAAATCAAAATGTTTATGTATTAACGCAGTTATAGAAATTTAAGTCAAGTTCAAGTAGTCATTCACCTTCTCATGTAAAATGATGATTTAAAAGCGATGTTTCATGGGAACTAGGGTGAAAATGACACAGACTTGTCGGTTAACAATCAACAGAGTCGGACAATAAACAAAAGTTATAAGTAAAGTGGACTAGTTTTCAAGTTATTTTACAATCGTTATTTCTTTATGAATCCTTAAATTCTTAATGAAGTAATTCTACAACTTGGTCCAAAAAACATCACTTGGAAATTTATTCACTCTAAGTGCAACTCAGGTTGGGGGTTGTGCCGTTGGGTTAACTTCCCTACCACGTAAACAAAAAAAATATGGTTACGAAGCAACCAACAGCCTCGGATACGGATGATTTTGCTGTTGACGACCCTTGCAAACGTAAAAAGGACAACGATCTTCGTGTCTGTACGTGGAATGTTCGGACCCTCTACAAACCACGTGCAACCGAACAACTTGCGGAGGCCCTAGGCTGCTGAAAAGCAGACATTACCGCCATCCAAGAAGTGCAATGGGATGGGCCGGGCAAAAGAAGGATGAAAAACTGTGACATCTACTACGGCGATTGCTACATACAACAAGGACAGCGTCTATTTGGATGTAGATTTGTTATTAGAGGTAGACTTAGGCAAGAAGTTTTGAGTTTTCGGCATGTGAACGAGCGCCTCTTGACTATCCGTATCAAGGCTAAATTCGCCAACATTAGCCTAATATACGCTCACACGAAGGATGGCTTCTACCAGCTTTTGGACAACACGTATGAGCAATGCCCAAGCCACGACGTTAAAATTTTTCTGGGTGATTCTAACGCAAAACTAGGAAGAGAGGACGTCTTTAGTAGCGTGGTCAGAAAGCACAGCCTGCATGACACCACATCCGACAACGGATTCAGGCTAGTCGACTTTGCGGCGAGACGAAACGTTGTCGTAGCTAGTACGCGGTTCCCGCGTCTTGATATTCACAAGGGGACATGGCTCTCTTTTGATCGAAAAACCGTCAACCAAATCGATCACATTGCGATTGATGCAAGGCACTCTTCCAGTATTCTGGGTGTCCGGGCTTTCCGAGGAACTAACGTGGACTCGGATCACTACCTAGTTGTAGCCAAGGTACGGATGCAGATATCCAGAACGGAGCGAAATCAACAAAATACTGTGAGGAAGTTTGAAGTCAAACGGCTACAATCGCAAGGGACCGCCAGAGCCCTTGCCGATCGAGTTTCCCTCAATCTCAATCTGAGTCCTATGCCGCCTGCAGCAAACGCAGAAGACCAGTGGCAGCGGTGCCAGAAAGCCATTAGAGATGCCGCCTCCGATGTACTGGGTTTCTCTCGGCCACCACAAAGAAACCCCTGGTTTGATGACGAATACCGGCAAGTACATGCAGCAAAACAAGAGGCGTACAAAGCGGCGTTGCATAGAAGGACCAGAGCTGCTCACGAGGTCTACGAGCAGAGGAGAAAAGAGGAACATCGACTTCTCAGAAAGAAGAAAAAGGAGCATGAGTAGCGCTCGATCGAGGAGGTTGAAAGACTTTATCGCAGGAATGATGTTCAAAAATTCTATCAGAAGGTAAAAAGAACATGCCAGAGTTTCAAAGCCAGAACAGAAGCCTGCAGGGACGAAAATGGTAACATAATAGTAGAATCGCAGTGGGTGCTGAGGATATGGAAGGAACACTTCTGCAGACTGCTAAATGGCGATGATGTCCAATATTCCCCTGTCAGGCAGAATGAACCATTCAACAGGGGCGATGATAGCCAAGATTCCCGTCAACCTGATCAGAATGAAGTGAGGATAGCGATATCTAAACTTAAATCCAACAAAGCTGCTGGAGCCGACGGCCTTGCCGCCGAACTTTTTAAGGCAGGTGGTGATGAGCTAGTAAGGAGCTTGCACCAGCTCATCTGTAAAATCTGGTCAAAAGAATGCATGCCCGACGAATGGAACCTCAGCATCGTTTGCCCTATCCTGAAGAAAGGAGACCCTCTGAACTGCGCCAACTACAGAGGTATAATTCTTCTCAACATCGCATATTAGATCTTATCTGCCGTATTAAGTGAACGTCTTAAACCGATCGTCAACAACCTGATAGGTCCTTATCAGTACGGTTTCAGGCCCGGTAAGTCCACCATTAACCAAATATTCACACTACGCCAGATCTTTGAAAAAACCCATGAATATGAGATCGATAAGCACCACCTTTTCAACGATTTCAAAGTTGCCTATGATAGCGTGTATAGAGACGAGTTATATAAAGCCATGTCGAGTCTTGGCATCCCTGCCAAACTTGTACGTTTATGCAGGATGACGATGGAGAACTCTCGCTGCTCCATCAAAATCGGAAAGAACACCACCGAACCGTTCAATGTCAGGAAAGGTCTTAGACAAGGTGACGCGCTGTCATGTGATCTCTTTAATATTATACTTGAAAGAATTGTACGAAACTCACAAGCCAACACCGGAGGTACACTCTTTTACAAGTCTGTACAACTACTCGCTTACGCCGACAACATTGACATAGTCAGAAGAACTCAGCGGGCCGTCAGTGGAGCGTTTGCGAGTATTGAGACCGAGGCAGCAAAGATGGGTTTAGCGGTCAATGAAGGCAAAACAAAATATATGCTGTCTACAAAAAAGGACACTCAACATCGGCGTCTTGGACAGAACGCCACAATAGACAGATATAATTTTGAGGTGGTAAAGGAATTTGTCTACCTAGGCTCTATGGTGAGCTCCGCAAATGACACCAGTGGGGAGATCAAACGAAGAATTACTCTTGTCAATCGTTGTTTCTATGGGCTAAGAAGGCAACTGAGTAACAAAGCCCTATCTCGAACTACTAAGGTAACTCTTTATAAAACGCTAATCATCCCAGTCCTGCTGTATGGCGCAGAGGCATGGACTTTGTCAAAATCGGATGATGGTGCTCTTGGTTACTTTGAGAGAAAAGTTCTTCGAGTGATCTCGACTGGAGGTCATAGACGGCGACTGGAGGAGAAGATATAACGCCGAGCTATACGGCCTTACAATTACATCGACTTGGCCAGAAGAGTTCATATACAACGACTAAGATGGCTGGGTCATATAGAGCGGATGGAGCCCAACGTTCCAGCCCGGAAAGTCTTCGAATCCACCCCGGATGGACGGCGCAGTAGAGGATGACCTCGCGGAAGGTGGCGCAAACAAGTGGAGAGGGACCTCAACCAACTTGGCGTGCGCAACTGGAGGAAGCTGGCTCATAACCGGGCTGGCTGGAGAGGTTTGTTTGCCACCTAAGTAAGAAAGTGCAACTCAACTTAGAAAATAAATTCTTATTTCTAACTGCAACTCAACTTAGAAAATGGTCCTTCGAGTCGGATATGAACTTTAATGAATGAATGGATTTGATTAATAAAATGTGTTGGGAACTAACTGGTAATTCGTGTTCGTCATCGGTTGATGACTTCTTGACAGCAGATCCTCCTCGAAGTTCTGCAACCATTCGCTGGAGTCCTTGTGGATTGGCTGGGTGACTCTCATCGTTGATGGTTATTATGTTGACGATAAAAGGAAAAAAAAAACAAGTATGAGTAAGAATGTTTTGTAAAGGTACAATTAAAACAAATTTAAAATTCAAATTTTAGTTATCTGCATTTGGAATCCTGCCTGGGAAATACGGGATGGTTATTCATATTGCCTTGCACGTTGGATGAGTTGGTGGTTTATTCCATATGCTGATTAGTAGATTAGGTTATATAAATAGTTCAAGTTTTTGTGTTTTTTTTTTTTTATTTTTTTTTATTTAATATTCAAGGGTATTTATTTATTTTTTATGAATTGAAGATACTGGCAAGGGGTGTCATTTTACGATTGGTCGTTTGAGTGTCGATATATGGAATTTATCTCTGTGTTCTAGATCACTTTTCTTTATCTTCCCGTATTGCCCAAAAGTTAAACACAGAATGGTATCAAACTGAGTTTCAAAACGTCAATGAGCTTTGCATCACAACTGTTTCGTTATCGTTGCAGTGATGCAAAAACACGATTATTTGTTCTTCTCTGCGTTTATTATTCACTTTATTTTGCAACGCTTGACTACGATACAAAAACAATTAAAATATTTTATTTCAAATATTGGTGCATTTTTCACTCTTTTTTTTGTATGTTTTGGTTCCTCGTTAATCTGTAGCATAAAAGATGTAGTAATTTTTGAAAGCTTGCTTTTGCTTTTGGTTTTGGTCAGGCCGACCAACTTCCTCCTTCTTGTAAAGAGAACAACCTCAGTTTTGAGAGGATTTTCGAAAGTCCATTTGTAGTGCATCATTCATTAATTACTTCTAGTTCATCTGCGCCTTGCTGCAGACAGTCTCCAGGCATGATCCGACAGCAAATACAGTAACTTCATCCGTGTATGTCTGAGCGTAGACGATAGAGATGTTGATGTTTAGTAGAGAATCGACCACCATGCAACAGTGGAGAGAGATCGCCACTTTGTGGGCAGCCCCTGTTAACCCCTGCTATTATATATCGGCCACAATCCGCATGCACAACCAAAGTTCAATTCATTAGCCGTCTTGTCTGGAAGAATTCCTCATACTGTCAAAAGTCGCATTGACAAAAGCACCCTCAATGTCGACAAAAATACTTATTTCTATCAAGAGCACATTCAATTCTGCCAACTCTGAAGCGCAGTCTTGCACAATTTTCCGCGCTGAAAGGCAGGTTGCATCTCAGAGAGTGGATGTGATCTTAAAGCACCTTTGCGCACGTTCAGTTCAACCAGCCTTTCCATGCTTTGCCATGCAGCAACTAGATTGTAGGGTATATTCCATCAATACCAAGTGACTTGAAGCTATCAAAGGACACTACAAAGTATTTGATAGCATTGTCCGTCTCCACAACCGATGCAACATACAAACTGCACCGAGATGTTCAGCTTTGATCATTCTCAGCCTCTGTGACTGAATCGGGTTGTGACTCAATTGTAACTTGATTACCTGGTTATTTCGCAAAAATTCCTATAAGAAGCACTTTTCGAAGCTCGAATTAAACAAATTAGTCTTTAAAAGCTTTCTGGTTTTCGTAAGCTTTGTAGATCTGCGCTCCACCAGGAAACAGGCGATCTGCAGAGGTTTATTGTTACTGGACACGTCAGTTCAAAACATCTGGTAAGGGCGCCAATCAGGTTTCAAACAACATCTTCTACTTTTTATCTCGTTTTGAGTTTGGGTGGAGTTTTAATAAATTTTTCTAACTCCTCCCTAAAGCGTACCCAGTAAAGAGAACAACCCTACAAAGGTATAGCTTCGAATTCGATTTGGAGCTCGATGTATCTATTGTCTGAGACAGACACTTCCGACAGAACCCTGCAATTAATAATCGACTTAAAGAACTTGTTGAACATGGTCAAATCAAGCTTAGACACTGAGAGTAAATTCGGCGCAATAAGACAAATTCTAGATCTTTCGTAATCGTCATAGAGTACCATAATGCCACGACCACCCCCAAAACCACAGACAGGCTTATTTCGCACCCATGGGCCCTGGGTATATGTTTTGTAAGGTTTCTATACAATACGAAAAGTTGGCTGCTGACAAGAGTAGTAGAAGCTTTGGAATTATACAGATTAAATTGAGTAATTCGGACTCACTTGAAGGTTACGTGGAGTTGAATCGGTGGATTTATCCAAAACAGTCAATTTCTCTCCATTAGTATCCCAACCTTTGTTGGTTGTAACATCCATTTCATTCAGACTTTGTTCGTAGACAACGTTACCAGTTATACGTATGTTAGCGGAAGAGTACGCAGCGTGTGCGCTTTTCCTTGCGGTTTCTCCTGTTTGAATCATCAGAGAAGGAGGCAGCGTTAGGTCTCCCGTCCCATTGGTCCATTGGAGTATGCCGTTTCTGGAGCCCGTTCAAACTTTTAGGTTTTCCGGGTCATTCCATCAGAACCAGCGCTTCGATCAGCTGCCTGTCTTTCGAGACAGAGATTAAGCTTATCAGTTTGGACCTTTTCCCCAATTTCTCCATCTTTTCAGCACAGTCTACCTAACGTGTCAGAAGACACATCTAAAATGTCAACACCTAAGTAGCCGTGGGGTTGAAGTATGTTGGTTGATCCCGAAGTAACGGCTAACGGCCTATTTAAGAAACTCCGTGTATAATAATCAAGTTGGAATTAGTAGTTGCTTTTCTAATCATTATCTTGTAGGATATCCGTGGGAATTTTAGTTACAATGAAAAATCGAAATTTTTGACAGAGCTTGTGGGAAAAATAATGAAAACGGCTTCATTTTTGCTTAAAAGTATGGAAATACTCGCACGTGTTGGACTGCACATGTGCAAAGGTTTTTTGATATTGAATCCTCTATCTGAAATACAACATGTCTATCAACGCTGAAAATGCTGCGAGACTGCACTTCAGAATCTAGTTGGCAAAATTGAATTCGCTCTTAATAGAAATAAGTACGCTATGGGTACGAGTATTATCATCGAAATTCAGGGTGCTTTTGACAATGCCACTTTTTTGACGATTCTGCCAGACAACACGACGTAGATGAATTATTAATGTGGATTAAAACAATGCTAATGAGTAGAACTTTGTTGTGAATGCGGATTGTGGCAGGTAGTGTTCTCTCTCCACTTTTATGGTGCATAGTGTTTGGATGGCCCTAGACATGATCGATGGATTGTGCACTAGGAAAGGGTTTTGGATTGATGCCCTCAAAACTTTGGTCGTTGTTTTTACGAAAAAGATTAAGTTGATCAGTATGGTTCAGCCGGTGTCACTATCCAAATCTTCGTATCAAATGAAGCAGGAGTAATCTTGTTTGGTCAAAACATTTTCCGTCGAAGACAGCCAAGACGCTCTCAGTTTTCAGGCGGTGTACGGGTGCTTTCGACAAGACCTGAGCTTATCACCGAAAGAGGTTCAATGGATTTACATGGCAACGACAAGACTTTTCTTAGAGTGTGCACCGTTGGTGGCAAAATCTTTCGTGAAAATATGTCACTTCTTTTTTCACTTTGTCTCTGCTGCTCCAAGTATGTCTGGCCCTGCTCTAGATGCATTGTAGAATCTTGTTCTCTTGATATTTATATCATGGGTAGCAGAATAAAAACTATCTTCTGTCTTAAATGAGGTGACTTTTAGCATAACTTGCACTGGAGGTTCGATGACCTTTCGCGACACTTATCATTCGACTCTTGTCTTATGAATATGCAAGTACGAGTATTCTAATGTAATAGGCTTAAGCGACGCCTGTGGACAGGACAACGATACTGCGTAACTCTTCTTCTGCGATTGTCCTGTCTTTGCTCATATCATGTGGTAGATTTTAGAGCCGATGTGGTAAGTGCTGATACCATAAGCCCCTCATCACTGAAGCTCTTCGAATAAATTTCATTAAATAGGTGGTACAATGGACCGGTATCGAGTCCGTTGTATATTTATAGCCCTGGGTATTTGCATTAAATATTGTTTAGCCATTTATCTCGAATTATACATACGACTATATACCATAATAATCTACCAACGCTACTACTAAAGGGTGTTTTTTTTTTAAGTTTGTTTTTTGAATTGGCAACACTTTTTCCAGCGACAACCAATTTGACAGCTGAGTCGATTCGCCATCGTGCACAGCAATTGGAGATGTGCCCATCCACTTTATGGAAAATTTTTCGGAAGATCTTGGTTTACCAGCTTATACGATTCAGCTCGTGCAAGAATTGAAGCCGCTTGACCATCGTGTGCGTCGTTCATTTGGTGAATGGGCCGAAAATACCACAGAGCGCGCACTGCAATCAATTTGGACCTGCGAATTGGCCTCCAAGATGGTGTGCTTTAACACCTTTGGATTATTTTTTTTGTGGGGATATGTGAAGTCACTAGTCTACGTCGATAAAGCGGAAACGATGGACGACTTAGAAGTCAACTTTCGCCACGTTATAGTCGATATGTATCCCCTGTTGCTCAAAAAAGTGGTCGAAAATTGGACTTATAGATTGCGTTTTATTCGAGCCAGCCGCTGCTCCCATATGCCTGAAATCATATTTAAACACTAATGGCATAAAATCTGTTGCCCGATGTGGTGCTATACTCAGTTATTGGTAGCTGTGGATAATATTGAAATTTGCTGAAACTTTATACCCTGGGGTATATATTTGCAACGAACACGGCTAATACCCTTGATTGTTTGAAACTACCAGTGTTTCACCATTGTATATGAATCTCATATTACTATCATTCGAGAAAATCGAGAGTGTCGCTTCTATCGATGGAAGGCAAAGAAAATGAGTTGAACCACTTTTAAATGAGTTGAACCACACTCACCAATCAACACCAACATATTAATTTGTTAAATCCGTTAAACTTAAAAAAAATTGTTTTTGACAATCCAATCAAATTAAAAATCAAATTTTTATAATTTTCCAAAACTAGGTATGACCTTGAATAGATCAAATATATCAGATATTAAATATGAACAAAACCGATAGAGCCATAGCCAAGAAATAGTTAATTTGTAAGAACCAGTTAATAAGTAAAGTACCGTTGCATGTAAGCACGTATTTTTTGACGAAAACGTGGTAGGTACACCATCTGATACGATTTTTTCACAATCGGGTTAGAAGGAAAATTTCGATTTCGCATCGAATTGTGACCTCATCGATCGCAGAAATGAGGTTTAAAAACCCGTCCAGCAGTTTAGGATGCAGTCAATGAAACACACAGACAGACAGACAAAATCAACTGACTCACTGTTCTTAGATTCTTTGTTATATGTAGTAATGTGAAGTTTGTCCAGCCGGTTAGGCTGCAGTCATGCGTACAGACAGACAGAATTTTGAGGTCAACTTTTTTGAGTTACCAATGTCAAGTTTGATTAAAATCTCGAGATCGGACATTTTCAGGACCCCATATACTTACCCTTATAAGGGCATCTTTTAAATTTTCACAGGTGGAAGCACTTTTACCAAAAAGTTCCCATCTAGTTTTACATAGAGCTACACACTCACATAGTATATGTTCTGCAGTTCCATCCTCTTCTACGTAGACAGAGTCGGCATTCAGTTTTCCACTTAATATTCATCTTATTAAGGTGCGCCAGTGGCCGGAGAGAACACCAGCTTTCTAATATCCTCCCTGCGGTATTTCAGGATGTATTATATTTGGTTTTCCTACTGTAGAGTCGGATCGCTCTCTTAGCCTGTCTAAGTCTTTGGATGTTATCCCAGTGTGATAGGCAATTAGTGCTTTCCTATCTGTTAGAGATTGCTCTAAAAGCGGATCCTGGAATACCGCAGATAAGGTCTGGTTCTTTCAATGTCTTTGTGCCTGGTGCCCACCATAGAATACTATATGTATAGTATGCTTGTAAGGCATTATAACAGTACATGACCATTTTTGAGGTCCTTACATATGAACCCAGCGGCTTAAGCACTGCTTGATTTTGTGGTTGGATCCAAAGACGCCAGCACCTGCCCCAGAGTTTGTTTTGGAACCATCATTATACCAAACGATTGCTTTAGGATCGATTTCCGGACCCCCAGTTGTCCAAGTTTCCGAGATCTCTATCTCAAACCTTCTGCCAAAGCAGAGGAACTTGGACATCATCTTTGGGAATGAGCCCCACGTTCTACCATACATAAGCCGACAGTCCCACATGGCTTTTGTCGCTTTAGATTTTTTTTTTAGGTGGGTATTCTGATTTAGTCTTTTGTCTAGAGTCACTTATCTGCTTACCCTTATCCTGTTTTACTAGAATTGATCGGTAGTCCTTCACTGTCGCACCAATCTGAAACAACTCGAAGAGTGCGTTGCATAGTTTCAGAAATTTGTGTATCATACTTGCCCTTGATTATAATAACTAGGTCATCCACGTGTGCAATAGCATCACAACCTTTATCTCTCAGTTGAGTGTTCACAAAAGGTGTAAGGAAATCCCCCTTGGGGCAGCCTTTTATCGTAGTAACCGCCACAGATACATAGCCAGAGTTGGATATTATTACGCGGCTTGTTAGCAGTGCTCTAACCCATTGGTTAGTTTATTTGTCAATGCCCCTACGTTCACCCTCAATATCCAGAAAGATACAGAATCCTATTTCTTTGGAACGATAAGCTCCTCCGATCTATGTTAGCAGATGATATGTGGATCTGCCTGTCCTGAACGCATATTGACTAGGGTGCATAGGTATAGTATTTTCTAAAATACCTCTGGTATGTACATACGTCCAACAGTCTTTAAGATTTAGGAAGCTCACTTGGCCTATTTCTTGACTTAGAGATAATCACGACAATTTCTTTTTTCCAAATCTGTGCTATATATCGCAAGTTAAAGCTAGATCTAAATAAGGCAGTCATGTATGGTGGTATGTAATCGAGGCTATTTTGAATTTGGGCCGGGAGAATACCATCGTCCCCTGGTATCTTGAAAGGTTTAATTACTTTTCCTTCGAGCGGTAGAGCCAACAAAATATTTATTTATTTTCAACAAAAGAAAAAAAACGTTCTGTATTACTACTAAAAAAATTTATTCAAATACATTTTATAACCAAAATAAATACTGTACACCTAGCTTGACACAATAAGACTTAACATTAAATTATTCAATGGGTATCTCTTATACTTCAAATTTGATGACACTGCACTAAGCCATTCTCATGCGAGAATAGAATGCATCGAGTGTGCTGCACGAGTGTATAACGGGACATGTGGGCTACGCTTGTTCAAAATGGAACATGTGTGATGTGCGTGAGGGAAACTTGTGCTATTGAAGGGAAAGTCAATGTGTGACGTAACTGTTTAAAAGAGCCAACTGCCCATGCGCTAACTGAATACTTAAAAATTATACCGCACCTTTATAAGTATGAACTGTACCCTATTCCATCCAAAGTGCGGATAATATCCGGAACATCATCATACTTCACTTTATAAATACTCGTAAAGGGTATGATAAATATTTTGTATTTAATGTTCGCTTAAAACTTGAGATTTGTCTTCAGTGAATTGAAAAAGTAATTGCTAAAAAAACTTTTAAAATCTGGCAACAAAGAAATAAGCACAAAATAAAAAATAATAACCTTCTTACTTCATAACAGCTCATCTGAGTTTGAAATTACCAGTACCACATAGACCAAATGCGAATTGGCCGTGCCAAATGTTATCTTTTTATTTTATTGTGGACCGCAGCCATTCAAATAATTTAGTTTTGAGAATGAGGCCTAATGAAATAACAACATGATAGGATTGTGACCGGAACGCAGCCGACCCTATTCGGTCTGTGTTGTATGACTCTTTTCGACCGGTATCAAAATCGATTACAATGGAAGGCTGCCTTCAATCATCTATTTGATGATACTGTTGACGACAACTGTGTACTCATATATGACAGCTGCATTTCACTGTCAACGACCAGAACAGAAACCGTCCCATAATCAGATGAAATTAGAACTGCATATAACTCTTTTGTAAATTAAAGCCGCTATTAGAATATAAAAGGACCACGGGTGTTGCATGAACATTGTTGATGAGGAATGTTGGTATTTTTGACAAGTTTGGATAACTATGCAATGTTATTAAGCTCAAAATTGGCTGTACCAAATTTACTATTCCTGTGAAGTTACAGCACACATAGTTTCGATACGGGCAAAATATGTATTAAACAATGCTTCCGTAGGTACTTTTTGAGGTGTGCGATTGGATCTCCAGATTTTCGCAAAGATTATTTAATCAAGCAACTACTCGTCAGCACTCCCAAAAAATTAGGATTGGAGAATGAAATAAAGTCAGAATAGTATCTGGTTAAATGGTTAAAATAAATTTCATTGATGATCCATGTATTTTCTGCCATTTATTCTGCTACTTCTGCTAAGTAGTAGCTAGTTCAAAAGACCTTTACGCCAGACCGCAAGCAGTTATAAAAAATCCAAACTCAATTTGTTAATAACTTTTGGATGTCGTCGAAAATAAATGTTCAGAGAGAGACCGGGCAAAATGATAGATAACATCATCACTTTGACCTGGCAGTATACGTAATACGGGTGTGAGTGGCGTACCCCGCATCTACTGAAACAATAAATAATAAGCAAACACCGACAAATTGTGTAAGTAATAAAAAGAGACCTACATACATATCTATTCCAACAAAAAATTCAAAATAGTCTCTTCCACATTACTAATTTAGAGGACTATCATTGTTTAACCTTATTTTGTTACATCGTCTTTATTTTCTTTCTTTGCAGGATGACGAACCACCTGAAATCTGTGTGGTTGAAGGCGCATTCAGCTTACAAACCCTCACCCCCACCCAACCAATGCCCTCAGTGGATGAACTGGACACCAAATTTGCAGAACTTGTCGAAGAATTGGATCTTACGGCCCCCAACAAGGAGGCGATGCTAAGTCTTCCGCCACAGAAAAAATGGCAGATATACTGCTCACGAAAGACTCCGCTTGACACCACAGATGGCAACACGGCAACAGTCACAGTACCGCCAACAGCAGATCACTACATCGAACGTCTTAAGGATATAGCCATACACATTTCTTTAAATCCCGACGATTCACCGTGCCATGAATACAGTACAAGAATTGAACCGCATACGGCATTCTTGGACGCTCTTAAGACTGCGTTGCGTACATCAGCGCATAGCTTTGTGTTGCGCTTTGTTGAACTGCAGGGACTACCCGCGCTATTGAATCTCCTGCAAAATTTGGATATCCGTGTGGCGAATAGTTCGTTGCACACTAGTCTCATTGGATGCATTAAGGCGTTGATGAATAATTCCGTAAGTTTGATGTCCACAATGTGTTGACGGAAGTTTAGTGATTTGCATTTTCTTTTAGACGGGTCGTGCCCATGTGCTAGCCCATCCGACCAGTATCGATACAATTGCACGTTCTTTAGCGGCAGACAATATTAAAACCAAAGTAGCGGCATTGGAAATTCTCGGAGCTGTTTGTTTGGTGCCCGGAGGTCACAAAAAAGTTCTCACATCGATGCTAAACTTTCAAGAGTTTGCAGCGGAACGTACGAGGTTTCAAGTGCGCTATATTTTTTCATAAATAAATGGTACATATTTCTCTAATGATGTTTTTTTTCATTTTTTTAAACAGAGCATTCTCAACGACCTGGACCGTTCTACGGGCGCTTACCGCGATGATGTAAATCTAAAAACAGCCATTATGTCATTTATTAACGCCGTGCTTAACTACGGGCCAGGACAAGAGAATCTTGAATTCAGATTGCATTTGCGTTATGAGTTTCTGATGCTGGGCATTCAGCCGGTCATTGATAAATTGAGGAAGCACGAGAATGAAACCTTAGATAGGCATCTGGTACGATAGTAACATATAATTTCTTGGGCGTAAATAATACAGGGACCTATTTTTAGGACTTCTTTGAAATGGTGCGCGCCGAAGACGAAAAAGAATTGTCAAGAAAATTTAATCATGAGCATGTGGACACGAAAAGTGCAACGACTATGTTTGATTTCTTGAGACGAAAATTAAGCCATTCGCCTGCGTATCCACATCTGTTATCACTACTCCAACATATGATGCTATTGCCATGTAAGTTTTTATTCATCATTTTAGCTAATATAGTCACCGGTCAGGTTCTGATTTTAACCGCTCCCTCTTCGTACGAGTAAGTGGAATATCCACTTAAAATGCAAAATTGAATGCATTTTAACATGTATGCATTTTAACATGTATGCATTTTAACATGTATGTTAAATATCGCAAATATTTTACCTTTTCTGACCTCCGTTACATGTAGTCACCGTTAATATTCACCTACTTATCTACGTCAGCATATAAGGTCCAAGTGTATCTGTTTGTTAACTATGTGTGATAAATGTTCGCCAAATAATGTGTTGGTCTGACAAGTGTTCACCCCTATGCATATGTATATTCAAATTATTCAACAGCTGGTTCGGTCCCTTATCTTAAAGTTAGAACAAATAATAGCAATGAAACTGGCTGAATTAATACAGCTACATAAACTCCAGCGGCAGCGTTTGACACGTGTATTCACCCTTCGCCACTCCATTAACTTTTTTTTAAAATTATAACACTGAGAAAGCGTCTTTAGATGCCTCTGCACACGCCTGTTGGTTCTGCTCTTGAATAGCTGGAGATTAAATGCTTCTGGAAATATGTCTTCTGGGGGTAAATTCCAAAGACTTGTAGTAGAAATACTTTTGATATATAGTCGAGATCTTCGGAATACTTGCCGTAATAATATTTAGAGAACAGGCATGGGGTCTGCTACCAGCCTTCGATGAGCCAGCGATTGGCGATTGGATATTAGTGCGGGATCATTTATTAAGCGAACTCGTCGTCCCTATATTCGGTCAAGTAAATGAAGAGATTGTTTAAGGGCTTGAGCTCCATTCACAAGAGCAATATTTAAGCCGCGGTCTAGCTTGTGCTTTGTAATGAAGAATGAGCTTTTTCAACTTCATGGACGTTGAGAGTTGACTGTAATGCTAAGAGAAGCATTGTTTCCTTGTGTTCAATAGTTTATTCGTTCATTTGAAGCTGCGGTATTGTGTAGGTAGATGTGTTTTTTTTTTTAAATAGGCGGTGATTTGGGATTTCCTTTGATCATGTGATGGATTTGCATTCACCGGTATGTTACTCTAGTAAGATGATATTAGGGTGGTGTCATCGGCAAAACTAAAAATCTTGTTGTTTGTTTTTTTTTTTACATTAGTAGCTATGTCGTATATATTTGTAATCAGCATCAGAAGTTATGTAGATTTAGGCATGTCCGTTCATATGTCACTCCTTTTTGGTCTTTAAATTTTGAGCTAGGGACATGAAATTTGATATATAAGTTTTCTGGAATCTGAAGCAATACAAGTGTAAAAATTGTTAAAATCCACTTACATTAAAAAAAAAGTCGTTTTCCTCAATATTTTTGCTAGAAACTGAAAAATTTTCTCTAAATTCCTTCCATAAATTATACATGGTCACACCCACTTTTTGGGGTGCGTTTTCTTAAAAAAAAAAAAAAACACATATGTTCCTTTTTGAACCTATTTACGGCGATGATTAAGTCTTATTGTGAATATGTCATCAGGATCTGTAAATTTCGGTTACTTTGTGCTAAGAAAAAATTTCAAAGTTGTAAGTGTTAAAAATTGAGAAATATCCTTTGTATCAAATCCGTTCTAGACCAACAAAATGAAACTGATGCCCTTCTCTCTTCACTACCAAAACCGCTCTTTGAGTATCTTCCAAGCGGAACTACTAGCAATCCGGCTTGTGAGGCACTCACATTTTACTGGGAGCTGTCATGGGACAAATATGTTCGTACTATATATTTATCAAACCCAACCGCGGAATATCTAGAAAGAAACATTTCTCAAGTGATGGTACAGGGCTTTCTTGTACTCGTTTTTAGAACCCCATTTTCAAATCTTATTTGCACATGTTCTAGCATGTACATACTATGTAGATATATAGGTACATGCCAAAGCAAACTTAGAAATTAAATTTCAGTAAAAATACGTTCAGTATTATTTAGGCATTTCAGAAAACTCATTCTTTACATCTTTCCCCAACTATGTATGTGTGTCCAAGTGTGTATCGTATTCAATTAGATTTTTATGATTTTCAAATGGGACGCACCAGACTAATCCAACGAACCAAATTTCGATTGTGGTTTTTGAGTTAGCGGCATTACAATGACCATTTTTGAAGCTCCACCCCTAATATCATATCACCACTTTGTCGAATGTTGATGATTTTTAGGCAGAATCATCTACACGTAAGTTCAAGTTAAGCAAAAATTCATAAAGAAATTCTTCAGCTGGGCATGTGACAAAAACTTAATTGACCTTTTGATGATTTTTAGCACTGAACTCTCTTACCCACACACACAGTCATATTTAAATGTCTTTTAGGGAAAACTATTTACGTACCACACCGGTCCTAGAAACCAATCAGACAGACAGGGGACGAAAAGTGCTTCTTTTAACCTGAAATAGAAAGATCAATTAGAAATTTTGAAATTGAAGACCGAAAGTTTGTTAATTTTCAGAATAGATCACAAGCTTCTCCGAATAGCGAGGAAGCAATATGAATCACATACATATGTATAACATGGCTAACATAAACGTAAAGACTAGTGCTGATATCATCTGTATTATCGAGGTTATTGCGAGAATCACACAACTATGATATTTGCCGCAGTTCCAAGTATGGGAATGAGAAGAAAACTCAATAATCCAGTAACACACAAATTTAATTTAGAAATTAGTCAGTTTACTTACTTAAAAAAGTGGGCTGAAAAGTGTGCTAATAAACTTTGGAAATATTATTTCACACTTCATATAAATGTGTGACAACTAAAACGAGGCCAGAACAGATTTATTTGGACCGAACTAAGTAACTGCAGTAGCAGTATGAGGACGTGAGTTATATTCCATTAAAAGAATATTACCACCTGTGTATGGGACGAACGGCACTTTTCATCTAAAATTGCCCTTACATATTGCACTGCTGTTAAAGAACGACCCTCTGTGATGTGAAGCTCATTTGATACAAAGTTTATAACATACAACAAAAATAATAACGATGGACGCCCAAAATAATATGTATATATAATACATATTTATCTAACCGTCTGTGTATCACCAGTTTTTGGGCCTTAAATTTTGAGCTAGAGAAAAGTTACTAACACTTTTAGTTGCCTTGCTAATATAGAAAATCGAACAACACCCAAAATGGGGGAAAAAAACGAGGCGTTTCCCCAAGGGCCAAGGGGGACTTTATGCTTTTTGGTTTTCTTTTCGCGGCACTCCCTGAACATTTCCACCAAATTTCAGATTGTTTTTGGAAATGTACAGGTAAAAACCTGACTGTACTCAACTCTAAATAGAGTTAAAATCGAATTCGAACCTTCGGTCGATCACTACTAGCTGTACTTAAGCTGCGGAATTAAATGAATTGAAATCGATATCCGAAAAGGATATCGCTTTCACTGTTGGCATACTGCCAGTTAAAGCTGGATATGCTCGTTTTTTTATTTAGTTTTCCAGATTCACTGGAAATGCTTTCCCTGAAAATTTTTTATCTCGAGATTTTGTTTAAATTTGACATATATATATATATTTGACTATAATAGAGAAACTCAAAAACTTGAGTGTCGCAATTCTTTCGTTTTTCTATCTGTCGGTTATCGACTGCAGCCTAAACGTATTTTCTTCAAATTTTATATCCGAAATCGGTGGGTTCACAATTCGAAGCGTAATCGAAATTTTCATACTAAACTTAAAATTAATGGTACTTTACCATGGCCGATTTTCTCAAAAATGGCTCCACCGGTTTTAATCAAATTTGATTTATGGTGGATATTTGTTATAATATATATGTATAACGGTACTAACTTTTTAACTGATTCTTAAAAATAGACTATTTCTCGGTTATGGTTCAATCTTTTTTTTTTAATTTCTAAACAATATGATGACATAACATTTTCGAAAAATGGTGAACATATTATATTTCCAACTTTGGGATTTCATATAACAAAGTTATATCGTCAATTCAAAAGTTTTTTTGAATGCTCAGTTCGCCGCCGAAAATATAATGACTGACACCAACCTGAAGTCGGTCGCAGCTCGTGTCTCCAATCAACTTCAAATTGACTCCAGCTCATGTACATACAGTAACATACAGGCAGAACAAAATTTATTCTTTTTCTTAAGTCACCACATCTCGGCCGATCTGACATTTTGATCGACCTCGATCAACTACAATGACTTATAACTGACTTAACTTAATTTAGTTCGACTATGGCAGGCGTTACCCAAAAAAACAGTATAACTGTTCAACATTCTTTCCATAAGCCCATATTTCGGGCTTCTACTACACCATTATACGATAACTGTGTGATTTGGCAATTTTCTATATCGCAATTACATACCTATCGTGAGGCAAAACTCTATGGACAACATATGGTCCCTTAAATTTATGACGAACTTCTTATTTACCGATAGCCGTATTAATGTTTCTTATTACTATTATTCTACATATGTGTGTGTAGGGTGATTGCGTTCTTCAAAATACTTGTGGTTATACTCTTGAACTTTGTGCATCTCTCGAGACGCGCTCTCTCTTAAGTCAACTAGATCCCTTTCAGAAGTGTCCAAATTCCTTTCTTCGTGTTCTTCGAGGAACTCTGTGAGCTTATCCACTATTACACCTCGCTGGTCGACTTCAAAGAGGAGTGGATCGGTGCACCGTATTATTCAACGGCACTCTTGGCAAGTTTAAGTCTCTCTTGAGTTATGTTTAAGTCTATTGGGAATGAGCCAAACTCGAGCGAGGTAAAACATGTTCCTCGGTCCGTAATTATCCTTGAGAGCCTACTATAATACTAAAAGTACTTATTGAGCGAAGCGCATACTTCCTTGGTGCTCGTTGATATAGGATATAGTTTCACAAATTTAGTGAAGGCGTGAACCACCACTAGTATGTGTTCTCTCTTAGACTCTACTGAGGGGAGAGGGCCGAGATGGTCCAGGTGGATGGTGTGAAACGGAAGTGGCTCCTTGGGTATACTGGTGGCTCTTTGGGTATACTCACCTGCAACATTGTATTCCCGAAATGTTGCAGGTGAGGAGTACATAATGCATCGGATACAATTTTTAATGAATTGATCTAATTTTTGCTGCATCTTCAGAAACCGATAATGCATAAGGATATGGTTGTAGGACTTGGTCCTATCTTCTCGTGAACATGCCTGATAATATTGACTTCCATTTCTGAGAGGACGTATAAACGTACCCGTTTGTTTTTTTCTAAATACGATACCGTCTCGCAAAGCATATATGTCTGAATTTTTGGAAGCTAACCTTTCTCTTAATGCGGAAATGTTTGTATCCCTACTCTGGGAGGCTCTTAGATGAAAATCAATATCTTCTGAATCAATCACAGACATCATGTAACATCTGCTCAGCGTGTCGGTGTGTGCCATATTGACTCCAGCTCTATGCTTTACTTTGAAATTGTAATTCCCGAGTTCAAGTGCCCATCTTTCTATCCGAGGATTTACCTTTTTACTTGGTTAGGGTCAATGTGAGAGAACTGCAGTCAGTAACTATGGTGAAAGGAATCCCGTCCAAATATACGCTGAATCGTCGGAGCGCGGCTATGACAGTCAAAGTCTCCAGCTCGAAGCTGTGGTACCTGGATTCCTGACTAGTAGTGCTCTTAGAGAAAT
The DNA here is from genome assembly GCA_963082735.1 of Pocota personata. NCBI lineage: Eukaryota > Metazoa > Arthropoda > Insecta > Diptera > Syrphidae > Pocota > Pocota personata. Next base: position 104,817,904 of record OY720430.1, read on the forward strand.
CTTTTCGCTGAAGGAGAACAGAGCCGTTGCTTAACGAACTACCGTCACAATGGAGTTGTGTTCCCGAGTTGGGTCATACTTCGCCAGTACTGGCGAAGAAGTAAGGCAATGTTGTAGCTTGCGGAAGGCGTCCTCACACAAGGCAGAGAAGACAAAAGTTGTATCCCTCTAAAGCAGATCATATAGCGGTCGAGCTATCCTGGAGAATGAATTTACGAACCGATGGAAGTATGAGCTAATGCCTAGGAAAGAGTTCAATTCCTTACTATTCTTAGGAACAGGATAGTGCCTAATCGTCCTTAAGTGTTAATCACTAAGTTGAATTCCTCGTTTAATTACGCTGTATCCTAAGCAATCTATAGCGGAATATGCAAAGCGACACTTGGAAAGCTTCAACTCAAGGCCATTCCGTGAAAGACACTGTAAAACTTCACCAAGCAGTCGAACGTGATCAGATAAATTATCACTAGCTACGACTATGTCATCCGTAGATATATCTATATGACAATGTCTTTAGATTCAGTAAGTTTTCGGAAAATGCGAGAAAAGAAAAGAGTTATCCAGTGATTCGAAATCTCGTTTCGGAATAAAATAAAAATAAGAAGTGTGAAAATAAAGTGGAATATCGCGAAGATTAACTTATTAAGCACTTGTAAAACATTTTTTATTGTGTTTAGAATTCTCATTACGCTTTAATGGCTTATGGTCACTACCAGCCAATATAATAAAAGTGTAAAGAATTAATACTAAAACACGGAAAAATCAGTAAACAGTGAAAAAAAATCGGAAAGGAATAGAAATGACTACCGTCTAAGAACTAAACGCCGAAGTATTGAGGAAAACTCAACAGCTGGAACGGATAACAGCAGCGTTCACAGGTTTGCAAGAACGAGAAGTCCAAAGAGAAAACATCGAAAAGGTGATGAAGGAAATCAAATTTATGACAGCCTTCACCGGGACTGGCGAAGTGACGATCAACTCATTCATCAACAACGTGGAATACCACCTATCTGGAGTCACAAGCGCGGAATTACAAAAAAGAATGGTACGGACAATTTTCTATGAGAAAATACAAGGAGAGGCGAAAAACACCATTATCAACTTGCCAAGACCAGACGACTGGAACACCATCAAAGGTACCCTGAAACTCAGATACAGACCGGAGCTGGAGCCAACGGACATATATAGGAAGATCACCAATCTGAAAGTAAATACTGTAAGTGATTTAGCAACTCAAATTCAAAATTTGAAATATAAGGCAGACGAACTCATAGTCTATTACAATGTAGATAAGGGAATAGATTTAACTAATGTAGACAGAATCTTAGTGAATACAATTAAAGAGGTGACGCAAGGGACATTGCTAGATAAGATTTATGAACTAAGTGATTTATCAGATATAGTTTCCGTTATGAGGAACAGGAGATTCGAGGACTCCTGCATAAGGGAGGAGTTTAGGAAGAATAGGTATACGAGTATAACTAAATATATAAATATCAACAAGCAAAACAATTTTAAGCAGGAAAATAGATATAGTAATCAAGGCCAGGTAAAAAGATACTCAGTATGGACAAAACTACAATAGTCAGGGTACGAACTCAGGACAATACAGATAGCACTACCAAGAACAACCACATAATTCAGAACAGAGGCGACAGTACCAACAAAGAAACCAAGGTAATAATTCAGGATAATATAGGCAGAATAATTATAAAGCACAGGCGATGGAAGTAGATAATATCCAGAGAAGAAGAGAATTAAATAATGTACAAGGATATACTCGTAGACAGAACCCACAATCAGGAAACCTCAGAATGTATTTGGGCCAAAATCGCCTTCAACAGAATACAACTGAGCAAAGATTTGGGATGTCGAATTATCGTAATAATAACAAAAATATAGAAAGTGAGGAAAGGTCTTCGGGAATTAATAATTCCGAGTTTTTTTCTCAATTAGCCTCGGAGGAACTCCCTATTATAGAAATAACGATCAATAAAAATAAATACTTAGCTTTAATAGATACTGGTTCATCATTGAGCATAATTGACGACAGAGTAAACAATTTTAAAACAGTACAAATTAACCAATACAATTCTCTACAATAAACGGAAAAGATTATATTACGTATGAAGTTCATACATCAGTACCAAAAGAACTTAATGCACCAGTAGGTACAATGATAAGATGGAAAGTTAAACAGTTACCAAAGAGAATATATCAGTTTATCATAGGTATTGATCTACTGAATTAATTAAATACACTCATAGACTTAGAAGAAGGATTAATAAATCTTAATGATCAGATAATTAGATTCCAAAACAGACCATACTCCTTTAACGAAATACATACTTTAGAAACCTTTAACGAAAATATTAGGCGAAAAGCTAGACCATTTAAATAAGGAAGAGTGCGAAGCCATAGACATGCTTATCAAAAGATTTCATAAGCTATACTTTAAAGAAGGGGATAGGCTAACCAGCACTCCCGAAGTTCAACACGAAATCACCACAATCACGGACCAACAGATAAATTCTAAACTTTATAGGTACCCCCCGAAACACGAGGAGGAAGTTAGAAAACAGATAGCAGAAATGGAGGACCAAGGAATCATAAGAAAAAGCAATTCAAAGTATTGCAGCACATTAATAGTAATTCCGAAAAAAACTGACAATTCAAGAACCAAGAAGTACCGAATAATCATCGACTATCGGAAACTTAATGAGGTGACAGTTGACGACAAGTTTCCACTTCCTAATATAGATTCTATATTAGACAAGTTGGGAAGAGCACAATACTTTACGACTATAGATTTGGCAAAAGGATACCACCAGATTCTAATTAAAGAAGAAATAGATAGAAAAAAGACAGATTTCATTACACCACATGGCCTATATGAGTTTGTAAGGATGCCATTCGGCCTAAAGAATGCCCCAGCGACATTCCAAAGGCTAATGAATGAAATTTTTAGAGACTTAATAACCCATTTGTCATATACTTAGACGACATACTTATATTCAGTACTACTCTTCACGAACATATAAAAGCAATTTCAGACATATTCAAAGTATTAGAGTCTAAAGGTTTAAAAATGCAGGTAGATAAATGTAACTTTTTAAGAAAGGAGACAGAGTTTTTAGGACATACGTTGACGAAAGACGGACTTAAACCCAATCCTAATAAGATAAAGAGGATTGAGAAATTAGAACTGCTAAGAACGCAGAAGCAAATAAAAAGTTTCTTAGGGTTGACAGGATTCTATAGAAAATTTATACGGGACTACGCTAAAGTAGCCCAACCAATCACGAAGTATCTCAAGAAGAACGTTAAAATAAATATCAGTGAATAAAATTAAGTAAAAATATTTGAAAAACTAAAAAATCTTATTAGCAGTCACCCAATCCTTAGATTCCCAGATTTTGATAAACAATTTCACTTGACATCCGATGCATCAAACTATGCAATAGGTGCTGTCCTCTCGCAGGAGGGACATCCAGTTTGTTTTGCATCCAGGACTCTTAATAATCACTAACGCAACTATTCAGCTATAGACAAAGAATTTTTGGCTATTATGTAAATTAAATATTATTACTTCATAATATATACAGATCATCAACCAATAAAATATTTACATGCCAAATACAAAGGTAAAGATATATCTCCGAGACACCAAAGGTGGCTCTTAAAAGTAGGAGAGTACAGGTTTCAAATAGAATATCTAAAAGGAAAGGACTTCCTAAGTAGACTCGAATATAACGAAGACAATGTTTTAAAAGGAGAAGAAAATATGACGGACAACACTTATTCAGGGAAAGCTTCAGACAATTTTGAAGATAACGATTCAGATTTAGAAATATTATTTAATGTGGAAGAATACGATGAGGTTACAATGGCTACAGTTCACGCAGCATAGGAGGATTTGCTTGACCATATTCCGATAAAAGGGAAAACAATAGTTTATATATCAGAACACGATTTTGAACAATTAGGGGATATTTTTAGAAGATATATAAGAAAAGGAAAAATAGGTATCTTCACCGAACTTTCAGACCATCAATATAATACAGTCCAAAACACACTTAGGGATATGTATTCCAATGACCAATAAGTAAAATTTGTCAGATGTTCTCAGGAAGCACAGGACATTAGAACTGAGGTAGAAGCAATTAAACAAATATCTTTCTATCACGTCAGACAAAGTATGCATTCAGGTATCCAAGAGACATATCAACAAATTAAAAACAAAATATATTATCCTAAACTTTTAGAGTTCATTCAAATAGCTATTAATCAATGCGATGTTTGCAAACAGGGAAAATACGATAGGAATTCCATAAAACCAAAGTTCAAGGTGACTGAGATTCCCATAGATATAAATCAAATAATTCACATTGATACGTATACTTTTAAGAAATGCTATTTTATTACAACCATTGATAAATTTTCAAAATTCGCAGCTGTTTATTATTTAACAGATAGAAATCGTTTAACCTTAATTGAACAGATAGAAGAACATTTCACTAAAATAGGAAAACCCAATCATATTGTCGTAGATAATGAATTTAAGTCTATTCAAATTAAAGAATTCTTACAAAGAGAAGGAGTAAGCCTTCATCTGACAAAACCCAATTCACACATCGGAAATGCCGATGTAGAAAGGTTACATAACTCGATAGCAGAAAAACTAAGGATACTTTTATTACAAGATAGCACGTTATCGGTTAGACAAGCAATACAACGAGTAATTAGGAATTGTAACGAACGATTCCATTCATCCATTAAAACTACACCCCAAGACGTTCAAAGACATACAGTTAATACAGATCAAATCTATCAGAACCTTATATTACCACACACAAAAAGAAATGACAAGTTAAATAAGAACACGGAGGTATATGACGAAACACGAACAACAGGATACATTAAGAACTATAAAGCAGTTAGGCACAAACATCAACCAAGATACAAAAGAGCTAAACTTGAAAATGTAAATACTACAAACATAAAACGACCTTATAAATTTTCAGATGATAATGCTATGGACATTGACATTTCTTCTAACATTGCCGGTTAGTAATGGACAACATTTCTTAGATGTACAGACGATTACGTAACAAGCAGGCTACGCCAAACTTCAACTAGCGGATATTAGTATTACTAAGGAGATAGATATTATTCTACTTATTATCAATCCTTTAGAAATTACGGAAATAGTTAAAAATATTTCGATAAATCATAGATTACTTAACCCAGGACAAAGACACTTATTTGATGAAGAAATCTCTAACATACTGCATAAAATTCAGACATTAATACCGATACAAAATAGACAGAGAAGAGGGTTAATTAGTATAATAGGAACAGCAGAAAAATTCTTATTTGGAACAAGCGACGACGGAGACCGACAAACTAAACTAAAACATTTAGATACCATTTCCAAAAACAATCATAATTCAATTGACAATTTGAATAAACAAATAAAATTCAATGAATATTTTAACAAGACGTTTTCAATTCTTAATCAAACTATTGATGACGATCGTGAACTAATTACAAAACAACTTAGTATTATACAACATGCAGCGAAACAAATAATACTTAATCAATTTTATTTTGATCAATTATTTAAACTGAAATATTTAGAAGCAAAAATAGAACGTATTCAGAAAAACATAATATCAGCTAGAAATAATCTTCTTCATCCTAACATTCTAACAAATGAGGAAATTGAAACTTATAAAATTGATTTTTATAAATTATCACCAATAAGACTAGGAGTAGCTAAATACCGAGATAACGTGATAGTTTTTGCAATTAAAATACAAGAAAATACTGTTAAAGTACCATTGAAATTATTAATTCCTGTACCAAATGAAGACAAATTAGAAATCAATGCTGATAAAGAATTTCTAATTGAATATTTTAATAAAACATTTAAATATGAAAAAGATAAAACTATCAATGAATTAGTAGAAATTAAGCACTGTGTTATAAAAGAAAATTGTAAATTAATAACAAACAAAAATACAGAAATTATATCATTAGATGATGAAATAATATTTGTTAAAAATATCAACACAACATCTATTAAGACAGAAAATTTGAACTAAAAGGGAATTATCTAATTAATTTTAATAACTACAATACATATGCTGCATCAAACATTTTCGAATGAGAAGAAATTGTTAAAACAAAGATTTCACTATCCAAACAGTAATATTAATCAGAGTATATTTAAATCTCTAAATTTCAATGAAATAATTTTAAATAATTTTGAAAATATTAATGGAATAAATATGAGTTTAATGATTATTGAGTTCATTTTAATAAATGCATTAGCAATATTTTGTAAGAATCAAAGAAATGTTAAAGTTAAAATAAATAATAAAATTCAGGACAATTTTAAAGTAAACGAGGGGGAAGTTATGTATACGTCAGCATCCCCAGTGGACAAGTATGACACGTTTTTGTCGAAGGCAACGAACTACCTCCAACGTAAGATTTAAATTACAGCAAGTCAGTAAAGAATAATTCAGTGTAAGTTTTCCGTTGATCGTCTTGAAGTCTAGATTGTTTAAGATTTTCTGTTTGTCGTAAATAAAGTTTTATTTTAATTTATTTTTTTTTATCATACACTGCTCGGAGTATTATTAAAGTCGCACGCCGTAGGAGTTGTCACCGCAAAAGGGTTGGACTGAGTTTTCGACATCGGCATAGTAGAATTTCGGATTCCGTTATTGCTAATTTTTGTTTAATAAAATTGTTTGTGTTTTTGTTGCATTCTAAAGAAGATGGGTCGATGTAAAACGTTGACTAATTTAGAAATTGGCAAAATTCTTGCATTCAAGCAAGAAAATTATTCCAACCGATAAATTGCTAAAAAAAATGGTCGACAGTCTTGGACGGTGAATTTTTGGAATTTGGGAATAAATGATGACATTACTTTATTTTTGAATTCTATCCTGCCTTTGATGACAATGTCAGGCAATTGTGCACACAAGCTTTATTAAATTCCAGCAGTCCGTTTCATGTTAGTGTTATGGCGTTACTTTTACCACTGCAAATTAGATGCCCAGAAACCGTTGATGTAATCGAGAAGATCCAGCTGTTAGAAGCCTGGAGTCATTTCCATTGATTTTATATCGATCTTGTCTTCAATATGCATTCATTTCAGCTGTCTTGATTATGATTCAATAACGCCATTTCGCAATTATCTGGATTTCCTTGCTGGATGAGAGTTGAATGTACTTGGCTGCACTTAGTTGGTAACAAAGGTTTGCATAAAACCAGCTCCAGTTCATTCATTAAAAAATATCGATCCCTGGGTTTAAATTCGTAATCACCCGCAGACATTTCTTTGCGTTGTCGTGGAGCCTTCTGAGGCTGGCACTTGTTACAGTGGTCACTGACTGCATCAAAAGCTTATTTAATTGCGCTGCCAGCAGCAATCTTTTGTTATTGAAACTTTCAACAAGCACGTTCCATGCTACTTCCTAATTACTATCCGTTGGCTTGAAGTTTTGAATTAGTTCTTTTCAGTTATGTTAACTCGCAATAAGTAAAGCTTTTGTACCGGTTTTATTAACATAACAAACTTTCTTACAGGCCACCAAACTGTTTTGGTATGTGTCCTGTCACGGTCGCCAAAATGTATGTTAAATTAAGTTGTTTTATTACGTAGTATGTATATTACGTTAAGTGTTGTGTTTTTTTTTTTTTTTTTTTGTTATTAAGATCGTTCAAAATGCACAGCTCGACAGTTCACGAACAACTACTCCCAAATGTTTTATCATACGAATAATAATTTTGATTATTCATATGAACCCTAGCAATCGCCACTCATTCGAGTGTGAGACATTATTATCGCAATTACTGTGGAAATCCGATAATCGTGGAATGCGTGAGAAACTATTATTGAAATGGAGATCTCTTGAATTGTGTAGTAGTGAACGAGTGGTTGCGAGAAGCTAGGCCCTGGCACTTAAAGAGCTGTTGCGCCAAATAATATATACGATCTTAGAGTATACTTTACGCAGAGCTGCGAGCAGTAACTACTGCTTTCTATGACAATTTTCAAAACCTTGGTGTGCCACTAAATCGCATATGTAAAATATTGTTTAAAAAAATCAATTGAGTCATATCTGAGAAATAGCCGATTTTTAAGAACCAATTAGTAAATAAAGTACAGTTAAACGTATTTCCTGCTAAAAAGTCTGATAGTATACATATACGAGGGTCGACTGATAAGTTCGAAGCCTGGGATACTCAACAACGAGTCATCTTCTCATTAGTTATAGCACTAACTGCGGCACTCTTTATTAGTATAAATATCACCTCGTTTCAATAATAATCTCATTTTGTTATTGTATATGTGGTAGAATAAATATCACCATGTCAGCCGAAATCGCAAATTTGAGCACCGCGTCGTGATGAAGTACCTCGTGAAAAAAAATCCAAAATCGGATCGCTTATTTCAACAAGGGCGAGATAGTTATGAAGACGACCCCCACGTCCTGTGTCCGTAGTCACTAAAGAAAATGTCGGAAAAAAATAAAAATTAGTTTTGGTCGACCGTAGAATAAAAATGTGGCAGATAGTGGACGAGTTGCACATCAGCAAAGAATGGATTGGAGAAATTTTGCACCAGCATTTAAACATGAAAAAAATTTGTGCACGTTGGGTACCGAAAATGCTCACGCTATTCGACAATATATATTCGATATATACTCGTATATAGGTATATAAAAAAGAAACTAATATTGCCAAATATAATTTTTTTTTTTTTTTTGATCTCTTCTTTCACTTAATGCCTTAGGCCGCGAACTTATCAGCCGCATCAAGTTTGATCAAAATCTCGAGATTGAAAAATTTCAGGAAATAAATACTTCCTAGTAAAATATCTGGATGTTGAAGATGTTAGATCGACTTGCACCGAACCAATTTATACACAGTGCTGCGAAATTCGACAACTTAAACCGTTTCTAAACAAAGAAGTTACCTATCTTAATTATATTTGCATTCTAATTTCAAAAATCGATTTCCTTTATTCTACCAAATACAGTTTTTTTTAAACTTAATTAGAAAGAGCATAACATTATCTAGAATGGACAAAATCTAGAATAGCCAACAACTCGCAAATCAATTTTATAAATCTCGAGAGTGAAAAAATCTAGAAAGACGAAATCTCGAAAATCTGCAGAAAACCTTTTTTCTTTTAATTGAGATATTAAAAAACATTGTTTTTCTTAAAAATCATATACCAATTGTGGTGTAAATATTTATTTAAAAATAAAGTTATTTTCACGTAATTAACAACAAAATCTGCAAAAATTTTATAAACTATAAAGTATCATTTACAAGTAATTCACACTTGGTAGAAGCGTTTTACAGTGTCTTGGCGGAGAAGGCGAAGAAGTAAGTTTTGTAGTATTCTCCCAACTGGAATGTGAACTCATTGAATGAAATGGTTTGGTGTGTTCAAAATATATATTAAAAACGTGGTGGCAGCCAGATAGGATGCCGTGCGCAGGAGCTTTTATTGTTTTACTTGAATAAGTGCGTCAAGTTCTAATTAAAATTGGTTTACATTGAAGATGTAAAAGCTACTATAAGATTATATGCATATGATCAAAAACATCGAAAAACATAAGAGGAAATCCATCTGGAACTTCTCATATAATACCCCATTGCTCATCTTCTAAAACATCCCTAATAAAGTGGGTGTGGAATTCTGGAATTTTTATTTAATTTCAATGCTATGCGTATTCAGCGTATTATATGCGTATTCGCGTTTCTTAAGAGATGTTTAGAAAAACTAATTTTATAACATCTTATAAGAAAGGGCGTGGTTGTAACTACTAATATTTACGAAGTTCATGGATTCTGATAAGATCTTAAAAATGGCTTTAAAAGAACAATATCAGTTTTTTGAATAAAATACCCCCAAAAAGTAGGCGTGGCAATGTAAAACAATACAGACGAATTGTAGAGAATGAGAATGTCTATATATTCTGTTAAGGCGATATTTTTCACTATCTAGTAAAAATTTTGAAATAACTTATACTGGTTCGGGTTCTAAAAAGCTTATACACAATATTCCATCATCCTAACTCAATGTTTAAGGATAACAACTTTTGACATACGGACGGGCATGGCTAGATCGACTTAACTTTCGATGCTGATCATAAATATATATACTTTTGAGGGTCTATCGTTATCATTTCCCAATGTTTCAAACTGTCTATATCAATATATTCTATGGGGTAGGGTGTTATTAAAGTTGAAGATGAACATAATTTCAATTGACTTTTTAATTGATAATAAATTATTAAGACAATGGACAAATGATGCTGGAATTAATTATACGTTTTGAACCGTTTATCAGATCTTTGCATATATGGGATTTGAATAAATCTCGAATTGAAATTATTTTTGTGGAAATGGTTACAAAAATTAATATTAATTCCAGATTTTTACTTTCTAGATGTTTGCTTTCAAGATTTTGTTATTCGTGATTTTTTTTTAAAATTTTGTTTTTCTTCATTTAATTTTTCGAGATATTGTATTTTGGGTATCAGTACAAATCAATACAAAATTGTATCAAAGAGAGAAAATAACGGAGTTATGAGGCGGCAAATCATGCAAGCATTTTTAGTACACCTTTAATCAAAAGTTAACTGCTTAATATGGTTTTATAAAAGTTATCAGATCGTGTTGGACATGAGGAGAATCTCCGTTAAATTTACTGAATTATGAAATGAAAAGCAGTTATCTGCGTCAAAAAACTTTATTGATTTTCAATAATACTTTTTTCAAGGCTATGCTTCTCAAATGTTCCTCTATTAAATTTCAGACACTGGTCACTGCACACAGCACTGGTTAATGTTTGACCGTATTGTTCAACAAATTGTTCTCCAAACCGACGAACGACCACGAAGCGATCTTGACCCAGACGATGTCAACAAGGAGAACTTACAATTGCCCATTCAAGATCCAGATGTCTCACCTTTGCAGATCAACGTCAAGGAAATTGTTCAGCTACTTGTCAAGGAAGAGGAACTCACAGCTTCTCGTAAACGTGCCGATGAACTCGAACGTGAAAACTTTGAAGTTCAGTCGCGTTTAGCAAAAAAGGAGCAAGAACTGGACATGCGAATGCAAGAGAAAGAAGATTTGGAGACCAGTCTGGCCCGCATGCGCGAGCGTTTAGAAAAAGAAAGTGCCAACCACTCTCAAGCTGTGCAAAGAGCTCAAAATGCCGAAATGAAGGCGGAAGACCTTCAACATCGCCTTATGACCGAACAACAGGAGAGAACAAGATTAGAAAGACTCGTGACGGAGGGTAGTATTCCGGATGATCAGAAAGTTGCCGGGTTAACTGGATGTAATGGTGCTGTATCCCCGCCACCTCCGCCTGCGACAAAGTTCGTACCGCCACCACCACCACCGATGGCTGCGGCACCGCCACCACCACCACCATGCCCAGGTGCTCCACCACCGCCAATGGTGACACAGGGTAAGTTCAAGATCACAAATCCGTGAATAAACTTTAATATTCGATGTATTTATTTCGTTTTTAGCCCCACCAGCGCCAAAAATTGAGGTTGTGAAGAAGAACGTTCCACAACCCGCCAATCCTTTGAAAAGTTTCAATTGGTCTAAACTTCCTGATGCCAAAGTCCAGGGTACAGTCTGGAGTGAGTTAGACGATTCCAAATGGTATACCAACATGGAACTTGAATGCATAGATAAACTGTTTTCTGCGTATCAGAAAAATGGTGTCACAGTAAGCACTGACAATAATATTCAGTTTTATCTAACTTTTAACACTGTTTGTTTTGTAGAATGATGGCTCTATTGAGGATCTACGAATGATGGGCAAAACTAGGACGAAGATTCTTTCAGTGATCGACGGGCGGCGTGCACAGAACTGTACGATTTTGCTTAGCAAATTGAAAATGACTGATGAGGAAATTTCGAAGTAAGAACTTTATGGAGTGTATATTGGAGTGTATATTATATAATTCTTTTGTAGGGCGATTCTCTCAATGGACTGCAGTGAGCAACTACCGATCGATATGGTTGAGCAGCTTTTGAAATTCACTCCGTCTGCGGAAGAGAGGGCTCTTTTGGATGAACATAGCGAGGATATTGAATCACTGGCGAGAGCTGATCGGTTCCTCTACGAAATCTCAAAGTTAGTCTTATTTTAGATACTGTTAATATGTGTAGCTACAATTAATTAAGTCCGAATCACAATACCACACTACACTACAAGTACTTTTAGTTTTCTGCCATAGGCCAATGGTTTTTGGTGTTTTGGCACATTGTTATTAAATTTTTACTTTTGCATCTATAAAGAGCGCGTATAGGTTACGTGAAAATTTTCGATCTCGACGTTATGATCAATTTGTTACCTTATCTTATAGGGTATATTAATTATACCCTATCCCATGAGGTATATTAATTTTGATACGTAGTTTGTAACATAAAGAAAACAATAGATTCCCAAAAGTATATATAGGTATAGGTATATTTGTGATCAGCATATTCATATTATACAAAATGTTTCTTTTTCAAAACTACATATATATGGTGATGATAAACTCTTGTTAGCAATATGTAATCAGAATCCACGGACTTATATTACAATTACAAATAGTGATATAGCCTCGCCCACTTTCTTCTAAAACTATGTTCTAAAAAAAAAAACAGTTCTTAGCGTTCCGTATCAGAATGCCGTAAACGTAACACTAATATCTGACTGCTCGTGTGTTTGTCCACGCTTGTAACTTTTGAATCGTTCGTTCTAGATAATATATAGGGTGACCAGATAAGATAGAAAAATAAATTTAAATAAAACAATAACGGTGTGAGATATCATGCCATTATGTATGGAATAGCACATCATTTAAATGGCCGCCTCGACTTCGCTGGCAGTGCTTCAAGGGGTCGATCCTATTTTTGATGAATTGGTCCAATATGTGCGCCGTTTTTCCAGCAATAGCGTCTCTAATGTTGGCCTTGAGCTGTTCCAAATTGGTTGGGTTGTTAGCAGCCCAGAGAAAATAATCGAGGGGTGTTAAGTCGCATGATCGCGGCAGCCAATTGGTGAACGCTCGCCGTCAGATGACCCAGTCGCCAAATTTCTTCTTCACCACTTCGAGCGTTGCGTCGCTTGTATGACATGTAGCGCCGTCTAGTTGGAACAACAGCTCGGATATATCGATGTGGTCGAGCTCTGGCCACAGAAAGTCGGTTAACATCGCTCTATATCGAGGACTATTGACGGTAACGGTGTCTCCTTCCTCATTTCGAAAGAAATAAAGTCCGATGATGCCGCCGTGCTATAAACCGCACCAAACAGTAAATCTTTGTGGATGCATTGATGCTTGGTCGAATACTTGTGGATTGTGGTCGCTCCAATAACGGGAATTTTGCTTGTTGCCAAAATCCGGATATCCGGACAACATTTCCAGCACCCAATTAGCGAACTCACGGCGTTGTCTATGGTCGTCCGGCTTCAATTCTTGCGTCAGCATAATCTTATATGGATGTATATACTGGCTGCGATGGCGGCTATGTTTTCTTCACTTCGCACCGATCTCTGTCTGGTTAGTGGCTTAAGGTTTTAAATAATTTCCACACGTTCGGCAAACGATGCATGATGAAATTGCAAACCTTACTGAATATTTTGACAGCTGATTGGTAACTTTGACAACTGCTGAAACATAATAATTGGAAAAACTATCATTGCTTGGTCTAAGGGGTGACCTTCGAGAACAAAAATGTACACCCCATCATACAATATATCAAATATAATATTGTATTTTGTTTCACAAAGTTTCTTGAACAAAAAACCTTAAAACAATGGCATAACCTTCACACTTGGTCCTATTTTTATTTTTTATTATTCTACTTATCAAAATATATGTACATACATACATTGTACAGTACATACATACATTGTACAGTACATACATACATACAAATTAAATTTCATCAATATGCCTTGTGGTTCTCGAGCGGCCCATGTGAGAACAAACATATGGGATATATAGAATTTGTTTGACCTGACCCTTTTTAATACACCCAAAGCGTTTTTTCTGCGGTTAACCGAGAAAGCAAAATTAGGATACAATTGATATGCCGGCACGGATCATTTACCCTTCGAGAACTGACTCGCACTTGACGAATTTTCCAGAAGAAATCTCTTAAAAAAAGCCGAAATATCCTCTGAGTAGAAAAATATTGCAAATATGGCTCTGTATTTCCCTATCACAACAACCTTCAAGCATCCTCTGTTCCTCTTCCCCATCACTTCAACCTTCAAACATTTAAAGCCAACATGCACAGGCTTCTCCTCTGTTCCTCTTCCCTATTTTCCTAAACGCCCGTGTCCTGAAAAAAAATAAGGGTATTCATAATCCCTTTGGCGCGCGACTTACTTATTTGTAAGTGCAGTAAAATAAAAAACACGTTCTCTTCAGAGACTTAGATAAATGTTTTTACTATTTATTTTGTGTCGACTCTTCAGAGCGATGACCGAACTTTACTTAAAACTAAAATTACAATTTGTCTATCTGAACCCCATGACGAGCATGAAAAATGTTTCATCATCAATAAATTTCCAACTTGTGTTCTCACGGTGAAACGTTCGGATCCACACCGATGGTGTATTTTTGCTTTACACGCTCAAAGTCGGGATTGAGTTTCAGTTTAATATCTGAGTTAGCGTCTGGAGCATTTCCGTTGCAAACTGGGATATCAGCGTTTAGCCGTGGAACAGTGTGGGAATTGATTGATAACGTAACTCCTCCTTCCCTAGAATTACGATTCTCCTGAATCGTTCTTAGTTTTAAATTCTTTACTAAGCACTCTACAACCAAAACAAGGATTATAATTATAACGAATGAACTTAATCCTATGAAATTTAAGTTCACTTATTTCTTCTATATTTTGTTCATAATTTAATTGAATTTTTTCAAAATTTAACATTATTTCTTCATTAACAGTAATATTTTGATTGTAAGGTATGATGAACCGTGTTCAAGGTCTTCATCGATTTGTTTATTATATAAGTTGGCAATAGGAACAATTAATTTTTTATCAGTTTTTAGAATACCCGTAGGAATTTTGATTGCAAAAACGAAAGCATCATTTATGTATCTAGCCAAACCTGTTCGTATGTTACTTAATTTTTGTAAGTCAAATTTGTATACATTTATATCCTTATTACTTAATATATTTGGGTGTATAATTCCTATCCTAGCCGAAACGATATTGTCCTGTATCTGACTTATTTGTTCTTTCAACGCATTAATTCAATTCAATTCAATTTAATCCTAAGTTGTTGCTCTAAATACATTTCCTTTTCAATTAGCTGTTTTTCGAAATCTTTTATATCCCTAAGCTCGTTTATAATTTTATTCCTGTCTGACTCTAGAATGCTTTTTATGGAAGTGAAAGAATTGTTAAAATTTTTATTGATTTTTACTTGTCGATTCATTGCTTTGATTGTGTTATGATTATTTTCTTCCCTAACTCTTAATTCTTCTTCAATTTTGATCCTATCATCTTCGTCCAGGGTTCCAAAAAGCCATTTCAGCCCTTTTCCTACAATATTTATAAGACCTCTTCTATTTCTATGGGGAAAAAGTGTCATAACTTGGTTTTTCATAGAAAAAATCTGTTGTGTAAGCGGAATTTCGTCGGTAAAATTAAAATCGCATATGTTTTTTTCAAGTTCCAATATGATGTCAAGAATTTCAAGAGGATGAATAATGTGTAGGACAATGTCAAACTTATTTACTACTAAGGCTAACATAATTTTTTATGAATCCCTCTTTTCTGGTTTCGTGGTAGTCCTCTCTGTCAATATTGAGCTTATTAATGGAATTAATCTTTTTCTCTAACTAAGTTGGTATCAACAGTACGATTTTGGACATCTATTGGTTTAGCTTTTATTGTGGAATGAAATGAATTATTATAGTACTCTACGGCCTTAAACATCTGTTCCGTAATGGGAATTTTATTTTCTATATTAAGTGCTCTAATTCTTTCTGTTAAAGAATTGTTCAACCTTTCTGCGTCAGCATTTCCTGTGTGATTATTCGGTTTGACGAAATGTACCTCTATACCTTCATCCTTACAGAATTGTCTCACATTAATGATATTGAACTCGTTATCGAAGACTAGTTTTCTCATTTTTCCTTTAATTGAAATGAATTGTCTAAATTTTTCTACTAATGTCCTATGGTTCCTGTCTTCAAGTAAAAAACTGACGGCATGTTTGGAAAATTTATCGATGAAATTTATAAAATTGTGCTTACTATTTGTGTAAACGTCTACGTGAATTATTTCATTTATGTCGGTCGGGGTTTCTGTGATTTGGAATTATATTTTTATTGGATTTCTGTCATACTTAGCAGCAGTACAAATATTGCAATTGTTTATTACCTTATTTATTAGAATTTTAAGATCTGGAAAATATACCTTAGATTTCATCCCTTCATAATTTGCTATTATCCCCGAATGCCCTGATTCTTTTTTTTTTTTTTTTTTTTTATAATTTGCACGTGTTAAAGGGGATATGAATACCCTTATACTAATTTTTAGAACACGTGCGTTTTGTAGAAAGGGGAAGAGACAGAGAGAAAGACAGAGTGGTGTAGTTTCAAACTCAGGTGGTATTAAGTTTCTGTAAACTCCAAGGGTGGATGTCCAGATAACTGGGGAGTATTTTGTTTGTTTTCGCTATTATTGTCATTGCTTATGATTCACAGTATTTTTTTCCGTCCTCCTGATATCATCACGATCAAGTTGCATTTTAGCCATATAACCACCGTACTGCCAGTGTTATGCCTTCACAGTAGAGTTGACTTAGCTTTCGCAAGTGATCGACTTTTTTATTTATTTCATGCGAAATAAATAGATGATTCTTGACATCAGGATTCGAACCGTGAATCAACAGCGTGACAAGCGATGATGTTACCACTACACCACGGCCACCCTAATTTGTGAAACAAAGATATTTGTTTTAAGGCCTCTTCTTCATCTTTAAAATCTCTCGCTAAGAAACTACATTTAACGAATTTAAGGTGAGGGTTCCTTAGTTCAATTAATTTTCTCTGCACAATATTGTAAAGAGAATCACTTAATTCACAGTAGATGCCAATTTTACCCCTGGTGACATGTCTTCGGACAATGTCGGATATTTTGTCAGGTATGTCATTTTTGTCAATAAAAATCCTTTTATGATTAAAGACCCTTTCAGTTTCGTCCTCTTTTTTCTCTAAAATTATTATTTGGGTTTTAAAGCGATTAACAACAGTTTCTAATATTGGGATGTGATCGTTACTGTTTTCTTCTTGAGAGTGAACTGTTGAGATTTCTAGAGATTCGTAGGAATTAATATGATCTTAAGTATTTTCGTTAAAAATATTTTCAAATATGTTTATTTCAATACTGTTTTGATCGATTCTGCTCAAGATATCGGCTATCTTGTTTTCTTTGCCCTTAATGTAATCTATCTTAGCATCATATTCACCCAATTGTATCAGTCATCGTTGGAGTCTTGGGTTGATATTTTGACCAATATTTTTGGCTTGCAACCACTTAATAGGTTGGTGATCTGTTTGCAGGTCAAATTCCTTGCTAAATAAATAAGGTCGAAAATATTTCACGCCCCAGACGATAGCAAGTAACTCTTTCTCGATCGTGGAGTAATTTTTCTCATGATCGTTGAGAGTTCTTGAAGCGTAAGAAACAGGATGACCGTCTTGTGTTAAAACGGCTCCTAAAGCAATGTTGCTTGCGTCTGTTACTAGCTTAAATCTTTTATTGAAGTCTGGATACTTAAGAATGGGATAATCTATTATGATAGACTTTAGTTTTTCAAATGAGATAATATAGTTGGGATCATGTACATTAACTTTTGTATTTTTCTTTAAATATTTTACAAGTGGAAATGCGATTTTAGCATAATTTTTAATAAACTTTCTGTAGAATCCGGTAACACCTAGAAATGATTTAATCTGTTTTTACGTTGTAGGTAACTTTAAGTTTTGTATGAATTTAATTTTTTCCGGATTTGGTTTAACTCCTTGTGGAGTGAGGATATGGCCTAAATATTCGGTTTCTTTATTGAGAAATTGACACTTATTAATTTGAATTTTAAGTCCAGCCTTTTTTAATGTTTCAAAAATTTTTCTCAAATTGCTTACATGTTCTTCCAAAGACGTGCTGAAGACAAGAATGTCATCCATGTAGACGACACAAATTTTATTTATGAACCCCCTTAACATCGAATTCATAAGTCTTTGGAAGGTGGAAGGGGCGTTTTTTAGCCCGAATGGCATCCTAACATATTCAAAGTGACCGAATGGTGTCGAAAAAGCTGTTTTTTTCCTGTCTTCAGGCTTAACTAAGATTTGATGAAATCCCTTAGCTAAGTCGAGAGTTGTAAAATATTGCGACTTTCCCAATTTATCTAATATTCCTTCAATATTAGGAATTGGAAGCTTGTCGCTCACAGTCACTTCATTTAGCTTCCTGTAGTCGATAACAATTCTCCACTTACGTTGTCCAGAGTTGTCATTTTTCTTTGTAACTATCCAAAGAGGACTATTATAGGGAGAGTTGCTCTCAACTATTATGCCTTGGTCTAACATGTCCTTGATTTGATTTTCTATCTCAAGTTCATGGACCTTCGGGTATATATAAATTTTGGAATAAATAGGGCTATTTGTGCTAGTGACTATTTCATGCTGAATTTCGTGAGTAAATGTTAACTGATCACCTTCAGTGAAGAAAAGTTCCTAATTTATTGAAGAATAAATTGAGTCTAAGGAACATATGTACTCAGAATCGAATGGAAAGTTATAATTAAGAAGAAACAACTTATTTCCTCTAATATCTAAATACTGTTCGAAATTTAATTTTGCGCCTAGGGGTTCTAATACATTTTGTTCTAATATTGCGTCATAGTCTCTTTGAGCTAAATTTACTACCTTCCAAGTGATAGTTCCCTTAACACCAAAATCTGTTGGGATAGGAGTAACTATTTTATTCGTTACTTTTCCAATCCCAGTTATTGTCGCAAAAAATTCTGGTTTTTCCAGAGGGGTCTCTTTGAAATCTCTTAGAATGTTGGGTTGTATTAAGCTCGTTGTCGATCCTGTATCGATGAGACTCTTTATTTTTGTATTATTTATGGTTAGAGAAATCAGTGGAAGTTTATGCTCCGAGGCTCGTTTTGAAAATTTACGGCGGTTTCCTGGATGTTGCCGATTGACATCATTTCCTCTGCCGCAATGTTATTTGTATTTCGTGAAATTCTAGAATTTTGGAAATTTCCCTGAGTTCTACGACGATTGCTATAACTATCATTGTTTCTGAAAGACATTTGCCATTGTTTTGGTTTTGGTTAATATTCGGGTTAGTAAAGTTCGTATTTCTTTGGAAGTTTGAACTATAACCTGAGTTTGTAAGAGGTATTTGCCAAGTGTTCTGGTTTTGGTTCATATTCGGGTTAGTAAAGTTCGAATTTCTTTGGAAGTTTGAACT
This sequence comes from Pocota personata, assembly GCA_963082735.1. Taxonomy (NCBI): domain Eukaryota; kingdom Metazoa; phylum Arthropoda; class Insecta; order Diptera; family Syrphidae; genus Pocota; species Pocota personata. The sequence continues at coordinate 104,837,467 of OY720430.1, forward strand.
ATAACCAGAGTTTGTAAGAGGTATTTGCCGAGTGTTCCGGCTTTGGTTAATATTCGGGTTAGTAAAGTTCGTATTTCTTTGGAAGTTTGAACTATAACCAGAGTTATAAAAGTGAGAACCGTTATTATTGCCATTTGAGACTGAATTTGATCGTAAATATTGGTTTTGGATTTTCGGGGACCTGTTTTTTCTATGATGAATGTCTACACACCTAAAATCGTCTGACAACCTTAACCTAGCGTATTTGTTGTAAACATCTATCATAATGGAGTTTTCCTCGATGTGAGCTCTGATATTACCGTCTATTTTTTCAATCAAAATTTCCGTAAGGTCCCTGTCTACATTTTCAGGTTTATAGATATCTGGTCTCCTAGCATCGAACTCATATAATTCGCTTAATTTGTAGCCTATATTTCTAAATTCATCAAATAATTCTCTAAGACTACTAACCTTTAAAGCACGACCATAATTGAATAATTCAGCGTAACTGCGATGCGGTTGGAAGTGTTGCTTTAACCTTGTGGTGATGATGCTCCAGTCAGGATTGTCTCCCAGTTGCCGAATACATTTTCCAGCTTCTCCTTGCAATTTTTCATTTATGATGATTTGAAGTCCGAAGTAAAGTAGTTCCCTATCGGAATCACACAATCTTGATGTCACCTCTACCGACTTTAAGAAGGATGAAAGTGGATAATCATCCCTTCCATTAAATGGTTTAATTTGTCTAAACTGGTTTAGGACACTTTCTGCACTTAATTTTAGACGTGGGGGCAGAATTGGCGGCTGTTGACTTTGCTGTTGTTGATTTTGCTGCTGTTGCAGTTGGATTTGCTGCTGTTGCAGTTGCAGTTGGTTTTACTGCTGCTGCAGCTGTTGTAGACACTGAGCCAATTGTTGTTCTTATTCAACAACCACTTACTGAAGTTCTTGCACTCGATTTTGTATGTCTTCCATATCGGATTCTTTTAACTTTCTTTGCGAATCAAACACTTTGTTAAGCTTTCTGTGCATATAAAATTATAATAATATTTTTTTATTGTCGGCGTTGGGTGGTTGAAGTAGAGAAAAAAAACTAGCACTCTCTTCACAATCACTTTTTTCCTTTATTATTATTTTTTTTTTTTGCACTATCTTACTACTTATTTGTAAGTCCAGTAAAATAAAAAACACGTTCTCTTCAGAGACTTAGATAAATATTTTTATTATTTATTTTGTGTCGACTCTTCAGAGCGACGACCGAACTTTACTTAAAACTAAAATTACAATTTTTCTATCTGAACCCCATGACGAGCATAAAAAATGTTTCGTCATCAATAAATTTCCAACTTGTGTTCTCACGGTGAAACGTTCGGATCCACACCGATGGTGTATTTTTGCTTTACACGCTCATAGTCGGGATTCAGTTTTAGTTTGATATCTGAGTTAGCGTCTGGAGCATTTCCGTTGCAAACTGGGATATCAGCGTTTAGCCGTGGAACAGTGTGGGAATTGATTGATAACGTAACTCGCGCAGATTATATATAAAAAAAAAACAATTTAACAATTGGGTGAGTTAGAAAGATGGGGAATAGGGTATCATACGATCCGATCCAGACAGATTGTAATTTTCCTGTATATGTTTTCAATGTTTTTACTAGGAACTGAAAAATTATGTCTTAACAAAATATATAAACGTTTACTTTCCTCAGAAGTCGTCCATGCATTGTACATTGCAACGCCTTCTTTTTAAAGGTGTTTTCTTAAACAAAATATATGCTTAACCTGTTTTAAAGCTATTTATGGTTAAGGTTAAGTTTTATTGTGAATGTCTCATCAGAATTCGTGAACTTTGATTAGAGAAAAAATTTAAAAAAGTGAATAGTGGAGTCATTTTTCAATCCCTAATTTCTTCAACTTATTTTTTCCTTTTATGTGAGTTTTTTTTCTTTCAAATTCGAGTCCATCTATAAGTAATAACCAATAATATTCGATTTTATTGAAATACCATGTGAAGTACGGGTCAAACGGTACGCACTTTTTGTTTAATTTACTTTGTTCTGTTGGCGATTAAATGCAGAAGGACACACACATGGGATAGAATAAAAGCGAAAATTGACAACGAATGCAAGGTCAAAAATTACGGGTCTTACAAAGAAGTTGAGGCTCTCATAAATAAACTCAACAACAAAATAAAATAAAACTGCTTTTCTTCCAACGCGATTGTCCTCTGTATCCCTTCCCAGGAAGAGTTAAATCTGAAATAATCGTTCAACACATTATGCTATTCTATTAGACTCTAGCCTCCTTTTAATAAAAAACCATCTGCTAAATTGAATTCGGCAGTTAGACTGTATGTTGTCTACTATGTTTACATACTCGTATAAGCAAGAATACGAAATAACTATGCCAAAGAGGGATATGGTATAACTCGCTGTTTTTTTCACGCTTTCTGTTATTTCCCTGCAATCATTTCGCAATTTATTATTTCACATTTCAACAACTCGCATTTTCTTTTTTCGCAGGTTTTATTTGGCGAATTCTTATTTAGGCTTGTAATTGTTTGATCTTAAGATATTCTGCATTCATTATTTTACAATTATAATTTCGTTTTTTGATAAGTTGGCGTTTTCTTGATAAGCTTTAACTTACTTAGCTTTACTCGTTCCCTTATTTCGAAATCTCGAAAAATTTGGTTGGGTACTTGGGTGGCCCGCTTCGCGGGATATAAGGATTTCACACTATGGGACATCTCTTCGACTAATACACCGGACGGCCTTCGTCCTCACATGCAGGTTCTCAGGGCATGTTACCAAACACCAAATTTTTAAGTTTTTCCTGCAATAAAATTTTCATTTTCACTTTCGGAATTTTGGCCTTTCGGGATTTTGGAGTAAACAACCGGCTAAGTAACAAAGTGCGAATTAACGGAACTGCAAAAAAAGAAATGCAAGTTAACCTTCCAGCAAGATTAATGCAAAATGAAATGACAATTTGCCACATCACTTCTGCGAAATAGAGGAAATATATTTCGATAGTCGCGAGATACTAGTTTGCAAAATGAAAACAGCGAATAAACGGTCACCCGGCAAAGAGATGCACTCTGACAATTTTCAATAAAAAAAATTATGAATTGAGTACAATGAAAAACGTTAATCGTTTATATACATTTATTTCACCTTCAAAAAAAAACTTGTATCATCTTCAGTTTTTTTTTAAACGCCAATTGACAGTATTTAATTTGTATATATTTTTATTACAATTAAACTAATTTGTATCAATTCCTAATTGTTTAATTAACTAATGAAATTAGTAAATACGAAATAGCCAATCGATTGCATTTCGTTTATGCATATATGTACATATGTGTGTTTATGTAATTAAAAAAAAAAATATTATCACCATTTTTTTTTAATTAAGTGATAAAATAAATTATTTTTGCCGACAGTCGATGGAATTAAAAAAAAAAAAAACTAGAAACGAAATATCCAATCGATTGCATTTCATTTATATATGTTTGAAAAATATTTTTTAATCACCAGTTTTTTTTTTAATTATGTAATTAATGAAAGTTGGAGTCGGTAGTAATAGTACTGAAAGGAGATAATGTTTTGCGGTTCAAATCCAAATGTAAGAATAATACTCAAGCCCTACATGTCTATTCTGATGATAAACATTTTTCAAAAAGTGACACAAATATAGTGTATACAAACGAAATATTAACAATTTCCGTTTTTCTCAATTCGATTAACTGTCGGCCAACTACATGGTAATGAGTGAAACAGCTATATTGATTGACAACATCACCAAATTAAAATAAATTGTTATTGATGAAAAGAGAAGGTGTAATTCAAATAGTCAACAATATGTAAGATTCAATCTTTATTTTTATTTTTTATTTTTGTAATTAGTTTTGTATTACTATTTTTGTTTGCTTTATATTTTATCTTATTTTCACGTATAAAATTTTATTACATATTATTTATTTATTATTCATTTATTTTTTATTTGTGTTTAAGCCGCTTGGAAAGTTTTTTTTTTCAAGGTTCATTTTAAAGGTATTGTCTTTTTAACTTTCTTATTATTTTCAAGAAAATGTTCGATCTCGAGATTTTAATTAATCTTGGTATTACTAAAATAGAGAAACTCGAAAAAGTGGCTCGTAATTCTGTCAGTCTGTCAGTTTGTATATCGCACTGCAGTCCAAACTGCTTTACGGATTTGCTTCATATCTGGCGTCTGTAGGCTAATGCCCAGAGGGGAAATGGGAATTTGTATTCAAACTATAGGTTAGGTGCCTTGTGACAAAGAGTCACTACTCACTTAGACCAACAAATTCGGGTCCATTGTGCCCAATCGTTTAACCCTGGAAACGTTAAAAGTCCTCTGTTAGAACCACCCAGATAATGATATAAATCTCAGGAGGTCCGTAAGCTCTATATTTCCTAAGTCCTCCAATTCCGAGAAGAAGTAACTTCTTGCAACGGATAGGGCAGGACAATCACATAGCAGGTGACGAACTAATTCAATTTCTTCTTCGTCCCTGCAGCTTCTACAGTAGTCGTTATGTAGCACACCGAGTCGCTCCGCGTGAACTCCAATGGCACAATGACCAGTAATTATTCCAGAAGCGACCCGTGTATTATAACGACTAAGTTTAACTAGAGAAGTTGATCTCTTTTTGCTAAAGGCCGGCCATAGCGCCCTGGCCGTTGCGCATGTTTCCAGATGAATCCATCGGCTGTTTGCTCTATCGATGGTTTCGTCTTCTATTTTCTTTCGTAGGGAACTGATTGGGGTTACTAAAGGATGGTTAAATTTTAAGGGCCGATGTTGAATGTGAACCACACCTAAACGTCAAGTTTTTTTCTGCATTTCATTTGACATTTCTCAATTTCAGACTAACTCAATTTGAACCATGGAAAGATACACAATCGAGCAACGTGTTAAAGTTATTCAGGCTTATTATGAAAATGGGCGTTCAAATCAAAATGCATATCGTGCATTTCGTGATTCTTTCGGTCAATTTAATCGTCCAAATGTGCGTACAATCGGAAAAATCGTGCAACAATTTGTGCAAACCGGGTCTGTAGGAGATGTGAAAACACCAGTGCATGCTCGTACAGCTCGTACTGCAGAAAATATTGCTGCTGTTCGCGATAGTGTGGCTGAAGAGCCGTCCACCTCAACTCGTCGTCGTGCCCAACAATTGCACCTCTCACGCTCGTCGTTGATGAACATTATGCATAAAGACTTGCATTTACGCCCTTACAAGGTGCAATTGACTCAAGAACTAAAGCCTCTTGACCATTTCAAGCGTCGTCAATGGTCACAATGGTGGCAAGAAATGGCAACAGTGGATGATCAATTTTCGAAGAAAATCATCTTCAGTGTGAGGCACATTTTCACCTCAGTGGATTCGTCAATAAGCAGAATTGCCGCATTTGGGCGAACGATAATCCAAGAGTGATTGTCGAAAAACCAATGCACCCACAAAGAGTGACTGTTTGGTGCGGTTCATGGGCTGGCGGCATCATCGGGCCGTATTTTTTCCAAAATGAGGCCGGTCAGGCAGTTACTGTGAATGGTGTTCGCTATCGTGAGATGATAACGAACTTTTTATGGCCCGAATTGGAAGATATGGATGTGGACGATATGTGGTTTCAACAGGATGGTGCCACTTGCCACACAGCTAACGAAACAATGGCTCTTTTGTGCGACAAATTCAATGGCCGTGTTATCTCACGTGGTGGCGATGTCAATTGGCCGCCATGATCATGTGATTTGACACCGTTGGACTTCTTTCTTTGGGGTTATTTGAAAGAAAGGTGTACGTCGATAAGCCAGCAACAATTCAAGAGCTAAAGGATGAGATAATTCGGCACATTAACGGCATAGAACCTCAATTATGCCTCAGCGTCATCGAAAATTTGGACCATCGGATGGAGGTGTGCCGCCGAGGTCGCGGCGGCCATTTGGCCGATATTTTGTTCCATACATAATTGAACCATACCAATATTACCATAATAAAAAGAAATGACAGTAATTTCCTAAATAATTTTATTCAAAATCAACATCGGCCCTTAAAACTTAACCACCCTATACAAAAGGGGGGGCCTGCGATAAGTGCAGCGCCGAACCTTTCCTAGCAAGCTCATCAGCCCTTTCCTTTCCTTCGATATCCATATGCCCTGGAACCCAGCAGAGGGTTACCGCATTGGCTCTGGATATTCCATTTAAGACCGATTTGCAGGATCTCACAAGCCTTGATCTAATTACAGCAGAGTCCAGAGCCTTAATGGCTGCCTGGCTGTCAATATAGACAGTTATCGTTTTACCAACGATATTACTCTCGCGTATAACTTCCGCAGCCTGTATGATGGCTGTGATTTCGGCCTGAAATACGCTGCAGTCGTTGCTTATTCTAAAGGAGTTGTTTATTCCTAGGGCCGCACAATAAACTCCGGCTCCCGTACCAACGTCCATCTTAGAACCGTCGGTATAGAACGCCAGTTCCTTTTTCTTCATGGTTCTCAGGTTCCTCCAGTGCGTTCTGTCAGGAATTCTTATGTTGAATCTCCTTTCAAAAGCTAACGGAGGGGTCATGAAATCAGTTTCCGCCGATCTGTTGGTAGTTCCCCATCGGGATAAAATGGAGGCATGGCCGTAAAGGCTCGATGACCACAATCGGCCTTCTCTCAGTCTTACAGCGGTTTTAGCCGCCAGACTGCTACAGTATATATCAAACGGAATGAAACTAAGTATGGTTTCCATTGCCGCTGTAGGTGTTGTTCTTATTGACCCCATGACTCCGATACACGCTGCCCTCTGGTTTTTGGTGAGGTTTGAAAGCTGATATTGCTTTTCAAGAGCCATCCACCAGACTAGTGAACCATATGTGAGAATGGGTCTTACGACCGCTGTGTATATCCAGTACACCACAGCTGGTTTGAAGCCCCACGTGTTGCTGAATGCCTTTTTGCAAGAATAGAAAGCTACGCTAGCTTTTTTGATGCGTTCGGCAGTGTTATCCTTCCAGTTCAGTTTGGAATATAAAATTACGCCCAGGTATCGAACTGAACTTGAGATAATTAGTTCAGTACCACCGATGTTTGGGGGTCTGAAGGTAGAAATTGATCTCTTCTTAGTGAAAAGAACTACCTCCGTCTTTGAGGGGTCACTCCCAGCCCTTTGCTGCTGACCCAATCATTCACTAGTTGTAGTGCAAGATTTAGTCTTTCGCTTAGGACTGGAGGGAATTTTCGCGAAACCAGGATGACCACATCGTCGGCATAGGCCGTCGCGTTAAAGCCGTTTTCCTTCAGTATCACCATGATCTCATCCACTACGAGGAGCCATAATAAAGGAGATAGAACTCTGCCTTGGGGGGTTGCTCTGCAGACGCTTCTCCGGATGGTTACATCTCCTAGCATTGAAAATATAACCCTCGGTTGAAGCATCTGTGCAATCCAAGACCCATGTTTAAATGAGCTCTGTGTAGGCTGTCCAGGATCGCATTAGTGTTTACGTTGTTAAAAGCCCCTTCAATGTCTAGGAAGGCCCCAAGAGTGAACTCTTTAAAGTGGAGGGATCTTTCTATACTTGATACGACCCTGTGTAGCGCAGTATCTACCGATCTGCCGCAGATGTATGCGTGTTGTGATTTAGTTAGGTAATTATCGCCAATCACGTTTCTTATGTAGACATCTATTAAACGTTCCAGTGTTTTTAGCATAAAAGACGACAGACTGATAGGTCTTAGGTCTTTTGCGTTTGTGTGGCTCGCTTTCCCCGCTTTGGGAATAAATACGACGCGCACCTCCCGCCATGCTTTAGGATGCTTAAGGCATCCTGTGAAAATGCGTTTGAGCCATGGAATAGCAATATCCACTGACTCTCCATTCCTGGTGCCTTATATGGAGCAAATGATTTAATTGCCCAGGCTATCTTGTCATCATCTATCATATTCCTCACGTCTTCCGCGCTTATTCCCGATGTCATCTCTGGAGTGGGTAGATCATCTTCGGAGATCGATGTACATCCGGGAAAGTGAGTGCTCAGTAGTATATCCAGCGTTTCCTCTTGTGACTCTGCCCAGGTACCATCACCCTTCCTAATATTGGATGCCGGCGTTGGTGTCTTGGCCAGAATCTCCCGCAAGCGGGACGCTTCGTTTGTTGATTCTATAGATGCGCAAAAGGACCTCCAGGAGTTCTTCTTTGCAAACCTAATCTCTTTCTTGAGTAACTTTACGCTTTCTTTATAGGTGGGCCACTCAACGACCCCCTCTTTTGCTAGGTTCCATCCTACTCTTGAAATGCGAATGAGTTCCGCTATTTTATCGCTCCACCATGGTGGACGCTTTTTACCGCTATGCCTACTAATCGGACAGGATTTCTCGAAAGATTGCGTTAGAGAGTTGGTCAGTGCATCGACTGCATTGTCAACTGCTTCCATAGAGTTGAGGTCCTCGGTGAAGTGATTCACCGATTTCCTTAGTTCTCTCTTGAATTTTGACCAGTCAAACTACAACTATCTACTTGTGGGAAAGGAACTTTTAGAAATCCGCGTAGGGCTACGCGTTAACGTAATATCCAAGACTTCCAAGACTTCTAGTAGATGTTACAAAGGTGGGGTCATTGCCTCTATTACATACAATAAGATTGGATTCTAGAATATAGTTAAACAAAACTTCGCCTCTGGCATTGATATCTGTGCTACTCCAAGACTAAGTTTTTCTTACCTTTTTGAGACGCTGATATGAGCGACCTCAGGTCTTCCGAGGGGAAGTCGATGCCGTCATCGTAAGGTAGGTACGCAGACGCCACCGTGCAGTTCCCGTCCACCCCTCTCAAGTTCACCACTGTCAAGTCGCCGGAGCTGAAATGAGACTGCATTAAAATTTTAAGACTCTTTTTAGTCACGACACAAGTTCTAACTTTGCCAGCGTCACATCTATAATATATATTATAGTCTTTTGACCCTAATCCCATCACGCGATTGTTGAGTATCCACGGTTCCTGGATTAGGGCTAGATCCAGCTGCTCCTTCATTAGGAGCAGCCTCAAGTTGTCGGAGGCGACTGTACTATGATGGAGGTTGATTTGCACTACCTTCATTGGTTGTCGCAATTTCAACTTCCATAGCGTCAGTCGCCCCATTCAAACTATAAGTTAATGGTACTTTACTTAAGGCCAATTTTGGAATTCGAGTACATTTGTGATTTTATTAAATATGGCATAGAAACCTTTGAAGAAAGAAATTCAAATTAGTGTGGCTCGCAAGTAATGAGAAAGTTTCGTTACACCCAGTCGGCAAGGGCAAGATTTGGTTTTCTGAAAATGTTTAATCTCGAGGTTTTGATCAAACTTGACATTACTATACGTATGTATAATAAAGAAACTAAAAAAAGTGGGTCTCTCAATTCTGTATGTCTGTATTTAATCTGACTGCAGCTGAAACGGCTGGTCGGATTTTCGTCATACTTCATATCTGGAGTCTGTGAGTTCACAATTCGAGGCAAAATCGGAATTTTCATTCTATCTTCAAAATTATCGGTACTTTACGGCTCTTATTATTTCATCAAATTTAATGTTTGAGTTATAATAGACGTGTGCTAACAGATGGCGCACCAGGTTTTTACCGAAAAATGCGTATAACGTAACTTCACGTTTTAGGTGGCTTTTGTAATTTTTCTTTCTCGGCTATTACTGATTCGATTTTGATTGAAATCAATATTTGAACAATATTTGACATGTACAGAATTATGGCATACGAAGTTTTGGAAAATTTTGAAATAATTTTTTTTTTTTTTTATGTTCAACGATTCTTTTTAAATAAAAAACATTTTAACGTTTTTGTTTAAATTTCAAATCTGAGTGATGTACTTGCACTTTATTTTAAATACAATTCTTTGAAAAGCCCAAACAAGTTTTTTTTTGCTTTTTTCAGGCATCTTACAATAAATTCAAAATTGTCCGCTTATCGATTTGGCCTAAATTTAAAATCTGAACAATTTATAAAAGAATAGCGCATGTGAGCGACCCAGTCGTGTCCTTTATTTAATGTTGCCCCTAGAACATTATCTTCCGCAACCAATAGTGTATATTATAATACTACTCGTACTGTTGTATAGGTTTTATCCAACTTTAAACAGGGGTTTAAGGCCCGTTATCTTTTCTTGATAACTCGTGTGCGAGTACAAGTTAGATTTTTTAAAGTTTGTTTTTGCATCGAACTTTCTTCATTTGATCTGGTTTAAGCCTGACACTGTACAAATATGTTAATTGAACGTAAATTGTAGAGTGGTTAACAAATTAGAGGATGTCGACAATGAATACTTCACTATTCAAGTACATATTGTATATGATAATCAACAGAAACGTTATTCACTCGTCCCTTTTTGCTTGCGCCTATTGGGCAAGTATTGGTTTCCTCAAAATGTTCGATCTCGAGATTTTGATTCAACTTAATAATACTATAGGTATATATGTATGTATAACAGAAAATCTCAAGAAAGCGGGTCTGTCAATTCGGTGTCTGTCTGTCTGTATGTCCCAACGACTGTAGCTTAAATGGCTCGACGGATTTTCTTTCGTATCTGCGATCGGTGGGTTCACAATTTGAGGCAAATTGTAATTTTAATTCTAACCTCAAAATTAACGGTACTTTACTGATGGCCGATTTTCTCCAAAACATCTCTAACGATTTTGATTATATATACTCGTATCATATATATTATATTGGAGTTATGGGAAATTTATGCTATAAGATGGCTTATCAGGTTTTTGCCAAAAATACGTATAATGGTGCTTTACCTATTAACTGGATTTAAAAAATTGTCTATTTATGGGCTATTATTTTCTTCAAAATTAATATTTAAATAATATTTAAAATATGCAAGGTAATGACGTACTAATTTTTGGAAAATTTGTCAAAAGAAGTTATTTCGAATTTTAATGGTTTTTTAAAAAAAAATAAAGTCTGAGTTTTTGCAGATAAACAACGTATAGATGCAAGTATGTGTAATCCAGTCGTACACTTTATTTCTTTATGTTGTCTGATTTGTCGTCTTTTTATCAAAATACAATTGTTTGTCGTGATTTTAATATGGAAATTCTAGGTGAAGTGGCTTGATTACTGTTCCTTATATGGTCAGATAGAGTTGAAGTTGTAAATGTTTCAGAAGTGCACAGCACGATAACTTCGACTGAATCTAATACAATTGTCACTTATGGTGTGTATATACAATTTGTTAAATTTCTCTTTCCAAATATTCTAAATCATTTCAATTTGCTATGTGACATTTAATCTGGATTTAGAGTTGATAATAGATGATCTACTGCAATGATTAAGATAATGGAAAATATCTGGTTACAATTTCATAACCAACATGTAAGAATTTATTGTATTACATTGGTTTGAAGCTCTTTTAAAAATAGATTTCAGATTGTTGTTGTCGGCAATGCAGTTTCTGAATGAAGATCTCTTGAAATTGGCGTCCCACAAGGATCAATATTGGGGCCACTGTTAAATAGTTAGTCGGCAAATAAGGGCCTTTTAATAAATCCTATTAAGTCCCAGTCAAACCATGTCCTAGGTACGTACTTGTACATACTACGACGTGTGTTCTGCGCATTCTATGTCAGCAAGGTTTAGGTGTGTGTAAGCTGGACTTTATATGGATGAAGATACAAATTCAAGCGCAAAATATGCCAAATGCCCAATTGCTGAGCACGGCGTTGGTATTAACAATTCGGGGTTTTCGGCAACTGAGGCACTATTTACGATGGTGCACACGCCTCACGACATTACAAACACCACCGATTTGTTCAAATTTGGTGATTGCGTTCGGTTTGTGTGCTCCGTTGGGCGATTATGACGACTATAATCTGTCTTTAAACGTGGTTAAGCGATCCATATTGTAAAATGGCAACGCAGAAACTAACTAAATGTCACTATGGATGATAAATGGATTTGACAGATGCCATCTAGCAGGGATGTAAACTGCCAACCTCAAAATGAATAGCCCTTTACTATAATTTAATGCGTGCCCGGTCATTCAGAACACTCAATTTTGCTACCCCATATTTCACTCATGTCTCTTCTTTTTTTACACTATCAGATTGTGGAATTCTTTACCCATACACATTAAACAAATATACTCGTATTATATTACCTTAGCAACTTTTCCATGCAGCTTTCCGTTAATGTTAACTTGCAAATTCTCTTTTTTTTATCAATATTTAAAACATACACGTTCTAATTTAATTGTTCATAAATCATAAGCTGATTCATATTTATGTAATACGCTTCCATCTGTGTAGTACTAGAAAAGGTCACTTCTTAACTATACTGAATGAACTCTCTCTGTATGTGAATGTATACATTGAAATTGAATTTAATATGGTACATACAGCACGTACAAGGGGATTGAATGTCTGCTGATCCAAATGACAGTGTAAGTAGGTAGAGTGAGACAAGGAAAAACATGTTAAGTAAATTATTGAGTTTAAATGTTGTTTTTTTTTTCTTTATTTGAAAAGAAATAAACCCTTGGAAATAAAGTTTAAAAAAACTTTTTTTTTTATTTATCTTTTTTAAAACTTTGAACTTTTGTGATCAGTTGTTTAGTGCGCATTCTTTGCCGGAGACTCAAGATTTTAGTCCCAAAAAATACCAAAAAGTTTTTTCACAGTCCTACCACGAAGAATAAAATTGTCATAAGAAGCTTCTCTCCATCGAAAAAATTGTTCGTCGCAAACGATATGAAATTGTAGGTCCCAACTATTTGCGCACAGCACGAATGGCTGCGAGAAGTTAGGCTTGGCTGTTGTATTAGCCGTCAGTGCAAAAATGTTTGGTTTTATTTATTTAAATACTGTTTATTTTTAGATATTTTATTCACCGACCTATTCTGAAAATTATAGCCTTTTATAAATTACAAAACAAATATTTAAAATTTTATCAGTTGTGGCTGAACGGATGTTCTTGGAACTTCATATTAAACCCAAAATGAATGGCACTTTGCATATTAACCCCGAAATTAACGGTACTTTAGCCGATTTGGAAAAAAATCGATTTTCTTGAAAACAGCTCTTAACAATTTTATTTAAATTTATTATTTGAATTGGGTTCCATGTGTTTGGAATAAAAGATTGTATAAAGGCACATTAATTATTAAATTTTTTTTGAAAATTGATTATTTCCTTCCATATGTCACGTATTACCCGAGATATGACATTAGCGATTTTGTTGAAAAATGACATCTAAGCAATACGTGACATATGATTTATCACGTTTTGGAAAATTTTCAAAATAAGATTTTTGCTTTAATACATTTCTAAAAAAAAATTACATTTTAACAATTACGCTGAAACCAACAACAATTACATAGGTGCAAGTACGTGAACCCAGTCGTGCACTTTGTTTTTTGTCGAATAGGAACTTAATATTTGATAATATGGGGTCTATATGAGCTTTTTCTCAATGCTGTGATGAGCTAACTGTTTATATTTATTTTATCAAATTATTTATTATTTTTTGGTTAAGTCCAGTAATAGCGCAGTAATTTAATATAATAACATATTCCCAGCATTTTATTGACAGTTGATTGTAGCAAAATTCGCGGTTGCAATCATTAATCATTTTGACAAGAGAAACTAAAATTTTAAGGTATGTTGAAAGATTTTTTTTTACACATAATACATATTTCCAATGATTATTTATCCAATTCCCGGATCACTCAGACTCGATTATAATCTTTATTGATAATAAGAAAATTTAGTATTGACTGAAATTGGTTTTAATTTTGCCGGTAGTTTAGAGCTTAGCAAAAAGTTTATTTTTCTCAAACAATGTATGAATTAGGCTTTATTTAATAATAAAAGAAACTACAATATATATTTACTAGGACCTAAAGTGATTTGCCATTAAAACAAAACTACGTTTATTTCTCCGAATCTGTGCCTATTCTATTTCCCAAAAGTGATAGCCTTACTACAATATTGAGGCTTGAGCTAAATTCATAACGCGCTCATCTCGTTCGTCATAAGTCACAGATCGGCTTCTTGATTGCGATCAGTGAATTTATCGCGATTAACAATTTTAGTCTGTCACGGGTATTATAAGCCATTACCTCAATTTTAAAGGGATTTGATTAGAAAAAAATTTGTCTGTAAGAAAAGTGGGCGGGACTATCACTACTTAAAAGTCTAATTGTCGGAATCCGATATTTTAATTATTTTTTTTTATTTTTGCAACAAACTGTGTTGCATAAATCTTAAATTCGTAAGTGTTATGCTATTCCCCATAGGCAGTACTTCAAATTTCCACAGTTTAAACTTGATCAACTGGAGACTCATGAAAAGCACGGTGTGAAATTGTATGTAAGAGAGAAGAGAAAAATGTTGTTTTAAACACCCTGTATTTTGAAAATCTGAAACTCGGCTCCGTGAGTTTCTTCAGTACTCCTTACATAAGTTCCATTTTATCTTATATTATTGGGCTATAAAATACGGTATACTTTAACGGATTAAAGTATGCATTGATCAAATTGTGGATTACTAGCGTCTGTCCAATTAGTAATATATTTGGCTAGGCTATATAAAAAAAGTTAACTTAATAACTTAAACTTGGACATCCTATAATAATTTTGAAATAGAATTATTTTTTCAATGAATTATTATCCAAACGAAACAAAAATTAAGAACAACAATGCAATAGTTCATCAAACCCGATAACCTATCACAGTTTAGATATGATAAATTATTGAGATATAAAAATAGAATTAATAATGTAATTGTTAAAATCAACTTAAACTAATTTGATTCTTTTCCATAGGATTCCGCATTATGAGCAACGATTGAAAAGTCTTCACTACAAGAAACGTTTCATGATCACTGTAAATGATCTTATTCCTCGTATTACAAGTGTTATGGAAGCATCACGAGAAGTAGCACGATCTAGACGTCTACGTAAATTGCTCGAATTGGTGCTTGCACTAGGTAAGCTTTTATTTATAATTCTCTTTCCTTCTCTTCTTATCTGTTTAATATAAACTGAAAATATTCCCATTTTTAAGGCAACTACATGAATCGTGGCGCTCGTGGCAATGCTTCCGGCTTCCGATTGGCTTCCCTTAATCGCTTAGCTGATACCAAATCCAGTGCTGCCAAAGGAACAACGCTTCTTCACTATCTAGTGCAGGTAATCGATAAAAAATTCAAAGACCTTCTCAAACTCGAGGAGGATATCCCACACGTGCGTGTCGCTTGCAAAGTCTCCCTCGGCGAAATGGACAAAGACATTCAAATGCTTCGCACCGGTCTGACTGAAGTCTCACGAGAAATTGAGTTCCATCGTAGTTCTGGTCCAGCGCAACAAGGCGATCGATTCTTGCCAGTGATGCGTGAGTTCCACGCTCAAGCATCGGTTCGATTTGCTGAATTGGAGGATCAATTCCAAGATATGAAGACACGTTTCGATCGAGCAGTAAGACTCTTTGGGGAGGATGGTTCTGTCGTACAACCAGATGAATTTTTTGGAATCTTCGATGCTTTCCTTGCGGCTTTTTCCGAAGCACGTCAGGATAACGACAACTTTCGCAAACGTCAAGATGAGGAGGAGAAACGTGCCAAACAAGAAGCTGAATTAAAAAAACGTACCATAGAGCGTAAGAACAAAGAAGGCCTTATGAGTTCGGTGGCTAGAAATCTTGGATTCAAATCGAGTTCAAATTGCAAGGACGCTTCACCGGTAAAAGGGGACAATAATAAAGGCGAGTTCGATGATTTAATATCAGCTCTGCGTACGGGAGATGTCTTTGGAGAGGATATGGCCAAATTTAAAAGATCTCGCAAAACACGCCTGGGCAATGGCAGCACTTCCCCACCAAGACACAGTCTGCACCGAGAGGAAAGTCGCGAACGAACTGTTCGTCGGCAGTAACGAATCTTTTTTAATTATATCGTTAGATTAGTATAATACGTTTGGCTAAATACATATATACTCGTGTAATATTTTGTACTCTTGATATAGGATTATAGCGAAACACTGAAACGTTTTTAATCACGTTAACTTATTTATTTAATATATGAGAATTGTTTAAATGTTTTTTATATGCGAACACCAAAAGGGGATCTCGATCCCGGAATCTTTTCTAAAATGTAATGGTTATTTCATTTAAATAAAAAATCGCAAAGACCGTAGATCCTAAGACTTTTTTTTTTGTACGCGTATGAATTTTCTTAACTTGTTTATGTAATATACAGCTTTTTTGTGTAATTAACTTAGTTTAACAATCATTATTGTACCTTTATAAACATAAATATGTATTGTATTACCTCCTGGAATCCTTGTTGAAGAATTGATTTTTGCCTATTTGGAAAGATGAATTTAGAATTTTATTAAAAAAAAAAGAACAGTTTTTTTTTTTATTTTGAATTTTTTTTTTTTGAAAAGAAAAGAAAACGTAAGGAAAATTATGAACTATTGGAATAAAATTTTTATGATTGCAAGAATAACTATTATGGAAATCTTTATATAAAAATTAAACTACAGACAAATCAAAATAATAAATACGAAAAAATCATTATTCTTTAATGACTATTTTTAGCTGGCTCGTTGGCTCGCTGGCGCGTTGCTGTTCATAAATTCCAGATATGCCCAAGTTATGTAATATGTACAATAGATAGGGCAAGTTATGTTTGTTAACTTTCATAAATGTCACTGTTATTGTATTCGTTTGTGTTCAAGTTTACCTTACCATCCCTTACGAATGCGTTTGATACTGACAGTTTCATTGCAGTAAAGTTTGAACTATCTTTGAAATAGAATATTTACCAAGATCGCATAAAATTTGTTATGTAAATTGGCGTATTTCGAGTTTTTAATTTTTGCAATTTGCTGGCCACTCCAAGACCTGAATGTTTTGATTTGAAAAACATTCCATCCTTTTTCGGAATTTATGGCATGGAGCATTACTTGCTGAAAAATTATCCTTCGGTGAGACCTGTTCCCAAATATTTTACAATAGGATTTTATTTTAAGGAGGTCCCTAAAACATCTTATCAACATATAGCTGTGTTACGAGGGCCTGTACCTCGTCCAATAACAATAACAAAAAAAAAAAAAAAACAAAAGGAAACAAATTCCAACATACCTGTTGTCCGTGGTACCTGCAGCCATCATCCCTCCCACAGCCAGGTTCCTTTTGGGTTTTGGGGTTATTTTGCTTCCTTGTGCACCTTTTGTGCACAGGAAGCGTGGGTTTTCTTTTAATTTAGTGGAAAAATTACAAAAAAAAGTAATTACAAAGAAAACACAGCGATTTGCCTCGCAAAAAAATTAGAAAATAAAAGAAATGTCAACAATCAGCTGACATGAGAGAGGGAGATACACCCGTCTCTCTTTCGCAAAAATATTAATGGCGATCGGGAAATTATCTGTGGTTCAGGGCTAAGAAAAATAACATAGAATTCGTTCAGTCAATATCTTCATATTATATGTTTATATGGGTTTTGGTAGGCAGAAATTTTGTTTTGGGTTAATTAGGGTAGGTTAGTTATATTAATGTAAGGTATGTTATGTTATTTTATTGTTCGAAGTTAGGTAAATGTATTAAGTTATTAAAGTGTTATACGTATGTATTATCATCTTGACGAAGGATATTGGCAAAGGGAATTTCCCTTTTCCAATACCCTGAAAGCAATATGGATAAAGATAAGGTACGACTGACATGACAAAGAGGGAGACAGAGGTAACATAGATGGACGAAGAGAAATGTAGGCAACGAATGTAAATGAAGGGGTAACGAAGAGAATGTATTAAGAGTAAATTGAGGAAAAAAAAAAAAAAAAAGAAACTAGGGCAAAAGAACATCGACCGTTGCTCACTTCTTTTGATTAGATCATATGGGAACGGTCGATGCCCCGGCACAGATAGTAAAAAAAAAAAAAAAATTTACAGACAGTGGCATACAAAAAAAAAGGGAAAGAAAAAAAAAATCGAAGATCTGAAAATTTTTTTTTGTTGGTAAGTGATGACTGCCTAAGGCTAGAGAAAAAAAAAATTTTTTTTACGTTAGTTTAATAGCAATTTTCCTAGCAAAAAAAAAAGGAAAGGCAGAGGTCCAAAGGGCAATAGCTCCCCTTGAGAAGAGGATTGGGAACAAGACAGCAGAGGTATGTTATGTTAAAAATCGATTTCTACGAGCCAAATAATTTAACTTGGGGAACTTGTGGCAAATTTCCAGGACTTGGGTCGAACCGATACGCCCAAGCCTCTGCAATTTCTTTGGTAGACCCGGTTTGCGGTACGTAAGCAACGGCTAGCGGAGACCGCTAATCAAACCGCAAGACGGCCAAGAGGTATCCTACAAGGGGGCAAGGTATTGTAAGGAGCAAAGGCCACACAAAGAACTGAAGCGAGGTGCTCCGCCCCAAGGCTCCGTACCACAACAGCAGCAGCTATAGAGAGAAAAAAAAGAAAAGAACAGCGAGGGAACAAGAACATTTTTTTTTTGAGTGAAAACATAGTGCAGTGAATTTGCAGAATTTTTTTTGCTTAAAGTAGTTTTTTTTTTTCTTTGGAGTTTTGTTTAGTTTAATTTTTTTTTTTAAAATCTCTTTGGGCAAATGAGTGTAATGTAAGGTATAACAAAAGTTCTGTGCTTAACACTTATATATCTAAGTCGCGAACATATACATAACTGGAGCATCAGCATCTTCATTTCATCTCTTCTTGTGCTGCCGGCAGGACAACGGGGGACATAAAAACCTTGAGTAAATTTTGTCGATTTTTTTTTCTATGAATAGTTTTTTTTTAGCCATATTTTTGTGTTAAGAGCAGAATTTTTTTTTTTACTTAGGATAGGTTAGGGTAATTTAGTTTAAGTGAATTTTGTAGGTAAAATTATAGATGTAAATCTTGAGATCAGAAGAGGCTCGAAGGAATAAATAGATGTTAAATAATAAAATTTTGGTAGTCGTATTATTGCGATAGTGATGTGCGAGTGAAAAATTTTTGGTGCAAAGATGGTGTGTGGGGGAATGGGAAGGCCGTCCTTTCGTTGACCAGGCGCGACGATGACGTGACAGGACGACTATACTGACTGGACAAGGACTATTCATGACGACCATACGCACGTAACGTAGAGGACATGAGACTATAATGGCTGGATTGAGGCAGTAGGGGCCATCTCCAGTGAATATTTTATAGAATTTTTAATTTTCCACCTGAATAAACTCAAATGTACAGATTTAATTTAAGTATTTATTTGTAAATGATGGACAGATAATTTCCCTTGTGCGATGATGGTGTGTGGGGGAATGGGAAGGCCGTCCTTCCGTTGATCAGGCGCGACGATGACCTGACTGAACAACTACACCGACTTGACAAAGACCGTACGCGACGACCATACGCACTTTAAGTACAGGACATTCGACAGTAGTGGCTGGATTGGGGTATTAGGGGCCATCTCCAGTGAATATTGGCCAAGGAGATGGCGAAGGTTGTGTCATCCAGACACAAGGGTGGGTTGGCCATGCCGGTGCCAACAACATCTGGCACGTCTCCGGGACGAGACGAACCCACATCCTGGAGAGACTAGGGGATATGGATGCCGTAGTATAGGGCTAGAATAGGATAGTTATAAGTTAGTTTAGGTATAGGTTAGGGCGTATCGTAAGTTTTAGTATAGATTAGGTTTAGATTAGAATAGTTAGGTTAGATCTAGCATACCCTTCTTTCTCCGGGATATGGGCATAAGCCCTTGAGCTCCTTCTTCTTCTTCTCCTGTCTTCTTTTCTATCTTTGCTTAAGTCCGTCCGTGGTCTAATTAGGTTAGCTTTTCTCTTCTCTATTACGTTCCTTTTTTATACATATGGCACGATTCCTTTTTGTGTTTGAGTGGGTGGTGTGAGAGTGATGGGAGACAAGAACCAGCCCCGTCCGACGAGTTAAGCCGTGCAACCGCGTGCGTGCCGCCGTCCCCTTCACCCACACCGAAGACGCCTCCGTGGCCTGCCCCTAGCTCATAACAATGGCGCCCAACGATTCGAACGGTTTTAGAGGCCAGATTGCGACTCCAAGGGGACGATTTTCTCTCTTCGAAAGTCGTCACCTTGGAATCATATCAATCAGCCTCATTCGCGATTTAGTATATTTTCCGCTTTTATAATCAATTTTACTTTCCTGTCTTGCTTTCGGTTCAAGGGCTGATCAAATTCTTTGTTCCATCTTAGGCCAAAGACAGCTGTCCAATCTTCGGGTTAAAAGCCAGAGGATCTCGTGAGGTAGTTGGAGGTCTAGGAAGAAATAAAGAGTAGGTTAGGGTAGAAAGGCCTAATGCAAAGCTGCTGTCCAAGGGTCAAGGCTTTTGCCAGATCATCGGTGAGGCGTGAGTATAGGTCTTGAAGCTCTAACCGTGTTGGAGTATATTCTGAAAGTCCTAGCCAGTCAGCTGTTGGAGTCTACCTGATGGCTAGTAGTGGTAAGGACAGAAGGGATTTATGACAACACTCGTCTAGTCCCAGGGACCCAGCCACAAGTAGACAAGGACATATAACGTACAATAGATTCGTAGACGTAAATAACGAACTTGGTTAGTCAGCGGAATGGTTACTGGAGAACCCGACCATGAATTCACACACCATCGCACGTCATTTATTATACGATTATTTTTTTTATTCACAGTTTAATTGGAGTTTTTTTTTATTCATTTATTGCTAGTTTTTTTTATTGGATTTTCTTTAGTAGTATTTTAGTTTTCTTTTAGCTTATTATTATTATTTAGTTTTTTTTTTTAATCTGATTTTTTTTTCAGCGTTTGAATTGAGTTTTAGAATTTGGTTTTTGGTTTTCTTTTAAATTTTTGAATTTCTTAGGTGCATTCTGGTAGAATTTTTCCTATTAGTTGATATCCTTTCGCTACACTTACTATAAATGTTTTTTTTTTGGATTAGTTATTTTTTTTAGAGTTCTGATAGGTGAAGTTTTTTTGTTTCTTTTGAATAACTAGTAGAGGTTTTGAATGCTCTAAATGGCAGATAGGGGTAAAGATCTGGGGGCAGTACCTAAGGGCACCTCGCTTCAAGTGACGGATGGGAACGAACGTAGGTTTACTCGTCAAATGGCACAAAAACTAGGACAGGACCAACTTACGCACCAGACCGACAGACGCCCCTCGACGTGGACTGAATCACCACAAGACTTGAACGTACCAGGCCACGAACTCCAATACTGGGACCCAAATTTAGGGACGGGACAAGCACATTCGAACGTTTACGAAATTACACGTACAGTAACGAACACGGCAAAAACTGTTAAAGTAGCCCCGCCCTCGCTGTTGGTGATTCAGGAAGAATCGGGGCAGGAACAGCTACAGACTAGGGATGGACAGACAGACCACAACAGACAGACTTCTACTCCGACAGGGATCCCAGGGGAAGACAGAGATTGCAGACGACAAGAACGCTTCAGCCTACCACCTCAGACAGAAGATACAGGAAACGTGGCAGGGGCAGACGGTATTGAAGAACGGAACGATATGGACTTCAATCTACCCAATGTGAGGGAAGAGGACCGGAGAATGTCTCGAATGTTTCAAGAAGTGGTTTCTTCAGCTGTCCAGAAAAGCGAGAAGCAGATCATGTCGGTCTTCGCCGAGAGCATGAGCGAAGTAATGGCGACTTTCCAGGCCAATATGAGCCTGCTACAAAATAAGATCTGTGACCTGGAAAGAGGAGCCATTCAGCAGAAGGAACCACCACGGCAAACAGAGAGACAAGCTCCACGACTGACAGATGGACAAACGGGTAGCCAGACAAACAGACAAACGCTAAGACCAACAAACCCATTTGACATTAGCTACCTTGCGCGAATGGAGACTCCGACGTTCAACAGGCCTAGCTCCATACCGAGACAAGACAGGCGGCGTGAGCCTAATGGTCCTCCAAGTCTTGGAAAGCCAGTAGAAGTTTACAAGTGGGGGGTTAAGTTTGACGGCTCGTCGAAATCGATGTCGGTAGAAAGCTTCTTGTTCCGGGTAGAGACTCTCAGGAGAAAATATGGGTTGACAGAAGAGCAGCTCTTCGCCAACTTCCACCACTTAGTGTCAGGGCCTGCGGAAAAGTGGTACTGGGAGTATATGCAGGAGAATGAAGGCGATGAGCTGCTCAACTACTTTGATTTGAAGACGGAACTGGTAAGCCAGTTCAAACATCAACAACGAGACCACGAAATCCTAAGGACAATAATGGACAGAAGACAGCAACCCCATGAAACGTTTGACGACTTCTACAGCGACATACGAACTTTGACCTTGTAGATGAAGATCCGACCACACGAAGACGACTTGGTAGCCATACTCAGACAAAACATTAAAGACAGGGTAGCTACACTGATATTCGGGTGCACCATCAGGAGTATACAGGAGCTGAGGGAGGAGTGTAGACGTGCCGAAAAGCACATGGCGGCGAGAGATTCCAGGATGAGGCGTAGCGTCAACGAAATAGCCGACGACCCAGGAGACCGAAGTTTACGGAGAGGCATGCTGGGTGATGTAGAGGACGAAGATTTTGAAGTGGCAGCAATCCAGAACAAAAGAACGAACAGACCAACAAACTACTTACACACAGACCCTACTAACAGAATAGCAAACGCCTTTACGAACAGAACAGACTTGACTAGGAGTACGGAACAAACCCCACCAGCATGTCCCTCCTCGTTTCACACCCTGACATGTTTCAGTTGTGGGCAGGGTAACTTCGCCTTCAATTGTCCGAAGTGTCAGGGAAACTTGAAGGTCGGCGGTGCGTCCGGGAATCACTCGTCGATGGCGTCTGCACTCCCGGAGAAACAGGACAAACCGGGGGTGTCCAAATCTTGAAGAGGGACCCAAATGGTCAAGATACCGCAACGAAGAAGGAGATCCCTCCGAGAAAGAGCCTCCACAGATCACTGCAAGAGTACGAAGAAGCAAGACGACGAATTTTCGGAGAAGAGATATCACGACCTTCAAATCTCCGAAACTTTAGAAAGATACATAGGTTTAGGGAAAAGTTTGCAATATATAGACGACGAAAGAATCAAATAGAAGCATCTGTGATATATACCTCGGACGATAATAGGCCATATGCAAAAGTGAGAATAGAAGGAGAGGAGATTCTAGGGCTAATAGATAGTGGAGCCTCTGTTAGCTGTTTGGGGAAAGGTGCACTCGAATTCATAGCTAGGACGAACGTAACGTTAACTAGGATGGCAACAGACATTAGGACCGCGGACGGGAACCACCAACGGATACAAGGACGTTTTACGACTACTGTTTCATGGGGTGGCAAAGCCCAAGAAATGGAGCTGTATGTTGTTCCTAGTTTGCAACAGCAACTCTATTTAGGAGTAGATTTTTGGAGCGCTTTTAAGGTCGCTCCTCACATTATCGACGAACTCGACACTCCATCTCCGACGGTAGAGAGTTCTCCTGTCCAGGCATTGTCACCCGCACAAACAGCTCAGCTGGAAAGAGTCAAGCAACTGTTTCCATCATTTGCAGTGCGAGGTCTGGGTAAGACCTCCCTCGAAAAGCATGTTATCGAGGTGGATGACGAGCAAATTCCCATTAAGCAAAGGCATTACCCGATCTCGCCAGCAATACAGAAGCTGCTTTTCGATGAACTCGACCGAATGCTTTCTCTCGGGGTCATCGAAGAGAGTAACAGTGCATGGAGCTCTCCAGTGGTGTTGGTGCGGAAACCCGGCAAAAATAGACTTTGTCTGGACTCGCGAAAAGTAAACGCAGTCACCAAAAAGGACGCTTACCCGCTTCCTCACATCGAGGGTCTGTTGAGCAGACTTCAGGATACACGATTCATATCGGGTATTGATCTGAAGGATGCTTTCTGGCAGATTCCCCTGGAGAACAAGTCGAGGGAGAAAACAGCCTTCACAGTTCCTGGACGGCCGCTATATCAGTTCACGGTTATGCCGTTCGGACTGTGCAATGCCGCCCAGAGAATGTGTAGGTTGATGGACAAGGTCATTCCCGCTCGGCTGAAAGAGAATGTCTTTGTCTACCTTGATGACCTCTTGGTTTGTTCTCCAGATTTCGAGTCACACGCCAGACTGTTGGAAGAGGTAGCGAGATGTTTAAGGGAAGCGGGTTTGACGATCAATGTTGAAAAACGTAAGTTCTGCTATAAGGAGATAAGGTACCTCGGATATATCGTCGGGGATGGATGTCTACGGATGGACAAAGACAAGGTGTCGGCGGTCGAGAATTTCCCGATACCGAAGACTCCCAAGCAACTCCGTCGGTTCCTAGGGATGACGGGTTGGTACAGACGTTTTATCCCCAATTTTGCTTCTGTATCTGCTCCCATGACCGATTGCCTTAAGAAAGGACAGACATTTACAATGACCGACGAGGCGCTGAGGGCATTCCAACAACTCAAAATGTCCTTGGTGACAGCGCCTATACTGACAAATCCGGACTTCACCAAACATTTTTACATACAATGTGATGCTTCGTCATCTGGTGTGTGGAGTGTGTTGTTCCAATTAGACGCCGAGAAAAACGAACGACCAATAGCATTCATGTCCCAGAAGCTCAACTCCGCTCAGCGAAATTACAGTGTGACAGAACTTGAATGCTATGCGGCCGTTCTGTCAGTAAAGAAGTTCAGGGCCTATGTGGAGGGATTACCATTCACTATAATCACTGATCACGCAAGTTTGAAGTGGTTGATGACTCAGAAGGATCTGTCTGGTCGATTGGCCAGATGGAGCCTGAAGCTTCAGGGTTTTGACTTCGTGATCGAACATAGGAAGGGTGTCCAGAACGTAGTCCCTGATACTCTCTCGCGTGTCCATATGGAGGAGCTCACTTCCGATACGATAATGTTAGAGGTAGACCTTAGTTCGCCATACTTCACTTCGGGGGAATATGACGAATTAAGGAAGACAGTCGACATGAACAAAGACAAACTACCAAACGTATGTGCGTCCGACGGATTTGTCTACAAACGGACTGAGATACGGACAGGTGACGAACTACAAGAAGATCGGGCATGGAAGCTTTGGGTACCGAAGGAGTTGCGTGGTAGTCTTCTACAATCTGCTCACGATTCTCCTGCTGCAGGACATGGGGGAATAAGCAAGACACTAGCAAAGTTGAGACAGAAGTACTTCTGGCCAGGTATGGTATCAGATGTACAGGCTTACGTTAAAGCGTGCGTAACCTGTAAGTGCAGCAAATCACTAAACGTGATATCCCGACCGCCGATGGGGCAACAAACGATTACCGAACGACCTTTTCAACGCCTCTACATCGACTTCTTAGGACCGTACCCACGAACGAAGACAGGACATACTCACATATTTATAGTCTTAGATCATTTTAGCAAGTATGTTTTATTGCGGCCTATCCGCAGAGCAACGGCAGCTGAGGTAGTAAAATATTTAGAAGAAAATGTTTTCCACGTTTTTGGTGTCCCCGAATTTATCCATTCAGACAATGGGAAACAATTCGTTTCCGAATTGTTTTCCAGCTTGCTAAACAAATATGGGGTCAAACACGTTCGCACCGCATTCTACTCTCCTCAGGCAAATGCTTTCGAGAGGGTTAACCGTTCCTTACTGGCCAAACTACGGTCGTATATTGACGGGGACCAGAAGAACTGGGACCTGCATGTCAGTAGTGCAGCATTCGCCTTGAGAAGCGTAGTACACGATGCGACATCATTCGAGCCCTACTATGCCGTATTCGGGATACCCATGATACAACATGCTAGTGCCTATGAAGTCCTGCGCAGACTGGACATGCTTAAGGATCCAAGGGTAAATATTGAGAATAAGACTGATAAATTAGCTTTAATTAGAAATAAAATATTCGAGAACTTAAGACTGGCACATCAAAAATCCACCAAAGTCTACAACACGAGAAGCCGAGATGTCAAGTACGCCGTAGGGCAAACTGTCTATAGCGTAACTTCAAACAAAGTAGCCTACCTGATGGATACAATGCCAAATTAGGCCCGAAATTCTTACCATCGGTAATCTTGAAGGTGATCGGCAACTCCCTGTACGAAGTAGGCAACCAGAGAGGTGAAGTAGTGGGCAAGTTTCATGCCAAAGACCTTCACGTATGAAGGACAAGAAGACTGTGATAGACCTGACACACATAAGCTGTCGTTGCTATAGATATGATAGTTTGTAAGTAAAGATATAGATAGTTATTTATTTATGTATAGGTATAGAGATAAATTATTTATTATAGATCATATTATTTATAGAGTTTATTTATTTATAGATAGAGCCTTTATATATAGAGCCTATTTATTTATCATATAGTTTATTTACATATAGAGTTTATTTATTATTGTATACTTATAGTTTAATTATTAGCGTTAGGTGGGGCGACCTGGATGTATCCAAATGCACCCCTATAATGATTTGTAGGTAGCATACGGGTACATCTACATACGCCCCTGTGATATAGTAGCTGTGATACAAAGATCTGTGATATAGGACGTGCTTGCTAACTAAAATATAAAGAAGTGCCCAGCTAGCCTCAACGGTTGGAGTAGAGGACCTCAGGGCGCAGGCCCTTGCCACACGTTGGGCAATAACAACAAACAGATATAAGACAGCCTGAAGCACTTGAATAAGCCAACATAAAGACGACGAACCAGGCCCCCTTTTTTTACGAGGCCGGTTGACTCACGACCACTCGCCAACCGTCGTCGAGCCTGTTACGAGGGCCTGTACCTCGTCCAATAACAATAACAAAAAAAAAAAAAAAAACAAAAGGAAACAAATTCCAACATACCTGTTGTCCGTGGTACCTGCAGCCATCATCCCTCCCACAGCCAGGTTCCTTTTGGGTTTTGGGGTTATTTTGCTTCCTTGTGCACCTTTTGTGCACAGGAAGCGTGGGTTTTCTTTTAATTTAGTGGAAAAATTACAAAAAAAAGTAATTACAAAGAAAACACAGCGATTTGCCTCGCAAAAAAATTAGAAAATAAAAGAAATGTCAACAATCAGCTGACATGAGAGAGGGAGATACACCCGTCTCTCTTTCGCAAAAATATTAATGGCGATCGGGAAATTATCTGTGGTTCAGGGCTAAGAAAAATAACATAGAATTCGTTCAGTCAATATCTTCATATTATATGTTTATATGGGTTTTGGTAGGCAGAAATTTTGTTTTGGGTTAATTAGGGTAGGTTAGTTATATTAATGTAAGGTATGTTATGTTATTTTATTGTTCGAAGTTAGGTAAATGTATTAAGTTATTAAAGTGTTATACGTATGTATTATCATCTTGACGAAGGATATTGGCAAAGGGAATTTCCCTTTTCCAATACCCTGAAAGCAATATGGATAAAGATAAGGTACGACTGACATGACAAAGAGGGAGACAGAGGTAACATAGATGGACGAAGAGAAATGTAGGCAACGAATGTAAATGAAGGGGTAACGAAGAGAATGTATTAAGAGTAAATTGAGGAAGACAAAAAAAAAAAAAAAAAGAAACTAGGGCAAAAGAACATCGACCGTTGCTCACTTCTTTTGATTAGATCATATGGGAACGGTCGATGCCCCGGCACAGATAGTAAAAAAAAAAAAAAAAATTTACAGACAGTGGCATACAAAAAAAAAAGGGAAAGAAAAAAAAAAATCGAAGATCTGAAAATTTTTTTTTGTTGGTAAGTGATGACTGCCTAAGGCTAGAGAAAAAAAAAAATTTTTTTTACGTTAGTTTAATAGCAATTTTCCTAGCAAAAAAAAAGGAAAGGCAGAGGTCCAAAGGGCAATAGCTCCCCTTGAGAAGAGGATTGGGAACAAGACAGCAGAGGTATGTTATGTTAAAAATCGATTTCTACGAGCCAAATAATTTAACTTGGGGAACTTGTGGCAAATTTCCAGGACTTGGGTCGAACCGATACGCCCAAGCCTCTGCAATTTCTTTGGTAGACCCGGTTTGCGGTACGTAAGCAACGGCTAGCGGAGACCGCTAATCAAACCGCAAGACGGCCAAGCGGTATCCTACAAGGGGGCAAGGTATTGTAAGGAGCAAAGGCCACACAAAGAACTGAAGCGAGGTGCTCCGCCCCAAGGCTCCGTACCACAACAGCAGCAGCTATAGAGAAAAAAAAAGAAAAGAACAGCGAGGGAACAAGAACATTTTTTTTTTGAGTGAAAACATAGTGCAGTGAATTTGCAGAATTTTTTTTGCTTAAAGTAGTTTTTTTTTTTCTTTGGAGTTTTGTTTAGTTTAATTTTTTTTTGAAAAATCTCTTTGGGCAAATGAGTGTAATGTAAGGTATAACAAAAGTTCTGTGCTTAACACTTATATATCTAAGTCGCGAACATATACATAACTGGAGCATCAGCATCTTCATTTCATCTCTTCTTGTGCTGCCGGCAGGACAACGGGGGACATAAAAACCTTGAGTAAATTTTGTTGATTTTTTTTTCTATGAATAGTTTTTTTTTAGCCATATTTTTGTGTTAAGAGCAGAATTTTTTTTTTACTTAGGATAGGTTAGGGTAATTTAGTTTAAGTGAATTTTGTAGGTAAAATTATAGATGTAAATCTTGAGATCAGAAGAGGCTCGAAGGAATAAATAGATGTTAAATAATAAAATTTTGGTAGTCGTATTATTGCGATAGTGATGTGCGAGTGAAAAATTTTTGGTGCAAAGATGGTGTGTGGGGGAATGGGAAGGCCGTCCTTTCGTTGACCAGGCGCGACGATGACGTGACAGGACGACTATACTGACTGGACAAGGACTATTCATGACGACCATACGCACGTAACGTAGAGGACATGAGACTATAGTGGCTGGATTGAGGCAGTAGGGGCCATCTCCAGTGAATATTGGCCAAGGAGATGGCGAAGGTTGTGTCATCCAGACACAAGGGAGGGTTGGCCATGCCGGTGCCAACAACATCTGGCACGTCTCTGGGACGAGACGAACCCACATCCTGGAGAGACTAGGGGATATGGATGCCGTAGTATAGGGCTAGAATAGGATAGTTATAAGTTAGTTTAGGTATAGGTTAGGGCGTATCATAAGTGTTTAGTATAGATTAGGTTTAGATTAGAATAGTTAGGTTAGATCTAGCATACCCTTCTTTCTCCGGGATATGGGCATAAGCCCTTGAGCTTCTTCTTCTTCTTCTCCTGTCTTCTTTTCTATCTTTGCTTAAGTCCGTCCGTGGTCTAATTAGGTTAGCTTTTCTCTTCTCTATTAGGTTCTTTTTTTTATACATATGGCACGATTCCTTTTTGTGTTTGAGTGGGTGGTGTGAGAGTGATGGAAGACAAGAACCAGCCCCGTCCGACGAGTTAAGCCGTGCAACCGCGTGCGTGCCGCCGTCCCCTTCACCCACACCGAAGACGCCTCCATGGCCTGCCCCTAGCTCATAACAGCTGTTGCTATTCCAATACGACAATCTTCATGGCTCCAATCCTTATGCAATTTGGCCCACTCAAGACGTCGTTTCTTGCTCTCCTCAGAAGCCAGGGTTTTTTTCTGGCCGTGCAACCTCTGTTAGCCTTATTGTAACCGTTCTCGTAGATAGCGTAACATTTTGGCCTTCCTGAAGCAAAGCAACAAATTCAGAAGAGGTCTTTTGATGATTTTTTTAAAGACTCCCGGACAAAAACCCAATCTTAACGAGCCGAAGACTTTCTTCTTCAGTCTCCTTGTAAAGCCTTAAGGCATATTGGACGGATGCATGCGAATGCTTAAGAGTTTTTGAAATTTTTTGCTGGGACATGCCTTAAGAGGCCAAAAGGACAGTTTGAACTCTTTCAGCTTCACCTAATTCGTGTCTTTTTGGCTTAGCCATCTTTAGGTTGATTACTTTTATTATTTAAATACAAAAAACTGTAAATTAATAATAAAATATCTGCAAAAGTTGATGTGCACACTTTCACTATTATTTTCGAAAAATACAAATTTTACCGCACACACAAAATTCAGAGTTAAAAATCGTGGAAAATCCCCATAATTTGGTCATTAATAAGTAACAGAAGTCAAAAATATTCACCTACCTGCAGTAATTTTTTGCAATGGCGAAATTGGAATTTCCATTCTAACCACAAAACTAAAGGTACTTTTCTAGTTTAGGTGCGATGGTCGCTGAAACAGTCGTAGCTCCCATGGGCCCTTAAGACAGAGAGAGAGAGAAAAAAAAAAATTAGAATTACTATTCTTCGGGCGGTGGGTACCGGTTTGGTTTCAAAACGAATTTCTCGTGCCCTAGCCTCGTAAACAAATTTCAGAATAGGTGCAAGTTAGTCTGTCAGTTTGTGCAATTAGCAATTATCCGAAGGAAAAGTTCCCAGGAGAAAACAGCCCTTAAGCTAGCGAATATTAGGATTGGTTCCGTACCAATTGCCTCGAATAGGAATTTTTCCCATCCTGACCGGTTGCAGAATTTCAGAATACATGCAAATTGTATGTGTGCTACTTTATGAAGCTTTCCGAAGAATGAGCTTACAAGGAGAGTTAAGCGATGTCTAGGGCATTGGGTTAAGAAGTGGTAGGTGTCTTCCTCCATCTCCACCTGTCTGTTCGTTATTCACATCCGCTCATCTCAGAGTGTTTATGTTATGTTCCGTTATTACTCTGGTTACTATGGATATCTAGAATCTGTTAATAGATAGCCGTTTCTTTGCTTTTCTGCCTTGTCCTCTTTGCTAGTCAGGAATTTCCCCGCCATTGTTGACTTCACGTATGAGAGTGGTGCGTGGATCCTTGCATCTGGTAATGATGCACATCGGTCGGATCCAATTTCATTTGCAATTTCGTTTCCGTTGAAGTTATCACCTGGCACCCAAATAATTTGAACATTGTTCTGTTTACTCAGAGTCCCAAGTTTTACGCAACAGGGTTCAACTACTTTCGATTTTGAATATCTACAACTAAAAAGAAAAAAAAGAAAGGAACGCTTGTCAAATGCCATATAATAGAATAACTGTCGGCTTAGACAAGTGTTTCGCAATAATTAAACAGATAACGGTGCGGTTGGCGGTACTACAAGTGCATGTTATCATTGTTGCTCTCTAAGAATTATAAGATACACAGCAACATAGAATATTATGTATACATTTTAGAACGAAAGTGGAACTACGAGTATTAACCGGAACAAACTGTTTCTTGTAGAGTGATACAGTGGAGGACATATTTATAAGTTCATTCCAAATTTGCCTAATATTCTGCTTTGGCAATACTGAACGCAATTTGGCTTGTTTTCACTAATGACGACCAACAATGTACCGTTGCACGAAGACAACTAGTCTGGTACTTAATACAATTTCGCAATTGTGTTTTTCGATGTTTTGGAGCCGGACGTATTTATAAGTTCAGTGCACAAAATATTCTTTGGGTATTATTTAAGCTTTTTTTTACTAACCATTTGCAAAGAGGTAAGTTGTATAAAGGATTAGGCACTAGACTTTGGTAAAAAAAAAAGTTGATTTTGAATGCAGGAAAATTATTCCAAGCGGTACCGTTTTGACAATTGCCGAAAAACCAAAAATTGATGTCTACAAGAAGAATGGTTTGTCAAACCGTTAAATAGCCAAGAAAATGGACAGATCATTGTGCCTTATAAATAATAATGTCAAATTGGGGGACAAATAAAATTCCATAAAAAGAAGCGGCAGAAAACCAACCATTACAGACCGCCAAAAAAAGATTGATTAAACATAAAGCAGCTAACAGTGGTATGACAGCTTCACAAATTCGTGCTGATATGAGTCTTCCAGTTACTGTTAGACATGTTAGAAGAGTGTTGAGCTCTAGCGAAAATTTAGTGTGGACAAAAAGAGTGGCCAAACCTTGTCTAAAGAAACATCGTAAATCTGCCAGATTGTCCGTTGCAGAAAAATACATGTCGTATACAAACGAATAACAAAATGTACTTTTTAGCGACGAGAAAAAGTTTAATCTGGACGGTCCGGACGGTTTTCAGTATTACTGGCATGATTTGCGAAAAGAAAAGAGCCTCAGATTATCAATATGTTTTTGGCGGTGGCTCTGTAATGGTGTTGGGGCGCCTTTAGTTACTTCAAAAATGAACTCGAAAAAGTACATTGAATTACTGGAAATTGCACTGGTTGACCATGCAGAGAATTTGATGGGTACGCAGTTCATTTTTCAGCAGGATAATGCGGCTATCCACGTTTCCACCAAGGCAAAGGACTGGTTTGCATCTAAAAATATACCACTACTGCAATGGCCAGCAAACAGCCCAGATCTTAATCCCATAGAGAATCTGTGAGGGATAATGGCCCGCAAGGTTTATTTTTTTTTTTTTTTTTTTTATAATTTGCACGTGTTGATGGGGATATGAATACCCTTATACTAATTTTTAGAACACGTGCGTTTTTGTGGAAAGGAAGAGACAGAGAGAAAGACAGAGTGGTGTGGTTTGAAACTCAGGTGGTATTAAGTTTCTGTAAACTCCAAGGGTGGCTGTCCAGATAACTGGGGAGTATTTTGTTTGTTTTCACTATTATTGTCGTTGCTTATGATTCACAGTATTTTTTTTTCTGTCATCCTGATGTCATCATCACGATCAAGTTTCATTTTAGCCATATGACCACCCTACTGCCAGTGTTATGCCTTCACAGTAGAGTTGTCTTAGCTTTCGCAAGTGATCGACTTTTTTATTTATTTCATGCGAAATAAAATAGATGATTCTTGACATCAGGATTCGAACCGTGAATCAACAGCGTGACAAGCGATGATGTTACCACTACACCACGGCCACCCTCATGTTATGAGAATGGTAGACAAGTTTCTAACATTGCAGACTTAAAAGAACGAATAAAGCAGGTCTGGGCTAAAATCTCAGTAACAACCCTTCAAACGTTAGTCCAATCGATGCCGAGACGTGTGTTTGCAGTCATCAAGTCCAAGGGAGGACACACTAAGTATTAAAAGCTAATTCTGCGCTTTTGAATTTCGTTAAACTAGTATCAACTTATAATTATGTCCCTGAATAAGCTACTGATTTGAATTTTTTTTTATTGAAAATTATTAAATTATGCTATAAGTTATTTTATTTTCTTTTTCTTTATTTACATCTAATTTAGAGACCAATAAATTCGTTACTTTGTTTGTTAGAACTGTTTGTGTTTGTGAACTTATAAATATGTCCTCCACTATATTTTCACTTTGGAATGTGACTCGAGTAAAATTGTGCCTAATTTTACATAGGAAAAGCGAAATAAAAATAATTCAGATCCAACCTCCGAAGAGTCGATCTGGGTAGATCTGAGTTAATTCCGGAAAACAGTTATATAATTAAGATCTGTGTAAAATTTAAACGAGATTTAAATAAACAGTGAAATTAATTAAAAGCAAAATGTTTTTAAAACCCCCAAAAACAAAAACCCCATAATGATATAGACATGGCTAAATAATGGAGCAAGTGGTTGGAGGAATATCAAAACTTTTTCATAGCAACAAAAATTGGAACAGAAGTAGAAATAATTCAAATCGCAAATTTCAAAACAGTTATCGGCCGTAATGCTGTTAAAGTGATTAACAATCTAGGTTTGTCAGAAGATGATAAAAAGAAATTGGAAAGAATAAAAACTAAGCTAACGAAGCACTTTGCTCCGGGAAGGAATAAAACATATGAGAGATGCCAATTTCATCGCATACGACAGCAACCTAATGAATCGTTTGAAGATTTTTTGCAAAAGTTACGAACACAAGTGCAAAAGTGCGGATATGGAGCAAACGCAGACGAATTCCTTATGGATCAAATTGTTCTTGCAATAAATTCAGATGCGACATGCCAAAAATTATGGATCGAGGATGATTTGACTCTGGAAAAGGCAAACAAAACCTGCAAAGCCGCAGAAAGAGACAGCAAGCAAATCTCTGAACTGTAAAATAAATAAATAAATTATTTTACTGTGCACGTTGTGGCAAAAAGCATGGCTACGGAAGCTACCCAGATTACAATAAAAAATATAATTCATGCGGTAATAAGCGGCAAAAATTTAAAAGCTAAAATCGAGAAATCGACTCGATTGTAGTGCAAAGGTAAGCATTGCGAGAGTTTAGTTACTTTCAAAATCGTTCGGGCGATCTTCAACCAATATTAGGTCGAAATCAGTGTGGAAAAGTGGGATTTGTTGCAAGTATTAACAAGATTGATAAGGAAACAGAACGTTTGGGCTGCTGTAAGACATTTGTGTATGACACCGACTTCATCGATAATGCCAAGTTCAAAATAATACCAGCAAGGAAAGTACCACATGTATTACGAGAAAAAACTAAAAAAAAGAGTTGGATAAAATGGTCAAACTTTAAGTTATAGAGCCGATATCAGAACCAACGCCAGTAGTCAGTTGAAAAAGCTGGGAAAATTCGCATATGTATGGATCCCACCGAACTGGACAAAAATATTAAACGACGACAGTTTCCAATGAAAACGGCTGAGAAAATCGCCGCACAGTACTTCACAAAATTGGACTGTCAAAAAGGCTTTTGGCTGAAAGTTACGGAAAGGACGTCCGAATACCAAACTATGGAAACACCATGGGGATGGTACTGTTATCGTCGGAAGTATTTTACGAAATTATGAATAAAACGCTTTAAGGAATAAACAACTGTGAAGTGGCTATGGATTACATCTTTATATTCGGCAACTCAGTACAGGAATTAAATATCTCACAGAAGCTGGCTTCATATTAAATAAAGAAAAATGTGAGTATAATAAGCAACGTGTAAAATTGTTGGGACATGTGTTCACAAACAAGGGCTATGAGGCCAACAAAAACAAAATTAAAGCCATCGAAACGCTTAAGACACCAACGTGTGTAAAAGAATTGCAAAGATTGTTAGGAATAGTAAACTATCTTGGCAAATTTATTAAGAATTTGTCCGAAATAACGTACCCATTACGGCGGTTGCTTCACAAGGACATAGCTTGGTCCTGGGGTTTTGAACAAGAAAAGCATTCGCAACGATCAAAAAAAAAACATTAACAACAACAAAAGTACTTAAGTACTGTGATGTAAGTAAGCCAGTAAAGTTGTCGGTTGATGCATCGAGCAAGTCTATGGGAGCTTGTCTAATGCAAGACGATCAACCTGTTGCATACGCCACAAGAGAATTCACATCAGTATAGCAGAAATAACCGCAAATTGTCAAAGAAGCACTGGCAATCAGATTTGCATGTACTAAGTTCCATGAATATGTCTATGGAAAGAAAATAATTGTCGAGTCGGATCATAAACCTCTCGAAACCATATTTAAAAATCCACTTCATAATGCACCACTCAGGCGGATTCTTTGGGATGTGTTGCAATACTCTCCAAATGTTTGCTACTTAAAAGGTACAAAAATACCAATCGCTGACAGTCGCGACTGCGTAGTAGAGGAAATAGACACCGAGGAGGAATATTCAGTGAACATAATTTTATCAATCAGCGACGAATTAAAAGATAGGTTCGTCACGGCGAAAGCGAATGATTTTGAGCTCAAGCTGCTAAAAGATGTGGTGCTACGCGGATGGCCAGACAATGACACAAAATTAGCGAAAGCTGTTCGAAAGTATGCGTCCTTTAAGGAAGATATAACGTTCGAACAAGGTCTGTTGTTCAAGGCAAATAAAATAATAGTGCCTCAAAGTGAGATCCAAGACCTGGTAAAGCAATGTAACGCTGGCCACGTAGGAATAATCAAATCGATATCACGAGTACGACGATCAATATATTGGGATGGTCAGACAATGACATACAAAATTGTGTGGAGAGACGTAATGTGTGCCAGCAAACACAAAAATCTAACACACGCGTGCCAACAATTTTGAAATTTCAGATTGTGTCATCAGATATTTTCACATTTCGTGGAAATGAATATCTGTTAATCGCAGACCATTACTCCTGTTTCATCGACTTCCGACAGTTAAGAGCATCAACAACCAATGAAGTTACTCTCTTTATCCGTCAATGGTTCTCAGTACATGGTATACCGGAAATCTTACAAACAAACGGTGGTCCTCAATACACCGCACACAAGTTTACCGAATTTGAACTTAACGAAACATTAAAATCACCATGCCAAAGACTGTTTAGTCGATCAACTAGAACAACTATTCCAATTGATCGAGAACAATTAAAACCCAAAATAGTACGAGATGTAGCGGATGAATTATTAAAGTTACGAGAAGAACAAATGTTCTATGCAGACAGAATGTCTATTTCGAAAACCCAACCAAAAATTGGCGATAATGTGATGGTAAAAACAGGTCATCGTGAGTGGAAGCCAGCTAAAGTTATCGAAAAGACCGAATGTTCGGTAATTATGCAAACCGAAAATGGTAAAAAATATAGAAAAAATACAATCCATTTGAGGAAGACTAAGGTAGTAGTGGCAGACTCAGAACTAATCGAAGAATCCCCACTTATTCCGTGTGAAGTATCTATTCCGAAAGAAGCATCGATACCCATGGAAGCATCGACGTCTACCCATGCATGAGTGATCGACGTAGGAAGAAATAATGAACAAAACAACACATTGTTACTACATCAATCATCACCACAACGGATTCAGCATTCAAGCAGCGCTCTCACTGTACGCTTTGGCCGTGCAATCAGAAAACCAACAAAGTCGACCCATCGAGTTATTAGATTTTTTTTTAACTAACATTATTACTTTTATTTTTATTTCCGTTCTGGCATTCTTGTGAGAATTCATTTCAATCCAAAATTAATAATTATTGCTCTTAAAACGTTCTTTCGAATTGAAATTATGTATTTATATATTTTTTTTATTGTTTTTATTGAAAAAAAGGAAAGTTGTCATACGAATGACAGACATAATACTAACACTACTATGAATAAAGCCAGTATTTAGCTGGACGTCTAACTTAACACACGTCTTTCATTGTGCTTTGTATTACACTTTGTAAGCTGTCATTTACTGTTTTGTTCATATGCTGTTTGTTATCCAGTTGTTGGTTTCCTTGAGGCGGACTGTACATTTAGCAGCGGCTTCTCTTATATATGTACAAACCTAGTGGCATTAGGTTAAGCATAGTTTATAGGCATGTGGTAGGTGTTGACTTTAGGTCTCCCGTCATACTCATACAGGTCGCTCTTTGTACGTCGTTAGCATTGAGTTCCTGGATTTGTTCATTGTTCTCCACCAGACTAAGAACCTGTACGTTATGTTAGGTTGGAGGGAAGTGCACCTAAACGAAATGCTTAACACGGGAGCCATATGGTTCAGTGTGTTTCCCTTTTGTTGTGTTGAACATATACATTTAAAACGTTTGTCTTGCGGTCGGTTCTGTTACAAACCAGCCTGAGCTCTTTATGAAGCCTATCATGTTCCTAAGTGGAACTTGTACGAGATCTCCTAGTTCGTCAAAAAGCCTGTTTCCCATATGACGGAGGCGGCGGTTTTGAAGATTTGGGCAATGGTTTCTGTCTCCTCTATATCTTGACAGTTCTTGCAGTGGTCGGGTGTGTTGATGCCTAGTCTAGTAGCCATTACCCCTATCGCGCAGTGTCCTGGTAGCGCGCCTATCAAGATGCGAATTTATTTTTTAATCATCGTCAATAGGCTTTTTGTTCTGTTTTCATCCACTGTCGGACAAAAGCTGCGACACAGTCGCTGATGGACCATGCGGAGTCAATCAGTTCTCTTGCTTTTAGGTCTATTTTCCGTTTTAGTTCACCTATTGGAGCTTCTACTCATATCCAAGTATGTTGAAAATCTAATGCTGATCCCTTTCTGGCTAGTTCATCTGCTGTCTCGTTTCCTTCTATATTACTATGTCCAGGAACCCAGCAGAGAGTTACGTCATGGGTGTTGCATATTCTATTCAACATATTACGGCTTCTGGAAACTGTTTTCGATCTGACTTTCTCACTGTCTAGTGCTTTGATTGACGCTTGACTATCCACGAAAATTGTAATCTTTGAAGGATTTAGTTTTTTTGCTATATTTTATAGTCTATGTAGCCCTATCAATGGCGAAGACGTCAGCTCGAAAGATTCGGGAGTTTGTATGAGTGGTTGATTTTAAGTGACTCTTCGATACCTATTTTAGACCCGTCAGTGTAGAGCTGAATGTCCTGTACATTAATTAATGTGTTGTCTTTCGGGAATAAAAGTGAAGTAGTTCTTGTCGAAATCTATGTAGGGTATGATATAATCTGTTGTTCTGTCGAGATCGGTTATACTATACCTGTTGAGTATAGATCCGTTTCGATAGGAGCTTTGCTTCCATGCGCCCGATTGTTTTAGATGAATCGCATTTTTGGCAGCTGTGCATCGTCTGTAATCATTTAGGGGAGGGATATATATATATCCAAAAATGGCTTACTTCAGTAGGCCTAAAGCTTGCCGAAAATAAAACAGAAGCGGTGCTGATCAGCAGTAGGAAAAAGTGCGAAACAATTACCATCACTGTAGGTGGACACGAGATTAAATCGAACCCACCAATCAAGTATTTGGGTGGGGTGGTCGATACTAAGCTTACATTTAAACAACATCTGTAGCATGTAAATGAGAAAGCCTCACGAGTAAATAAGGCATTCATGCGGATAATGCCAAACATAGGAGGACCAAGGTACAGCCGAAGAAGACTGTATTCGAGTGTAATCAAGTCAATCTGGGCTGGAGCTATGAAGACCAAGTTGTATAAGAAGAAAATCGAAACAAGGTACAGATTATGTGCCTTGAGGGTATGTAGTGCATATCGCACAACATCTAGCGACGCGGCATGTGTCATTGCAGGAATGGTCCCCATTGACCTGTTATCAGATGAACTGCAGAGGATATATGAAAAGAAAAACAACACGGATGACGAAAATGGTGAAACGAACACCACTGAGCTAGGGCGGATACTGGAAGAAATACCAAACCCTGAAAACATAATAGGGCACATGCTACAGTCGCAAGCAAAATGGGATGCAGTAGACACCTTCACAAAATACATCTCGAATGAACTTAGACGACTGGAGCGGGAAAGAAGGAGAGATGGAGAAAGGAGAAGGATAGTCCAAGAGACTGGCCACGTAGACATCTGAAGAAAGCAAGAATTTCTAAATTCTGCCCCGCGAAGGAATACCTGGAGGTAGTACCGCGGGGTATAAAAAAGGGTGTATAAAAGGGAGGTGGCTTTAGTCAGTAGAAATCTGGAATACTGACCAACCGAGTATTTCGTCAGTATCATTTAGAAGATTTTCCCTTCCAAAAAAAAGGGGAGGGATATTTAGCATCATCTCTAAACCCGCTTGTGGTGTTAATCTCTGAGTTCATGTTATGTTTATGCATGCTGAACTTTGTACCTTTGTGAGTATTTTAAGATAGCTGGTTTTGTCTTTTGCATTCCACCAAGGATGGGTCTGATATAGCTGTGTACATCTAGTTAATCATGGACGGACGCATTCCCCATTGTTTACTAAAGGTTTTCTTGTACGCATAGAATGCGAAAAGTGCTTTTTTCATTCTTTCTTCCGTGTTCTATTTTCAGGTGAGGGTGGTTTTGAGGATCTTCAGAATTTTGTTAACGGCAAGGAGCCAGATCAAAGGAGAAACTACTCCTTCTTGTGGAGTTCTGCGTGTAACTGTTTTCTTTACGTTGCACCTCACCTCTCTCATTCGAAGTTGTTTATTCTGCTCTTAAGTATTTCGTCAATCCAGCTGATTATCTCATGGCTTCTCAGGTGTAGATCAATTAATCTCTCCAGTGTTTTCAAGAGAAACGAGGTTAGGCCAATTGGTCTGAAATCTTTTGATGAAGACCACTTTTACCTCTCTCCAACAGTTCGGTACGTAACCTAGCTTTATACAGCTGCTGTAAATTACTTTAAGCCAAGGTGTGATTCTTGCTAGAGCATGTTGAAGTATGGCTGAGGTGGTGTTGTCCGGTCCTTCGGATTTATAAGGTTTAAATGATTGATAATGATGGGCGGTTACCCATGCTATCTTTTGCTCTGCAATGATATTATTGCCGACATCATAATTTGTTACTGAGTTTGGAAAGAACTGAGGGGTAGTAGCGTTTGGAATGAGATCGCTGCACCCTGGGAAGTGTGTTTCCACTAACAGTTCTAACGATTCTTGGCTTGACTCCTTCGAGGAGTTATCACTGCGCTTGAGATATCCTGCGACTGACGGGTCTTTGGATAAAACTTTGCATATTCAATGGATTCACAATAGTTGTACCTGGACTCTGTTTTTGCTCCTCTAGTATTATGTGTGTAAAAATTAAGTACGGACCTGTATTTGGCCCTATCTCTACCTCTGATTTGCTTGTTCTTGCTTTATTATGTAATCTTCTGACCTCTGTTCTACGTTTTCTAAGTTCGTTTGTCAACCAAGTGGCCTTAGTGGGTTTACAATTACGAGAGATGGGACATGATTTATTAAAGATTTTGTTAATTTTTCCAGTTATGAACTGAACAGCAGAATCGATAGATGCGCCATTAGAAGCGTTTCAGCCCTGGGATGAGGCTAGTCCATTTAGTGTATTCTGCCCAATTTGTCATTGTGGGGTTTCTAAAAGAACTTTGCTTGAGAGGGTAGATGTCTATTGTGAAGAAAATTCTAAAATGGTCTGAGAAAGAGTTTTTAGAAGATACTCTCCAGTTTTCTATCATAACCTGCTCATTATTACTCTTCAGGGTGAGGGCCAGAATGTGTTCCCTAATTCTGTTGGTGGATTTTTTTCTTCGTACGGCATGTACACAAAAAATAGAAGAAAACTTTTCTACCTGTTTTCTACGTTCACTACTGTTGTATCTTCGTTGCCGAATATAGAAAAGCTAAGATGCAGGCTTTAATTCTACCTTCATTTGTAGAGTGAAGCAGATGGTAATGTTTGGACTTTAAACCTTGTACCCGATTGATTAAAATATATGGCTCTTGGGTTAAAGCCACGACCTCTTGCTTCTTGATAAGGAGCAAGAGGTCGTCAGTGTCTGCTTTGAAGTGGTTTAATCTGCACTACCGACAGTTTCCGACTCATGAGGATAGCATTGGAACAATATGCAGCAAAATCGATCACATATCAAACCATACTCAAAATCACTAAATTGTTCAGTACAATACGTCAATCTTAGCTGAACTTTGGATACCGAAGTGGTTCCACCCTCACCTCCATCCAAAAGGATCATGGGTGCATTTCAAACTTCTTACAACTTTTATAAAGCTAATTTCCGTAAAATAAATGCCTATCTGAGTAGGTGTTCCTTTGAGTTTGCTACCTATCCTTAAACGAAGCCTTCACAATTTTTACAAAAACAATTTGTTTCTATTCATCTTCATCCCCCCCTTGGTATAATAGCAAACTTCGCGCCTTACGTAATAAGGGGAACAAGTTATGGACAGTTTTTCGTCGAACCAATTCTGTTTTGGACTATTCCAACTATCTCAGTTCGTACCTAATTAATGCGCAAGCAACGATCCTAAGTCATTTTTTTCAATTCGTCAACTATAAAAAAAAAATCTGACGGTTACCCTCCGTCCCTCTCTTTTGAAAACATATCATCAACTAATTCGCATACCATTGCCAACTTTTTTGTCACCTATTTTAAACAATCTTTCGCCGACAACTCTTTTAAACCAGATCCCACTTACTTCAGTGATCTTCTTAACTTCTCCGTTGGCCCCTTTCTGTCCCTGCCTTTTGATACTACTGTAATTAAAAATAAACTATAAAATCTTAATAATGAATTCGCAT
Source organism: Pocota personata (assembly GCA_963082735.1). Lineage (NCBI taxonomy): Eukaryota > Metazoa > Arthropoda > Insecta > Diptera > Syrphidae > Pocota > Pocota personata. The sequence continues at coordinate 104,879,175 of OY720430.1, forward strand.
CCGGTTCGGATGGTCATCTCTTCCGTTTGTCTCTATCACTAGGCGAATTCCCTTAGATTTGGAAGACCTTTCATAACCCCATACACAAAAAGGGATCAAAGAACGAAGTAAATAACTATCGCCCCATTGCTAAACTTTCTCACCTACCCAAACTTTTCGAAAGTATTTTATACGAAGCCTTACGCTTTCAGTGCAAGTCACTTATCTCTCCCACCACTAACTTAGTCGAATTCGTGTCCTTCGCCCTGTCTGCCTTGGAGAATGTCAAAGAAGTCGACGTTATTGCAACTGATTTTAATAAGGCTTTTGATAAGATATCTCATAACTTAATCCTCTTCAAAATGTCTGCCCTATTTTTCGAACCCATTTTGTTAAAATGGATATCTTCTTACCTGGAAAACTGTTCTTACAGAGTTCGCTTCAGATCTGTCCTATCGACTCCTTTCTTGGCCACCTCTGGTGTTTCACAAGGTAGCCATCTAGGTTCCCTTCTCTTCATTCTAACCATAAACGATATTGAGAGGGTTATTAAACACTCTTCCCTCTCTCTTTTATTATTATAAAGTATGCTTTATTTCACTTATATTGATTAACAAATCTATGATTTTACAAATTCATTGTTTAATTAAAATGAAATAGTTAGGTACAATCTATTGTCCAAGTGACAAGAGTTGAATGCACCAATCAGTCTACAAAAAATTAAAATATTGAAATAGTTGATGGGGAGTTCCAATGAGGGAGCAAAAAGTTACAATAATTTAAAAGGCCAAAATATAAAAGAATAATTAGACATTCAAAGAACAAAATTCATTAATAAACAAACTATTTATAGCTGAGTAGTCAAAAGTACCCATTTTTTAATACCATTAAGAAATGCATTTTTCACTCTTTCACGTCTCATAGTATCTGGAAGTAGGTTGAACAAACGGGGTGCGGTAGCAAAGTAAAATCGACCAAAGTGAACTTTATGAACTGCAGGAATGGTTACAAAATTTCTAGTATTTCCTCGCAAATTATAGTTTTGGATATTTCTGACTGAGTAAAAACCTGCATTTTGGAAAAATATTTTTAGGACTTTATAGCAGTAGAGATGCCTTAGAGGAAGAGTTTCAAGGTTTCTGAACAAATTAAAACTTGGAGTTCCGTTCTCTGTACGCTGATGATACCAAATTTTTCAAAGCCATCTCTTCACCACATGACTACTGTCTCCTTCAACAAGAGAGGTCAATATCGCCAAATGCCAATCCATTACCTTATCACGTAAGCACCACGTGTCCTCCTCCCGCCTTTACCTTCTCCATAGTCAATCAATATCCATCGTTCAATCTCTCCACAATTTTGGAATATTGTACTATAGGGAACTAACTTTCCGATAACATATTGGTGAGATAAATCGTAAAGCTAGGTCATCAGTTGGCTTTGTCAAACGATGGTCCAAAGAATTCTCTGACCATTACGCGACCAGATCTCTCTACATTACTTTTGTTCGCCCCTCCTGGAATACGCTAGTCAAGCGTGGTCACCCTTTCAGTAAGTTCATGTGACCAGAACCGAGAATATTCAATGTCGATTTTTTCGATTTGCCCTCCGATGTCTTCCTTGGAATGAACTATTTATCTTGCCTTCCTATCAAGACCGCCACAACCTCATCAACCTGAGTACCCTAGAGAAAAGCAGACATTCTTTTCATTCATCGACTTCTTTCAGGCTCTGTCAATTGCGCATCTCTTTATAACTCCATTTTCTTCAATACTAACCCACGAAATTTACGACGCCCTCGTCTTTTCTATCTACCGTCCCACCGCACTTAATCTAATGAACCAATTTCCCGTATGCTGCGAAATGTTAACTTAAACCTCACCCATTTTGAACCACAGCGCTCCCTGCCTCAAAGCCGAACCCCTTCACTATTCTCCTTAGCTTTAAGTCTGAGTTTTAAGTTTTACTTTTAAGTAAATTAAAATTAACCAAAATTAAATTAAAATTAAAAAAAAAAATCATTCTTGCAGTCTTCATTCAAGATCTTGATCCGGATCTCTCCCAGACCGAATTTGAGCTTTTGTCCAGTTGGATTCCTGTAGAGTTGTAGTGGTCGTCAGCTTTGCACCCTTAGAGGTCAGTGTTATCGCAGATTTCAACTTATTCTGGCCAATAAATTATGGATTCACTAGAAAGGATGTTACAAATCTTTATTACATAATTAGTACAATCTATATATATAAAAATGAATTGGTGTCTTTTTGTACGCGCATAACTCGGCTGAACATCATCCGATTTTTTTGTTGGATTCGTATTGAACCAGGAGCCGGAAAATCGTGAAAACCCGAAATTGCGTACTTTCAGAGGTGGATGGTGGCGATATGTGAAAATTCCATTTTGTATGGGAAGGAGAAAATATTGATTCTAAGGAGTGACAAACACTACGGAATTGACGAAAATGGGATCGCCAACATATGGCGTTACGCTCTCAGACTCACGTTTGACAGCTGAGTAGTATATTCGATCTTTCCACATTGACGATTGATACGAAGCGGTTGGTCAATATAGTGCGTAAATTATTGCTGTTTTTTCACTTTTAAATCGACGAAAGTATTTTTTTCTGTGATCAACGAAATGAATAAAGGTATTTACTCAGTGACCAAGTGAAAGTCAATGAATTTGTATTGAATTTTCCGTTTAATGCAATTGATTGACGGTTGTGACATTTCTCATTCAGGACTTTTCTGTGTTAGTCTAATAATGCCGCCGATAAGACGATTAAACATTGGAGCTCGCAATCAAAATACGAGTCGTGGCTAATCTACGTATGGATGAATAACGTGCACATCACAATGAACAAGCCCGTTTACGAATTGCTAGCATGCGTGGTGCGTTTTCGCAAGAAGAAAGAGCCGATCATATGGAAGCAGGTAGTGTAGTAAGAGCCACCCGTCGTGCAAATGATAATCAAGATCAACGTAACCTCAATCGACGTGAAGATCGAAGGACACGTGCGCCACCTTTCATTTTAAATCGAGCTGCATTTTGCTATGATTCCACACTAGCATACAATGATTTTCCGTGCTTTAATATTGGGCCATTGAATGTCGTCTATCAGCATTGCAATGCATTGAAGTTCTCAACGGAAATGCCCGGGTTGTGCTGTGCAGGACTAAAAGTCAAATTACCCTTTTTGGTACCGCCACCGCAGCCATTGCGGTCGCTTCTGTATGAGGATACACCGCAATTACCCAACAATACAACGGCTGCTTCCAAATGACGTCATTTGGAGCCACTGTTATCCAAAAAACGCGGTTACAATCCCTCCTTTAAGGTGAAGTCGTCAGGGGAACTTCCCCATATGTCGAATGCGGGTCAATTGTTCCATTCGCCTTCCACTATTCCGATCGAAGGATAAATCCACCATCGTGCAGGAGCTCTGTTGCCGCAATTCAATAAATATTATAAGTTCCTTCAGATTTATTTCCTTGGAAACTCAAATGACCTCAGCGTTGTGCGATTTTTCGTGTGATGAAACGTGAGATCATCGAACAACTGCAACAACTCCTACACGAACGCAATGCGTTGGTTAAAGTGTTCAAAACTGCATTGGAAGCGATGCCTTCTTATCTTTACAAAATCATCATCAACGCAGAAAAAAGACCAGGTGGTGCCCGTACACGACAATTCAAACCTCCCACAATTGACGAAGTTGCAGTGATGTTTGTTGGCGAAAATATGGAATCACGCGACATAGTCCTCAAGCGACGTAATAACGGACAGTTTCAACGCGTCATAGAGACCCACCGGTCATACGCCGCAGTACAATAACCGCTAATGTTTTGGAAAAGCGACGATGGCTACAATTTTCAAATTAATATGATAACCCCATTCACCGGTTAGTTGCTGAGTTTTCTGAAATATCTTTACCACCAACTAACAATAAGATTATCTTTCAGGCCATGAAACAAATAAGAAGGTCAGCAGTATGAACTTCTATGCATATAGCTTGATGATTCGCCAGAATATCGACAATCATCTGTTAAGATATCGCCAATTGTTTCAACAGTATTGCGTCGATATGTACGTCAAGATTGAAACAGAACGCTCAATTTAATCCGATTTAATCAAACTAAATTGCATTCGGGACAGTACATCCACTTGAGAGATGCAGCAGCAGCAAACATCGGCCGGTTGACAATTCTCACAGCGACATATGTATGTTAGAAGCCAGAGGCATATGCACGAATATGCGCCGGACGCATACGGACGCCCCGACTTATTCATTACGTTCACCTGCAATCCGAAATGGCCAGAAATTATGTAGCTCTTACTTCCCGGGCAAACTTCGAGCGACCGCCAGACATCACCGCATGAGTTTTTAAACAAAAACTCAAAACGATCATTGACTACATCGTTAAGCATGTTTTTGGATAATCGCGTTGCTGGATGTACTCGGTCGAATGGCAGAAGCGAGGATTACCGCATGCCCACATTCTGCTTTGGTTGATTGAGAAAATCCGACCGGACCAAGTCGATTCAATCATTAGCGCCGAAATACCCGATCAAGAAGCCGACCGGGAATTGTATGAAGTCGTAACTACGCAAACGATTCATGGGCCCTGCGGAAACCACAATCTAGATTCGCCATGCATGGTCGAAATTAAATGTTCTAAGCTATATCCACATTCACTCCTAGCAGATACAATCACTGGCAATGACGGATACCCATTGTATCGGCTGCGATCACTAGATGACAGTGGCAGACCAGTCGAAATGAAAGTGAAAGGGACAACACTTGGTTCCATATTGTCCCATTCTATCCGAAGTATTCCTAAAGCACATCAATGTTGAATACGGCAATTCGGTGAAGTCCATCAAAAACGTTTGCAAATACGTTAACAAAGGAAGCGACATGTCGGTTTTTGGCATTGAGCGTCCAGATAAGAATGACGAAGTGTCGTGGTATCAATTGGGATATAAGTGAGTTGCACTGAAGCGATTTGGAGAATTTCCTTTCCGATACACGAACGTCATCCGACTGTTCTACATTTGGCGGTTTATTTGGAGAATGATCAACGCGTATATTTTACGGAAGAGAATGTAGCTCAGTGAGCCGAACGGCCACCAGTAACAACGTTAACAAGTTTCTTTTCCACCTACGCAAGCGACCCGTTCGCCAAAACGCTGCTCTACTCGGAAATACCTCGCTATTACACTTGGAATGCGTTGTCCAAAAAATTCCAACGGCGAAAACAAGGGCAAGCTGTTGCCTCATACGCGGATGTGTATTCAACTGATGCGTTTGGTCGCATCTATACTGTTCATCCGAAAAATGACGAGTTCAATTTGTGATTGCTTTTGATCAATGTACGTGGTCCAACTTCATTCGAAAATCTGTGGATTGTTGATGGTGTGTTGTGCGCCACATTTCGAGAAGCCTGTCAGCGAATGAATTTGCTTGGCAACGGCAATCATGAGAACGCAACACTCGCCGATGCTACATTTTCTGCGCCTGCGACTCAAATTCGTACATTGTTCGAAATCATCATCTCGACATGCTTTCCATCGAACACACTCAATTTGTGGGACAAATACAAGGACGACATGGCTGACGATATTTTGCATCGAGTTCCAAGAACGACATCGAATCCCGAACTTCAAATGAACTATGAGATCCGCAACGAGGCGCTGATATTCATCGAAGACATATGTCTGCTCATGTGCGGCAGTCTGTTGAGTAAATTGGGAATGCCAGCTCCCAATTGCTCGATGCACGATGCATTTAATCGAGAATTGCAGCGTGATCGAGATTTCGATCGAGACGCTTTGACAGAAACAGTTCGCACAAATGTCCCACTGCTGAATCCCCAGCAAAAGAACGTGTACGACACATTGATGAAGGCGGTTGATGACGGAATCGCCGGCATATTCTTCCTCGATACGCCTGGTGGAACTGCCAAAACGTTCCTCATTTCGTTGATTTTGGCCTCAATTCGGTCAAGATCCGACATCGCTCTTGCAGTCGCCTCTTTTGCGAATAGCAGTCACGTTGTCGGAAGGCTGTCGGATGGCTCATTCAGCGTTAAAATTGCCATTGAATTTTAAGATACTTTACTTTCAAGAAACTGCGATAGCACAAGTGTTAAAATCTTGCAAAATTATCATCTGTGATGAATGTACAATGGCGCACAAGCGAGCATTGGAGGCTCTTGATAGAGCAATGAAAGATTTGCAGAACAATGCGAGACGCTTTGGAGGCGCAATGATACTGCAGTCTGACGATTTTCGTCAAACTTTACAGGCCATCCCGTTATCAACGCCTACAGATGAACTCAACGCTTGCCTGAAATTATAGTATTTCTGGCTATACGTAAAGAAGCTGCAGTTGATGACGAACGTGCGAGTTGCGTTGCAGAACGATCCATCAGCCGATGATTTCTCAAAACAACTGCTTGCAATTGTTAATGGTCGAATTCAGATTGATGCTGCAACTGGCCTAATTTCGTTCCCGCCGAATTTTTGTGAATTCACATCATCGAAGGAAGAACTCATCAGCAAAGTGTTCCCGAACATCGGTCGCAATTATTTAAACTACGATTGGCTGAGTGAACGCGCGATATTAGCTGCGGAGAATAAGGACGTCGATGATTTGAATTTCATTATTCGAAATCAAATCGCAACCACACTGCATTCGTTCAAATCGGTTGATTGCGTAATAAATGGTGACGAAACAATAAACTATCCAATTGAATTTTTGAATTTGTTGGATGTGCCCGGTCTACCACCGCACAATTTGCAACTCAAAACTAGGGTCTGTCATCATAATGCGCAATCCAAAACAAACTAAACTGGGCAATGCAACCAGGTTGACAGTGGAGAAACTCATGAACAACGTCATCCAACCTACCATAATCAAAGGCAAGTTCAAAGGCGAGGAAGTTCTCATTCCAAGAATTCCGATGATACCGACCGACTTGCCGTTCGAGTTTAAGCGCATTCAGTTTCCCGTTCTACTCGCAATTGCCATTACAATCAACAAATAAGGCCAATCGTTGCAAGTGTGTGGTCTTAATCTCGAATTTCCTTGCTTTTCGCACGGACAATTATACGTGGCGTGTTCGCGTGTCGGAAAGCCGTCTGCATTGTTTGTTTACGCACCGGACAACAAAACAAACATCGTTGTACATATGTACATCACCAAGCGTTGCAGTGACCAGAAATGTGTGAAATCTATTTTCCGTGTAAATAAAATACATTGAATTCAATTTAATTCCAAAAAAGTTTCATTCTTTCAATAGAGAGGCTCGACTTTCGAAAGGGACATTTATATCTTCATCAATTTTAGGCGGAACGAAGTTTGCCGGGTCAGCTAGTTCTATATAATAATAGTAATAGTCTTACAATAGTCTTTGCGTCCAGGCGCTTTGTCGGCCATGTAAAAAAAAGAAATAGCAAAGGTCTGACATCTCATTTTGGCTGGATATAGCGCCATCTTGGGGATCAAGGGTGGTAACTACCATTTGCCGACAGCACTGCTTGTGCAGGGTTGGTAACACTACCCCTAGGTAGTTCCGCCCGTGAGCTTACGTCCCTATTGGTACTTACATCGAGGACCGCCAACTTCACAACAGGCCTCTCGTACACTCCAGTATGCGTTTGGATAAACGCACTTCTCACTTGACTATCTTTAGAAATCTTTGTTTGAACTACTCGCTCCTTTAGCCAGCTATTCCGTGGGCTATTCGGGTCCACTATAAGCACGATGTCACCTCAATCGGCTTGACGGATGCAAACCATTTCGTTCGACGGGTTATCGTAGGAAGATACTCTCTTACCCAGCGTTTCCAGAAGCATTCTGCATACTGCTACGAAGTGAGCCAATTCTGCTTAAGCACTCTGCCATTATTGTTGAACGTTGCAAGTAGTTTTACTCCGTTCGATGATCCTAGGAGAAAATGATTGGGCGTAAGTGCCTCCTCACTTTTGATTGATTGATTTCTTTATTTAGCCTTATGCTATTTTATTTTTTATTTTTCACAATATCTGTAGACGTAGCATTGGGTGCTACTAAAGAGAGGCTGACTTTAGTAGTAGTGGATATATTCATGGAAGGGATTGGTTCCAGAAACTGCAGTTCAACATGCAGATACCGTCTGTCATTGAGAGAACCGATAATTGTAGTTCTGTGGACTCTCCATGTCTTAATGTTACTCGAAAATCTTTAAAATCCTCCAATTTCAGTCCATGTTCTCGTCAGAACTGGGTCACTGTACGCCTTTTACAGCAGATATTGTATTGAAGACGGACGCTCGCTCAAGGTTTTTTAAGCCTTATAACGTGCCATTCACACTTTATGACGAAGTTCGTGAAGAAATTAATCGATTAGTATCACTAAATGTTCTCAAGGCAGTTAAGTCAAGTGATTGGGCAGCTCCAATAGTTGCCGTTAAAAAGCCTAACGGAAAGGTACGAATCTGTGCCGATTTCAAAGTTACAGTTAACCCGCAAATTGAAATTGATCGGTATCCAATACCTAGGATTGAGGAGCTGTTCCATAAACTAAGCGGTGGTTAACTTTATACAAAAGTCGATTTAAGTGACGCATACCTTCAGATCGAACTCATAGAGGCTTCAAAGCATTTTATGGTTATCAATACTCCTTTCGGTTTATTCCAATATCTGCAAATGCCGTTTGGGATCGCGAGTGCGCCATGCATTTTTCAGAGAATAATGGAGGGGATATTGTCAGGCATACCTGGTTGCGCAGTTTACCTCGATGATATTATTGTCGCTGGTCGAGGAACATCTGAATAATGAGACAGCTTAGGCTTTCCTCGCATAGCCTCAAATGTAAAAAAGAAAAGTGTCATTTCGCATAAGAAAAGTTGGAATATGTAGGACACGAAATAGATGCGAGAGGTGTTGAGCCATCAGATAAAAGAATAGAAGCAATAAAGTTAATGCCGAATCCCAAAAATGTCTCTGAAGTTGAAGCATTTATTGGAAAAACCAATTACTATAACAAGTTCATTCCAAATTTTTCGTCAAAAGCATCAGCCTTAAATCATCTTAGAAGAAATAACAAAGAATTTATTAGTTTTACTAAAGAATGAAATCATCGAAGCGGTGCAGTTAGTTCATTTTGACGAAAAGTTACCACTCATTTTAGCAACAGATGCATCCAAGACTGGGATCGGCGTAGCCCTTTCACACAGGTATCCGGATGGTACGGAGAAACCAATTTCATCGACAACATTAAACCAGAGTCAAGCCAAGTATTCACAAATAGAAAGGGAGGCACTATCAATTATATTCGGCGTGAAAAGATTCCACCAATACCTCTACGGCAGGCACTTCGAACTCGTCACCGATCAACAAGTACTCACGACTCTTTTTCATCTATCAAAAACCTACCAGTTATGAACCTTCATCGGTTACAGCGTTGGGCAATTATCCTCCAGGCCTACAGTTATTCAATCCACTACAGAAATACCAAACTACATGCCAGTGCTGATGTGTTATCAGGCCTTCCAATGGGTGATGACGCCGAATTTGACAAAAGAGAGGAAGAAATGCTGAATGGAGAGCAGGTCTGCACAGCAACTGTTGCAGAATTCCCGATCAGTGCAGCCATCGTGGCGGCTCATACTCAGCGAGACACAATTCTCAGACGTGTTTCTCATTACGTACAGAATGGTTGGCCGAAGGGACTACCAAAAGCACAGGTAAAATTAATACCGTTTTTTGATCGAAAGTTTTCTCTTTCTCTTCAGAGTGGAGTTTTGTTGTTTCAAAGTGATTGTACCCGTGTTTTAGTACCAGCATCGCTCGAAAATCAGGTTCTACAAATGCTGCATGATGGCCATTGGGGCCAATTATCGAATGAAACAACTAACGCGCAGATATGTATGGTTCCCCAACATCGATGAAACTATCAAAATGTCTACAGAAAGATGCACAACCTGCCAATCCAACGCGAGTCATCCAAAGCGTCAGTTCTCATCTTGGCCTGAAGTAACTAATCCCTGGGAAAGAGTCCATATAGATTTTGTAAGTCCTTTCTTCTCCCGGATGTGGTTAATTGTTGTCGATTCATTCTCTAGTTTTCCCTTCATTTTCGACCTGTCATCCACAACATCAAAATCGTCAATCTGTGCACTACAAATGATTTTTGCGGTTGAAGGACTTCCGTAGACGATTGTGAGCGACAACGGGCTGCAGTTTACATCAAGTGAATTCAGTACATTTTGCAAATTAAATTCAATCAAACACATCACAACAGCCCCTTTTCATCCGGCTTCGAATATTTTGGCAGAGCGCGCGGTCCGGACATTTACAGAAGCTTTTGGGAAAATTATGAAGGATGAAGACCACAAGGAGAAGGCTTTGTACAAGTATTTAATAATTTATAGAGCAATTCCCAGTCAAAGCAACAGGAAAATCACCGGCAAAACTTTTACATTGCCGGCAACCCCTCACTGTTTCTCAGCCTTGTTTCCAGACGCAAGGCAACACCAACGTTGCTCCAACAAGTTTAGTATTGGCCAAAAAGTCTAAGCTTCTGTGTAGGATACAGGAGGAACACGTTGGATACCTGGGCTGATTAAAAAGATAGTCGGAAGTAAAACATACTCGTACGTAGTGGGAACATCTATAGATGACACCGCTGTAACAACGATCCCAGAAGGAAGTCGATCACCACAAGCTGACGCAGACAAGCAAAGGCAGGCATCACCAATTCTACGGCGTTCGCAGAGAGAAAAAGCTGCGAGTTATTTTCACCCTTACATCAGAAGTTAAATTAAGTCGCAGGGAATGTAGCAATGTATTTCCACCTTAAACTTTTACGATTTTTAACTATCCCATTTCAATTGTTCCGTTGATATATATTTATCTCTGTCTGTCCTTCAGACAAATACTTTTTTCATTATCGTCAATTCTTTGTTGTACCTCTTCAAGGCTAGACATGATCTATAAACTAAAGAAACTTAATCCTAAATTATAATTGTAATCTCTATATATTTAAATAAAAGTGAATTACAACATCATGATTACGGTGTTTATATCGACAATAAAAGTCCATTATAATTAGATTAGTAATCGGATGTGCTCGTGGAAGAATTATGGGTTGCTTCAAATCGTCGCTCGCTTCTTTTAGGGCTTGTATTCTTCCCCTGGCTCGAATGATTTTGTGGTCGTTTAAATACGGACACAGACTAAAGAGTGGACTGGATCTTTCAACAAATCGATTGGCTGTCAGACATGCGATTTGCTCTTGATATACATCAGCCTGAGCTTCTCTCACCAATGCGTTTTTTGCTAGCTGAAGTTCTTCCTTTAACAAATGTCCGATCCTCCTTGCTCCTTCGCGGTTTCGAAATTTTATATTGTGAACGAACCGGAACACGAAGGCTGTACTTCGAAGTAATCGTTTCCAACTCGAAGTATCTTTGAATCGAAAGATATTTTCTTGAGCTTGGGTGTGAACGTTGATGAATTGCGTTTTCAGCTCTTCCATAGTAAATTCCTTTGCTTGAACTTCCTGTGGCCACTTATCCGGACGTGAATTGAGAAATTTTGGTCCCCTAAACTATCGACTGGATACATCCAAATCCAGAAGTTTTTGTCATTTGGTTCCCTCGTCTGCTACATTCAACTTCGTAGGAATCCATCGCCATTCCGATACCGTTGTTAGATCTAATCTTGCTGACTCGATGAGTCACGGGCTGTCTATATCGCCGATGGTCCGAGCGAAGCCAACTCAGAACGGTTTTAGAATCCGACCAGAGAAATTGATGGGACAAGTTGATAGTGTGTGACTCGACAATGCACCTTGAGAGTCGCGCAGCTAGAACCGCTGCTTGCAGCTCAAATCGTGGCCCCAATTAAGGCACATTTCACCAGTTCATTGTTAGTTGTCCTCAAGTAAGTTACGGCTGCATACCCGTTCTCACTGGCAACGACGAAAACGTGTAACTGTTTTTCCGAGTCAGGCCCATTTTAACCATTTTTCGTATTCTGCATCCTTAATCTCTGAATCCCATTCGATTTTAGACCTCCACATTTCCTGCAAAAGGATCTTTATGTACATCAGGAAGTGTACGAATAAGCCTAATGGATCGAATATCGTTACTAAAATCCTTAAAACCTCACGCTTTGTTGGGCGACGCCGGTGTGCTGGGTTTCACTCCGCCACAACAAGGAAACCCCTTGTTTGATGACGAGTGCCGGCAAGTACATGCAGCTCAACAAGAGGCATACAAAGCGTCGCTGCATAGAATGACTAGAGCTGCTCCCGAACTTTACGAGCAGAAGAAGAGAGATGAACACCGACTTCTCATGAGGAAAAAGGATCACGATTGAGAAAATAGAGAGATGCTACTGCAAGAATGAGGTTCGGAAGTTTTGCCAAAGGGTAAAAAGAACTTCTCAAGGCTACAAGGCCCGAACCGAAGCCTGCAAGGACGATCAAGGGAACATCGTAGTAGAAATGCAGTCGATGTTGAGGATATGGAAGAACCATTTCTGCAGACTGTATAACGGCGACGACGAATCGAATCCCACTGTCAGGCAGAATGAACCATTCAACTTGGACGATGTAGATCAACAATCCCGTTCACCTGATCTAGACGATGTGAAGGTAGCCATATCTAAACTTAAATCCAACAAAGCTAATGGAGCTGACGGCCTAGCTGCAGAACTGTTCAAAGCGGCGGGCGATGACTTGGTAAGGAGCATGCACCAACTCATCTGTAAAATATGGTCAGATGAAAGTACGCCCAATGAATGGAACCTCAGTTTTTTATTTTATCTGCCGTGTTGTGTGAATGCCCGAATCCGTTCTTCAATAACCTGATCGATCAATATCTGGCATAATCCAGTACGGATTTATGCCAGGAAAGTCCACCATCGACCAAATATTCACACTACGGCAGATCTTGGAAAAAACCCAGGAGCTTTAAATAGATACCCACCGCCTTTTCTTCGATTTTAAGGCCACGTATGACAGCATTTATAGAGACGAGCTATATACTCGTAGAGCAATGTCTATTGCAGTTTTGGTATCCCTGCCAAACTCGTCCGTTTGTGTAGGATGACCTCACCGAGACCTTTGATGTCAAATAAGGAATCAGTCCATCCGTCTAATTACTCGCATACGCCGACGATATTGCCATAATCGGAAGAACGCAGCGTGATGTCAGTGGCGTTTTCGTAAGTATTGAGGTGAAAGCGGTGAAGATGGGTTTAACGGTCAATGAGGGCAAGACCAAGTGTATGCTGTCAACAAGAAAGGACAATCAACAAGGACATCTCGGGCAGAACGTCACCGTAGACAGATATAACACGAGCGCTGAGATCAAACGAAGAATGACTCTTGACAACAGCTGTTCTCTGGGCTAAGAAGGTAATTGAAAAGCAAAGCCCTCTATTGAACAACTAAAGTGACCCTTTCTAAAACCCTAATCATCTCATTCCTACTCTATGGCGCAGAGGTATGGACTTTATCAAAAGTGTATAAGGTAATTCTAGGCTGATTTTGAGAGGAAAATTCTTCGGGTGATTTTTGGTCCCGTCTGCATAGATGGTGAGTGGAGATACAGCGACGAACTGTACGGGCTGTTCAGCGACATCGACTTAGCCAGAAGAGTAAAGGTCCAACGACTGAAGTGCGTCATGTAAAGCGCATGGACACCAATGCTGCGTCCCGGAAAGTCCTTGAATCCATTCCCGAGGGACGGCACAGTAGAGGTAGATCGAGACTCATGTGGAGAACGCAAAATGAATGCATATGTACCTAAACGAAAAACAACGATACAGCGGAATTAAAAACATTTGAAATAATTTTAAATTTTTTTTCAAATATTTAAGAAATGGAGAACATGTTTTGGTGAATGGATTTAAGACTTCTAAGTGGAAGAACCTTAACTGCATTTAATACCAATTACTGCATTCGTCAACTGACAAGAACTTGTCATACTTTTCGGTTCATCCAATTTCACGAATTGGTCCATTGTGTTGTATTTTCTTTATTCGTCATCATCAGTCATCCAATTCGCTCAATAAGTAAGGGTGGCTGCCTGTACATGTGTACAGACACACTTAGACAGCCACCCGTACAATTAGAATTATATTGTTAACCTTCCAAGTGACACTGATCGAAATCGTCAATAACGCCTCGATAAATATTAGCCATCTGTCGATTTCTCTGGCACACAGACCCGCCACCACGTACAAGTTGATGTTCCTGTAACAAATTGTAATATCATCATCATGTATTGTATATCTAGCTATCACCTACAGCTCTATTAATATCTCCCACGCATATCCAATCATCTTCTCCATTGTTGGCTACTGCCCATTTTGAGTGATCCATTGTAGACTTGAAGGAAAAATTCAGCTTATCATTAACAATCATCGCCACATTATAGACCCTATAACAGTGTTGGCTGTACAGTTTTCATTCAAAGATATAATTGCAATAACCATACTTATCCTTTTTTGAGCAATCTGATGGTAAACTCCCAGCGCTATTTCTCCACGTCTCTACCATCAGATCAATATCCAAGGTTGGTGCAATCCAATCTTCATAGAGCTCCGCATTAAAATGACGGCCTTTGGAAAATGACTTGAACACAGTCCCATTTAAAGACTCCAGTTCCACAAGATTGTGAAAGGGTGCCACTGATTTCCATTTCTTTGCAATGACTTTCTCCAATGCTGGGTATTTTCCAGATAGTCCACCCGGAATTCGAGAGAAGTATATGTTTGGTTCATTGAATAGCAGCTGATTGGCGACAATATTCATTTGAGTTGTAGCATTCAGAGTCACACAAAGAAAACTCTGTCCAAAATGCTCTCCAGTAATGGGATAGGCGTAGCTTGAAATTTTTGGGTATTTCGGCACAGAATGAATCAACCAAATAGCAGTAAATCCATCGGTGGCCACTACTCCTTTGGTATGTCCATTTTGGAAATCTGTCGAACCATCTGGGATTTCATCGTTATAGGCGATCAGAAGAGTCTCTGTATTACTGAATAGCTTGGCTAAAGTACGACCGGGAAAACTCGCGGTCTCATTGATCATAACATTAGACAGCTGCCAATTTTGTAGTATAAAGGTCTCTGATGTCACGTAGCTGTATCGAAGCCCACTTTGGTCACCGTCGATTTCGTTGGAATGATGTTTTGGTAGCTTGTATAGATAATACCTATGAAATGAAAATTAAAAATTGTTTTCAAAATTTGTTTATCATAGATTTACCAATCAACATCGCGGTTTTCCTCATTTTTGCACGATACTCTTAGAGCGTTTATGAACCCAATATCCAATACAGTTACGAACAAAAAAAGATCTGCTAAGTAATGCATGTTTCAAATTCTCTTTAGTTCACCCGACAAAATGCACGACAGAGATCTACATATACATAATATAAACTAATTTATATTCTTGTAGTTCAAATTGCTTTATACTTATCTCAATTTGCCACATCAATGAAATTGTTTTGGTATGCGAATATGACGAGTACTACCAAATCCGTAAAAGTAATGACTCACCCTATTAAGTCCATACTTATGTAATATTATATACTCGTACACATCTAATCACCGAAAGTGATTCATATTTTGTTTATCTAAATGTTGAGTATTTCATGTTGTTGGATAAAGTATGAGTAAATTTCTACACAATTTTTAACACATGTACTCCTATATAATTTTTCAGTTTAGATTTTTTTTTTATATTCTCCTTCAGTAAGACTGTATCCTTTAAAGTAATAAAACCCAGTGATGGAGTGAAAGGCAAGGGATGTATAAGGGAGAGTTGAAGGTCAGGCAGCAAAGAGAGATAGACGACAATGGGTTTTTATTTTTAATTATCAAGGTGCACGGCAGTTCTCAGATTTTCTTCAGTTCACTCGAGTACAACCAAATCCGAAAAAGTAATGACTCACCCTATTGGATAAGTCCATACATAATATGTATGTACGTAGTATTATATAATTTTATAAATGGGTTAAGAAAATTAAACACTAGTTCTATTTTAGTCTTTAACACGTTTTTTATTCTTTTATATTTATGTTTATCCTTTTGAGATCCAGAACTTACTGACTAGCTTAATTTACAAATTAACTCTCGTAGCTACTCTACGATATTAGCTTACGATCTAGTTCGAACACTCCAACGTTATCTTCTCAAGAAGATAATGTTGGAGAGAGTGAATCTGAACTGGGCGAAACTCCCCCCCGCAGCACGCCTGGTGTTTGATCACCAAACATCAAGTGTAGCGAAGAGAAAACCCTTTGTTAACTTACGAGTGGGTGAAGGTATTGGTCAAGCATCTAGGGATGAAGCAGGTAGCATTAAATTATGTGATACCTCCCCCACTAACTGTTTTTTGGTCCCCAAAAAAAAAAAAAATTCCTTGGTATAAGTAACAAACACATGGATAAGCAAATATAAGTTAAGCCAATATTGATAAATTAGAGCAATTGGCGTATCACAAATGTATTTAATAACTTAAACATTTAAGTAATGAAGCAGGTTTCTTTATTTATTTGTTTGTTTTTTGTAGTATACACATTTTTTTATTTTTTTTCCTTCTTAATTTGTAACAATGCAAAATTTTAACTAATTTCATTGCTTTTACAAACTATAATCTATTTTCTAATAATTAACATATTTAGAGTATCTATTTTTGCAAAAATTTTAGTACGTACTACTTTATGTTACAAAAAAGGGAAAAAAAGAAATATCTTAATTTGAAAATACAGTCTTATTCTGAGTTACAATTATTTATAACGATAATTCATTATTTCTTACTTTTTTTATATATATATATATATATATACATCCAAAATACATTTTCCGAGGTAGGGTATTTCATTGGCTACCACTTGCGTATATGTGTATTATAATGACTCTCTTTTTTTTGAACTAGGGCATTTCTTACGCAAAAAAAAAAAAAAATTCCATTATTATTTTTATTTTCTTATATTATTAAATTACTATTAATTGATCCCCCTTTTATTAGACAGTTCAATCAAATCATCATTTTTTCCACATCTTATATCTTCTAACATCTTATTTTTAAATATTCGTAAGAGTCATCACAATTATAAAGGACTTTGATGGCAACACTACAACGTGTAAACAGTAATTTTCACTGAACGTACTTCCTACACTAGACATAACTAACGGCTACGTTGTACGCACCCATTGAAATGTCATTACGGTCTACGCAGAGTAAGGAATAGGAAATGTACTAATTAGGTACTCGTCATTAGATAATACCTATAGACAAGCGTTAGAAATTTGAAAAAAAAAGAAATAAATCCAAGGCTAAACATTTTTAAAGAAAAAATTGAAGAAAAAGAAAACCAAAAAGAAATAAAAATTTGAATTACAAGAAGAGAAAGTACGAAAAGTAAATGGTATGGGAAAACTAAATCGGGAAATAAACTACGCGATAGTTAAACACGGTAAATATCTATTAGGTATAGGTATGTACATATGTATGTAACTATGGATCCTGATATTTGTATTTGCGTTTAAATTGTTTTTTTATAAAATTTTGTATTTCTTTTTGTCGATTTGTCTACAACGTAATTGCCCTGTGTTGTAAATTTGTTTAACTTTTTGTACTTAGGTTTAGATTTTACGACTGTTCTATTTTGAACTATGTCCATGCATTGGTTCAGGCTAGTATCTGTTTCCCTATTTCTGTTCTTTGTCCTAGTCTCTTTGTCGAGATTATCTGGAATAGTTTTTCGTCTAATTCGGAATTATCCTTCGATATCAGCATTGCCGGTCTTAAGTGATGCTGTTGTTTGATGGAATGTAATATTATTTTCTTTCAGGAACTGTTCAACCGCTGAGTGCAATATGCAAGTTTCTCCATCAGATATCATTTTCTTCGGTTTACCTAGGAATTGAATTCTTTGCTTTATTGCACCTAATATGGCTATCCAGTTCCTGTTCTCTAAGTTGTGGATTGTCGCATACTTTGAGAATTTATCTATGGTAGTTAGATACATTTTACCTCGCTCAGGAAACCATATGTCTAGATGAATTATGTCATTGAAACATTGGGGTGTTTCTGTAATTTGCATCGGTATTTTGAGTGGTCGTCGATTGTGTTTAGCTAAATTACAAATGTCACAGTTATTGATGAATTTCTGTATCAGTTCCAAGAACGTTTCGTTGATACCCCTGTGGTTTTTGCTAATATGTTCCTTTTTTTATTATGGTGATTAGTTCGTTCTTATCTACGATATCTTTCAGTTTTATGCTCGATTTTAATAATTTAAGATTTTTATTCATAGAAAAATATTGCACGTACAAATCTTGAAATTTAATGAACAACGACAGATCATCGCAATATATGCAGATGAGCCCTTTGGCTATTAGAATTACTTTTAATATGTCACTATTTCCCTTAATTAACTCTACGCGATTTTGTATTTTTTTGTGGACAATTTTCATCGAAATTTTTTCTTTAGTGCCATAAGATAGATATATTTGGTTTTTGAATAAATTTATAGGTTTTTCTGTTATGTAAATGTGACATGCTTCATCTTCCATCGCACTGTGGATAGTAGCGCCAGTGGACATAAGATCGTTGTTGTTGTTCCTAGGCCTTGAAACTGTGGAAATGACTTCATCGTTATTACCACATTTATCACTAACAGCTACCTCGTTATTAAAAATATCTCCTAAACTAACTTCGTCGTTAGTATTCGACACCTTTTTGTTTTCAAAAACCTGACCAGTATATCTACTTAGCCCATCAGCTACATAGTTTTCCTTCCCTTTAAGGTACTCAATATCGAAATCGTATTCATTGAGCATGATCTTCCAACGCTGAAGCTTCATGTTTGGTTCTTTAATGCCGTTTAACCAAACCAGGGGCTAATGATCTGTGCAGACTGTGAACTTCCTCCCATACAAATACGTTCTAAAATATTTAACTGACCAGACAATTGCGAGAAGTTCCTTCTCGATCGTTGAATAATTTCGTTCGTGGTTGTTGAGTGTGCGGGAAGCGTAAGAGATGGGATGGTTATTTTGGCTAAGCACTGCTCCTAATGCGTAACTCGATGCGTCTGTGGTCAACACAAATGGTTTGTTGAAATCTGGGCTTTTAAGAATAGGGTCGGTTATAAGTAAAGTTTTCTGTGTGTTAAATGCTTTTATATAATGAGGGTCTGATAAATTTATTTTTTCGGATCTTTTTAAATACCTTATCATAGGATACGCTACTTTGACATAATCTCTTATGAATTTCCGGTAGTATCCGGTTATTCCTAGGAATTGTCTTATGCCTTTTAGGTTAGTTGGTAGTTTCATTTCAGTTACTGCTTTAACTTTAATTTTGTCTGGTTTGATCCCATTGTTTACAATAACATGCCCTAAGTAGCTGGTAGAAAGATCGGCAAAATTACACTTGTTAATTTGGATTTTAAGATTGGATTCTTTTAATGTTTGAAAAATCTTCTTTAGTGACTGCAAGTGCTCCTCAAAGCTAGTCGAAAATATAAGTATGTCGTCCAAGTAAACTACACAGATTTTAATTATGAACTCTTTTAATACATCGTTCATTAATCTCTGGAATGTCGCTGGGGCATTCTTTAGCCCAAACGGCATTATCAGAAATTCATAATGGCCATTTTTCGTTGAAAATGCAGTTTTCACTCTGTCGCGCGGATGGACTTCGATTTGGTGAAATCCTTTAACGAGGTCTATAGTAGAGAAATAATTGCACTTGCCAAGCTTGTCAAACAGATCATCGATGTTAGGCATAGGAAACCTATCTTCTACCGTCTGATCGTTCAACTTCCTGTAGTCTATTACAATTCGCCATTGTTTTTGCCCGTTTTTGTCGTCCTTTTTAGGGACTACCCAAATAGGGGAATTGTATGGACTATTGCTTGGTGCAATTATTTTCTGCTTCAACATTTCACTGATTTGTCTATCGACCTCTTCTGTATGGATTTCAGGATAACGATAAAGTTTGCTATAAATTGGGATTTCGTCTTTTGTCTTTATTTGGTGTGTTATTTTGTTCGTAAATGTTAAAATGTCACCATCTTTATAAAAAATTGATTTATAGGAATTAAGCAAAGATTTTAGTTTAGATGCATCAGTATTAGCCAAATGTTCTGCGAACACTTTGTCCGAAATGTTAGGTTCTAAAGTTTTGCTACAAAGTACACTCGAAAACTCATGGCTATGACAATTATCCGTATATATTTCCTCTTGTTTATTGAAATATATCTGAATAGTAGCGTTCTCTGTTATAAGAGATCGGGTTTTATAGTTGATAATTGGATTAAGATTTATAAGGATGTCGAAATGGTCATGAAATTGAAATTCTAAAAAGTTTACAAAGTAATTTTTTTTATTGAACTCGCTAAACAGAGGGATTTTGTATTCTACATTTGTTTGGATATTACGGTCGAGTACTTTAAGAGTATGGTTCTTAGACCGTATTTTCCATTTCGGATTACATGGTTGGTTGGTTGGTTTGAGAGGGTGAGCTTATGCTCTTCACTTAGGCCTCCATTGGGCCCGTTGTGTTCCCCTCATCTGCGTAACTGTAAGGAATAGTGATGTGTTTTGGGAACTATGTATTGAGAGGATTTAGGTCTAGGGATCATGGGTAGTATCAACTATATCGTATAGTGATCGGGGAATCGTAGTGTTCGTCTGGCGAACTCCAGTATATCCCCGATTCCTTTCTTATTGAGGTGTGTAATATCCGGAATCCTTGGAGATCCCAGAATTTTCAGCCTTAGCCTCGCTGTAGCGGGGCAGTGACAGAGGAAGTGTTCTATATCTTCCTCCTCCTCTTCACAGTTGGCACAGATTGCTGTATCAGCTATCCCGAGTCTGAACGAATGTTTGTTGAGATTGATGTGCCCTGTTAAAAGTCCCACCATCAATCTCAATTGTGTTCTGCTTGAGTTAAGAGCTCTTTTTGCTGTGTTGTTACTCGGTTTGGTTATTACAGATCTAGCCACTTTGCACGTGTCTAGATTCGTCCAGTAGTTATTGAACTGCTGTCGTATCTTATCATTGATTATTGTTTTAATAGTTGTCAGAGGGACCCCTATTGTACTATCCGGGTTCAGTTCTGTATTGCCTGCTCCTTTCCTTGCTCGTTCGTCTGCCTTTTCGTTGCCCGGTACACCCTCGTGCCCCGGTACCCATGTGAGATGGACTCTATTGCGTCTGGCAAGTAAGTTCAATTTAGTTTTCCACTCCCTTACTAGTAGTGATTTCGACATGGGGTTTGTGATCGCGCTAATTGCTGCTTTGCTGTCCGAGCAGATGTCAATTTGCCTTTCTTCGCTGGTGTCTTCTGCGAGTATTTCGGTTGCCTTCATAATTGCATAGACTTCTGCTTGGAACACCGATACAAATGGTTTTAGGTGAATAGCAAGTTCAATCGGTGGGTTAGCACTAAAGATGCCAGCCCCTGATTCCCCTGATATGTTAGAGCCATCTGTATAAACCGATATCCCATTGGAGTTTCTTGTCGTTCTTTCATACGTCCAATATTCTCTTGCGGGAAAAATTGTTTCGGATTACATAAGTTTTTGTTAATAATGCTGTACTCTGCACCGCAGTCAATAATAAATCTTAGGGGCTTTATATGGGTTTTGATTATTATATAGGGTAATTGTTTTACTCGTTGAGTGAAAAATTTTGAAGATTTTGAAAATGAGGGTTATTGTATCGACCGCGTTCATTGAGCGTAATGTCCATGGGCTCAGTGTTACTACGATGTGTATACCTGTTTGTGTGCCGCGACTGACCGCCACTCTGTGTGCTGTGTCTCGATTGACCACTTTGAGTATAACTTTGGTTTTGTCGTGGTGTAAAGTTATTGTCTTGTCGCCTTTGGCCATTTAGCGGATAGTGGTTTGTATTGCGAGTATTATACCTAGCATTTGGTCTAACATAGTTGTGACTTTGAAAATTATTTTGATTCTTATGTTCAAACCTGAGATGTTGGTTCGATGAATAGGGCCCAAATGATTGATGATTAACTTCAAGGATTATTTTGTACGCTTCATTTAGGGTTTGTGGGTCTCGACTTAGCACGATCGATTTTGTAGGTTCCGGCAAATTATTCTTAAAAGCATCTAAGGTTATTGGACTCAATAACTTGCTGGTTATTTTGACCATTTTCTAACAAATAGGCATTATTGATTCTACTTAAGAAACTATTAATATTCCTGTAGAAATCCTCTATAGTTGTGTTGACTCTGGCTGTACGAATTTTATCTATAAGTTTATTAACGGAAAGCCTTTCCCCAAAATTATTTTTTAGAACTTCCCTTATTTCCAACCAGGTTGCTAATCTCCCGTGCTTCTGAAGCTCACACCTAGCCTTCCCGATAACTTTTTCTTTAATGTAGCCTGTAAGAATTACTCCTGTATTTTCGTCGAAAGTAGCTAAAATGGGTGCCAAAGAATCTACCCTATCTAGGAAATCAATTAAGCAGTTTTCACTCCCATCAAATTCAGATAATCTACTTATTAAATCTAAACTTATCCTAAACCTATCTGCAGCATTCACGACTTCCATCTTCGTCTTGGATGAACTTTTTTTCTATTTTACTTTTGTTCGTACTCACTTAATTCTTATTCTTCTTTGTTCCAACGATTATACATCCAATAGAAACTGTTTGTCCTGCAGTCCAGTTTGGTTTTGTTCCACTTCACTTTGTTGTAATTTTTTTCTTGGGTTTTAGTAGAGTTTGTTAAATTTATTTTCTGGCACAAAGTTCGATGGCTATAGCATTTTATTTAATGGTATAGTGTTTGATGTTTGACGTTATTGTTTTCACACTATTTATTTCTAATGCCTTGCGATTGGGAGCATGTATGAAGGGTTGTTATTGAACTAAAGTTGATAACGCCTGGTTATTATCGAACTAAAGTTGTTCTAAGACGCCCGCGTTTATTTTTTTTTAAATTGTATTAAAATTTTATTTTATGTGATTGGTATATTTTTATGTAACATTTTCTTGTTTTAAGTTAATTTTATTGCACCATTAGTTTTCAGCACTTAAATTTATTTTAATATCAACTTCACTTGAATTTTAAGTTAATTATTCATAATTTTTTCTTTTACTTTTTTTTTATTGTATTTTAATAATTAATACATTTTTTTTTCGCAAATATTCAACCCGATTCGTTTACCGACTGCGCCAATTTTATAAATGGGTTAAGAAAATTAAACACTAGTTCTATTTTAGTCTTTAACACATTTTTTATTCGTTTATATTTATGTTTATCCTTTTGAGATCCAGAACTTACTGACTAGCTTAATTTACAAATTAACTCTCGTAGCTACTCTACGATATTAGCTTACGATCTAGTTCGAACACTTCAACGTTATCTTCTCAAGAAGATAATGTTGGAGAGAGTGAATCTGAACTGGGCGAAACTCCCCCCCGCAGCACGCCTGGCGTTTGATCACCAAACATCAAGTATAGCGAAGAGAAAATCCTTTGTTAACTTACGAGTGGGTGAAGGTATTGGTCAAGCATCTAGGGATGAAGCAGGTAGCATTAAATTATGTGATAATATACTAATACACATAGATAAGTCTAATCACCAAAAGTATTTCATATTTTGTTTAGCATGTGAATAAAACTGTTGCATAGGTAATGTTTGTTCCATTTTGTTGGAAACGCCTAAGTAAATTTCCATAAAATTTTCTACACAGTACATATGTAGATAATTTTTCCAATTTAGAATTTTTTTTTTTTATATTCCACTTTGTTGGGACTGTATTCTTTAAAGTTATAAATCCCAGTGATGGAGTGAAAAGAAAGTTTGCGCAGCAAAGAAAGAGAGAGGGAGATGACGGTGGGCTTATATTTCAAGTCTTTTGAAATTATCAAGGTGCACGGCAGTTCAATCCCAAGATATCCAGCACCTTGTGCACTACCACCTTGTTTACACGAAACAACTTTGAGCATTTTTACCCCACCCTCTAATTCGGCTCCCAATAATGATAGGAGCACAAAAATTGTATACCGTGTTGAAATGAGCCACATTAGTAATCCTACTAAATTTTTAACTTAAGCGCTTGCCGAGATATAAGACTTCAAAAAACCCTTATTTGAGACTTGCTCGGATGTCTTCAGATTGGGAAAGTTTGGCCAGGAATAATTCTCGAGGTCTTTGAGAAGGATCAGATCCCGAACCGACCGAGGACACGCGCATGTATCCCGATCGAACCCTCTGATACTAAGGCGATGATGAGCATTCTCAGGATCAGCAATCAATCCTTTTCAACCCATAATTGGAAGATTGGCAAGGCGGAGGAGCTAAGAGGAACGAAGAATCTCTGGCCCCTCTTGTTCGGGTCTACTATCCTAAAAATCTACAGATGCGATGAAAAGAAACCGGAGAAAGATACTCTGAAGCCAGCCGTAAGTGATACTGCGTCGGTTACGGAGGAATCTAAGCTGGGTTCTGTTGTTTGTCCCAAAGCCATTTCTTACGGGAGCCAACTTCACGTTGACGGACACGGGGATTTGCGAAGATTCTACAAGCCATGACCTTAATCTTGGTCACCGTCTCACTACACTAACTCTAACTCTACTGGGGGTCGACTCTTTGTTGACGAACACGGAGTTGAATAATAATCTCCAAAACCTTTCTCTACACGAAAGCCACCTTATTTTGTCGGACTCAGATGAAGCTAACTCAACCGTGGTAGAGGTGTATGACCCTGATTGTATGATAGCTCCAATGCTGCGATTAATATAGATTAACCTACATGATCAAGATTGCCGCTTGTCGCTTACGGAGATGACGGAGCAATTCATTATTCACGTATGCTGGGAGCCAGGCTACAGAGACATACCGAGTAACTGCAAAGCTGACGAGCTCCCTAAAAAGGCAGAACCTTCAGAATTATAACGGAAAGCAAAATTTATGTATGCCTCTCGCTACGTGTAAACATTTGCTCATGCTGGATGTAATCAAAAATGCCAATCGCAGATGGGAGACTCTTACTACTTGCAGAGTGTCTAGACAAACCTGGCCCAAGCTAGATAACAAATTCTCTGATAGATTGGTTTTGCTAAACCGATCGTAGATCAGCACCGTCATCGGTGTCCTCACGGGGCGCTGTCCTATCAGATTACACGTTAAAAGGCTGGACCTCTTTTCAAATGATTACTGCAGAAGCTGCCGAGATAAGAAGGAAGAGGAAACGATCCTCCATTTCCTTTGTACCTGTCCAGGCCTGACCAAAAGAAGACATTAAACATTTAAAGCCAACTTGCACAAGCTTCTCCCCTGTTCCTCTTCCTCATTTTCCTAAACGCCCGTGTCTTGAAAAAATATTAGGGTATCCCATTGGCACGCGCTGATTATAAAAAAAAACAAAAAAAAACTGCTCCATTTAGGGGGTCATTCTTCGACGACTTCGGCGACGTCAGAAGCATACTCCGCTTCATAAGAAGCTCCGGCTGGTTCAACTAGCCCATAGGTAGTTAGAATAGCAATAGATCCCGTGGTATCACAATAGACATTCCTTTGGACACAGGCACAGACAGCTACATTAACCTAACCTATCCTGCTATAGTGACTGCTACAGGGAGCGGAAGCAGGGTTTATTTGAATGCGAATTTACACTCAGAGGCAGACTTAGATAGCCTTGAGCTTTAGGCATGTGAGAGAACGCCTGGTGGCAATCCGCACTGAGACAAAATTCAAAAACGTCAGCCTATTATGCGGACATGCATGAGGATAAGGACGACGTGACCAAAATTGCTTTTTCTACTAACTGTCAACTAAATTGATCACGCCGTTATTGATACAAAGCACTTCTCCAATTTTGGATATTCGCACCTTCCGACCATATTCCAAGCGTCACAACACCGAAGAAGTATTATATTTTGAGAAAAATTAACATACAAAGGCTACAATCGCAACAGACTGCCAAGGAGTCCAATGACGCCAATGTTAAGCGCAGATGAGCAATGGCATCATTGTCAGCATGCTATCAAGAACACCCCCTCTGGTGTGCTGGGTTTCTCGCATCCACAATAAAGTAACTCCCGGTTTGACGGTGCTAACGGTCTAACTGCCGAGCTATTTAAAACAGCTAGGGATGATTTGGTATACATCAACTTATCTGTAAGATATGGTCGAATAAAAGTATGCCCGATGAATCAAAAGGATTCTTTTGCCCGATCCTCAAGAAATGAGACCGTCTGATCTGTGCCAACAACAGAAGCATGAGTCTCCTTAACATCGCGTATAAGGTACTATCTGCCATATTAGACTTCCAACTGTTCGGACGTGTTTTTACTTTTCTCCCGGCCCGCAAGCTAAATTTAATATTGTTTTTTTTTTCCTCTCAGTCCCTACGTTTATTGCAATACTTGATTTTTGCCAACTTGCAATTTTTGATCATCGCCGAGATGATAGAAACTGCGTGCGCTACCCCGTCAGAACCACACTCTTCTCCACCATCTTCATTCATGCTACCACACACCAGCCTCTCCTTGGAAACCGAACCTTGTCCACCACCTGCTCTGCGCTCTGCTCCACAACCCGCTCCACGATCTGCTCTGAAACCTGCTACGCAACCTTCACCCACAGTTGTGCGTCTCGGAACAACATGGACCCTCTCCGAAGAAAACCAAAGGATTGACAAAATTTGAAACGGTAACAAATGCAAATCTGTTGATTACACTGATTTCATCGTTAACGGAGCTCCTCGGCAAGCAGATACCGTCTGGATAACACAATTCTTTCACCGGAAGTTCACCATCATCATCAAAGACTGTATGAAAATCTCCCCATCAAATGCAAAAAAATCCAGTTCTTTCAGACTCAAAATTCCCAAGAAATAAGGATGGCTTTTCTTGAACCCATCTGCTAATGTTTTTCACCTGGATGAAATAAGTATGAGAAAAGTTAATCCCAAGATTCGGGAAGCTGACAACCTTTAACCGTAAAACTAATTTTAACAATAAGACTAAACATAATCTTAGTTCTACTTCTTCTCACTCCCTTCTTCAACCTAAACTAGACCCCAATTGGAGGTTCGAAAGGAGAATCCTCCCTAATTCTCTCAACCCTTCTTCCTCCTCTTCCACCCTTAGTAGATCCGCAAATTCTTCTCATTTAGCCTATCCTAGCACTTCTGCCCCTTTCACGTCCACGGCCTCTCTTAACAATTCTATAGCCTTCTCTACACCCTATTCTGTCGACTGCACTGCCAACCTACTGCAGCTCCCCCTACTTTCACTCCACTGCTTCCTCCCGCCGTAAAACCCACGTCTAAATTAGCGAACCCCAAGTCAACAATTGCTTCTCATATTGGCTCCAAACTTTTCTCGTATGTCCATAAAACACGCAGCGACTTTAACAACTATTTTCGTCCCTAACTCACATCAAGTCGTTCATTCTCACTCTATCGGAATTGCCCCGCAGTTCCTATCTCTTTACTACCAGAATGTCAAAGAACTTCGCACCAAATCCTCGATGATACACCTTAACTCAAAAAACAGTTCCATACGACATTTTTGCCCTAACAGAAACCAACCTTTGCCCCAATTTTCTAAACTGTGAATTATTCACTTCTGATTTCGAAGTGTTTCGCGCTGATGGCCAGGATAATGACGACCTCGAGGTTGCGGTCGCGGTGTTCTTTTAGCCATTCATAATAGTCTTGATGCAACCCTCGTTAAAATCTCAAACGTCACTTCATTTGAATCCGTATGTGCTAAAATATCTGTATCCAAAAGGAGCATATACATACTCTGCTGTTATATTCGCCCTTCTCAACCCGCCCAAGCATACCAACTGGCTGTTGATGCAGTGGACTCTCTGTTTGATACCGCAGACACCCGGTGTCGATTTTATAATTGTTGGCGACTTTAACCATCCCTTTTTGCAATGGGCTCCATCGGAGGACGAATTATCTTTCGTTCCATCGTCGTTTTGACTCCAGTTTTTTTTCAGATTAGTGGTATCACTGACAACCTCGGTAGGCAGCTAGACCTCAATTTCATTTTCCCATCCGAGGCCAATAATTCCCTGGTTACCGCAAGTAACCATCTTCTCTCCATCCTAAACCACTATAACCCCCCTCTCGCTATTACCTTTTCGTATGAACTTGACAACATTACCGTCGATTTAGAGAACTCTCTTTCTTTCAACTTTCGTAAAACTGACTTCGTTAAACTTAATGACCTAGTCAATAACATAAACTTCAACCTCTTTCTAAACAATAACACCACCATTGATATCGCGCTCGAATTCTTCTACAGAGGAATCTTTGACTGTTATCTTCAATCTGTCCCATATTTTCCGCGAAAAACTGTTCGGCATCCCCTCCCTGGCTTTTCCATCCTCTGTGAATCCTTCTATCTTGAATACCTCGACAGAATGCAATTAAGCCTAGTCACAGATCCTAGGCGTTTTTACCAATTTATAAATGTCAAAAATAGATGGCTTCCCTTTCACTCTAAAATTATTTAATACCTCATCTGCTGACCCTAAAGCAATCATCTTCAGCCAATTGTATAGTTACCACGTTCACGAACCGGATCTTGACTATTTCAGCTACCTGAACAATTGCCCACAAAACTTCCCTTGTCTCAGTTGAAATAAGGACTGATATGGTATGCGAAAAGATCAATCGGCTAAAGGATGACTTTTCCCCGGCCCCGATGGTCTGCCCGCCATATTTCTAAAAAAATGTGTAAATGTTTTATGTCAGCCCCTTACAACTCTATTTCGACTCTTACTCTCTCAAACCGTTTTCGCAATCTTATTGAAGGACTCCTATTTTCTTAAGCTCCCTCGTCTTCTTGTTCGTGCACATGTCGTCTCAATTTCGTCTCCTTAGTCGTCAAGTATTTTCCACACGCCTCTACGCGTCTCTTAATTCTTGGATACTCGTAATAGGGCATCCAAAAATTAGCGTCGCCACCCTGTCCTTAATGTTACTCCTAAGTATGTCTATTAAGTCCAGTTCGTTCGGTCGACTCTTCATTTGTAGTACCATCGTCCGTACGTCACTGAAGAGATCGTCAAATGACTCCCGGGGTTGCTGCCTCCTTTGCATGATCGCTATTAGAATTTCATGATCCCTCACATTATTTTTGAATTATTTCAGCAATTCACTTTTTAGTTGCTGATAGCTCAGGCCCCTATCATTTTCATTTTCCTGCAGAAATTGCCAAAACCACCTCTCTGCAAGACCGCTTACGAGGGGATGGAAATGGGTAAATAGCTGGTGGTCGTTGATACCGTTATGACGTTGCAAGGTTTCAACGCGAAACAGGAAACTTTCTACAGACATAGTTTTCGGCGCCCCGTCGAACATAATGCCCCACTTATGAATGTCCACCTTCCTTTCCGAAAACCGTGGGAATGGTTCGGTGAAGCGTAGAGCCTGTTCATGTCGTGGGTCATTTAGTGGTATTTGTCGTTCGTGTGGTGGCGGGTTGGTTGATGTAAAAGTTCTGTCCAGTTGAGTGGGTGCGAAATTTCCCAGATCAACTCCCACACGGACAAAGCTTCGGGGCCTCACAAAGAATATGACTAAAGGTCACAATTCTAAGGGCAGCAGCTAGCATTCAGCCTCTCTACCTTGTCCCGCTCTTTGCTTCTTCACAGACCTACAACTACCTCACAGGATCCTCTAACTAAAAGCCTGCTGATTAGATAGCTGTCTTCAATCTGTAACTAAGCAAGGAGCATTTACAGCCCTTGAATCTAAAAGACAGAATAGTAAAAAAAAAAATATTTAAAAATGAAAGAAACTAATCGCGAATGAGGCTGATTGATATGAGTCCAAGTCGCCGACTTTCGAAAATATAAAATCGTCCCCTTGGAGTCACAACCGTGCATCTAGTAGCCGGTTGTGGTAAAAATACCGTTGGGCGCCATTGTTGTGAGCTAGGGTAGGCCACGGAGGCGTCTTTGGTGCAAGTAAGAAGAACGGCGGACGGGGTGGTTCTTGTCTACCTTACTTTGCACCACCTGCTTAGCACATAAAATCTCGTGACATTGTAATAAAAAAAAATTAAAAGAGTAGAAGGAAGTTACTTTACTTTGACTTCGGACGGACTTCAAAAAAAGATAGAAAAAAAAATTGAAAATCCAAGGACTTGTGCCCATGGCCAGGAGAAAGAAGGATCACGCGACCTTACCCTAACTATCCTAAACTAAACGTAAATTAACCTAACAACTTTAGCTAAATCCTAAACTAAACGTAACTATCTTAACCTAGCCTATTTCTACTCCCTATCACGCAAATTATCCTTCCCCTAAGTCTCTCCTCGCCAAACGGGTTCATCAAGTACCCGAGGTATGCCTGTTGGAAGTGGCAGAAGCTGGCCTGCCCACCCTGCGTGTCTTATGACACAACCAATTGCTATCTCTCTGGCCAATGATTACGAGAGATAGCCCCTAGGACTAAATTCGACTATACACTGCAAATCCATCTTTTCCCCACAACAGCACGGTTTCTTAAAGGGTAGGCCCACACCGGCTAACCTAACCGAATTCGTTTCTAAAACACTGCAAGCATTGGAGAAAGGTAAGGAAGTGAATGTCATTACGACTAACTACAGCAAGGTGTTTGATATAATATGTCACCTAACTATTTACCTTAAACTTAAAGCTTTCGGTTCCCCCCCTTTTTCAACTCATGGCTGAGATTGTACCTAGAGAAACGCAAGTACACGGTTCTCTTTAGATTTTCAGTCTCTGACCACATTAACGTCACTCCAGGTGTTCCTCAAGGCAGTCATCTTGGCCCAATGATTTTTTTTTAACAATAAACAATGTTGGTCACATCATAAAAGACTGTCTATTTGCGCGGATGACATGAAAATGATTAAGGTAGTATCTACCCCCACCGATTCTCTCTTACTTCAAAACGACCTAAATTAAAACTTAACGTCGGCAAACGTCAATCCATAACCTTCTCCCGTAAACGACTTCCTCCCCCTGTCAGAACCTACTACTTTCGCAACGAGCTTACTCCCACAGTCTCCTCTATACGCGATCTGGGTATTATTTGTGACAGGGAGTCAAACTTCCGTTCCCACATTGATCAAATTATACACAAGGCCAATTCTTCTCTCGGTTTCATAAAACGCTGGTTTACGAACTCTTACGTTACAAAATCCCTTTACATTACCTTTGTCAGACCTGTCTTGAATACGCCAGCCAAGTTTGGTCACAATTTCAAGACACCCACTCCCTTAGAATCGAAGCTGTGCAGCGCAGGTTTATTCGTTTTGCCTTATGTGGTCTCCCATGGGTCCCTACGAAAATCGGCTAAAATTGATTAACTTGCAAACCCTTGTAAAACGTCGCGAAGTAGCTGACATACTCTTTGTGCACCAATTATTAACTTTTAAGAACGATTCCCCCGCACTACTGGAAATGATTTCCCTTCACACTAATCCACGTAACCTTAAGTTCGTACCGCTTTTGGTCTCTCTCTCCACCAACTACGGCCATTTAGTACCAATCTCCAGAATGTTGCGTCTGGTCAATAATGCACAGAACACCTTTGACATTAATTTCAGTATATCCTCCCTTAGAAATTCTCTCTATACCTTCTCTTGACCTCTACCATTAATCTTCCTCCTCATGATCGCTAGGTTAATTTAGACTAATTTAGCTTTTAAGTTATGGCCTATACTAAGCTCCAATAAACAAATAAATAAATATATAAATTTCATGTGAACGGCTTAAACCTTTTGTGAACAATCCGCTTAGTCCGCATCAGTGTAGATACATATATGCAAAGGAAAGTCCACCATAGATCAGATATTCACATTGCGGCAAATCTAGGAAAAAACCCAGGAGTACCACTATGCAACTGAACAATGTGTGTAAGTATCTTATAGACTACTATTTATAACTACTGTGGAAATGAATGTGATGTGGGAATAAATACAACGTCGATCCAGACGCTAGGTCAGCAAATCTGATATTGGGCCAAGCAGGTGCACAGAATGATGACATATGTATGTATGTACGTGCGCAGATCGGATGACGATGTGCGGGGTAATGACTAGACATGAAGGTCACTGCACGTGTTGTTTATTGGAGATTAATTTGAGCCGTGTGTTAACTCTTCCCCTCTTAAGATTTGCGTCGTCGCAAAGAATTAGTAGAATGGTATTTTAAAGATGCTAGGCTGCTTCTTAGGTGGTTCTGATAGATATTGTAATATGCGGGCTATGGCTCGAGTAGATAAAACGATATTCTGTGAAATTTATTTCTTTATTTTTTTAGTCTATATCAATTTAGTCTAATTTATCACTTTTCCAACCTCTTCGCCACGGTTCTAAACCAACTGCTTCCTTTCGATCGCCATCTGTCCTTATATAGCAGAAGTTTCTGATAGCCAGAAATTTCTAGCAAATTCTTCGACCACTGGAACAGAAAATTCTGATGTAATAATTCGAAGATGACAATCATTTCTTCCAGTTATAATTCTCTCTTTATCCGTGGCGTTGTCAGCTATTGCAGATACGAACCTCGAATGGAAGTACAGTTTGGAATGGGCTGGAGGAGCGTAGTTATTATTCTACATTATTGTAGCATAATTTTAGGGGATGTTACACTGCCCCCCTCTTAGACTTGTTCGTCCCGAACAAGTGCGTAGTCACTTCCGCCATTGTATCGACTCAGTCGGTCCACATGAACCACTTTCATTTTGGCCCTTGGTCCTCGCTGGATGCGGTAGACAACATCGTTGATGCGGGTTACTATTCTGTAGGGACCCTCCCAGTTCCGCTGCAATTTAGGTGATTTCCCCTTTTGGCGATGGGGATTATACAGCCACACTAGATCTCCTTCCTGGAATCCTGACGTTGTTGCCTTGGCATCATACCTGGTCTTCATGCCGTCGCACGTCATCTTAATCTGGCTTCTGGTTCTTTGGTGTATGTCCCTAAGCCTTTCCCTAAGGTCCGCCACGTACTCTTCTTCATTTCTGGGCTCATTGGTAGGCGATCCAAATTTCACCTCACTGGGTAACCGAGCTATTCCACCAAACAAGATTTCGAACGGCGTATGTCGAGTAGTGTTATGCACGGCACTTCTATAGGCCATCAAAAACAAGGGAATCTGCCGGTCCCAATCCCGTTGGTAGTCACTTACGACCTTCGGGAGATGTTCGTCCAAAGTCATATTGAAACGCTCCACCATACCGTCCGACTTTGTGATTCCGTGTCTAGTTGACACATCTCTTGGAAGATTCTTGACTCGAAGTTCAGCCCTTGGTCAGAATGCAATTCCAAGGGCACACCGAATCTGCTCACCCAATTGTAGACGATCTGCTCCGCCACGATTCTGGCTTCCTGGTTAGGGATCGGAAACGCTTCCGGCCACTTACTGAAGTAGTCCATTATTACGAGTATATACCGATTACCACTGTCGGCTTCGGGAAAGGGCCCTGCGATGTCAATGGCGATTCGTTCGAAAGGTGCTCCCACGTTGTATTGGTGCAACTTACCTGGAGTTTTGATTCGTGGACCCTTGCTAGCTGCACACGTGTCGCATTTTCTGCACCAGTCTTCGACATCTTCCTTCGCTTTTAACCAATAAAAACGTTCCCGTACCTTTTCTAGCATCTTATTCACTCCCAAGTGGCCTCCGGACGCCCCGCCATGTATTTCCTGCCGGGCTTCTGTGAGAGATGTTCTGATGATCCGGTTTCTCCATGTTCTCCTTCCAGGCCAGAATCGGCTCGATATCCGGGTCTTCCTTCTGAGCGTTCCGGATCTCATCTACGCTCCAGCCGGCGATAGGTTCGGCTCTCATTCTTTGGATGGAAACCAGCTCCCGTTCTTCCTGACGCGCACAATGTTTACAATCCGTTCTGCATAGTCTCCGCATTAGAGTGGAGTTTTCCTTTACGATGCTGTATTCCGTAGTCGTAGATTTGCAGCCTTTCGATCCATCTTGCGACCTGACCCTCAGGACTCTTGAACTGTAATAGCCATTTTAAGGCTGCATGGTCTGTGCGAAGAACGAACTTCCTCCCATAGAGGTATTTGTGAAAATGCTTCGTAGCCAAGATCAAAGCTAGAAGTTCCCGCCTTGTCACGCAGTAGTTCCTTTCTGGCTTAGAGAGCACCTTGCTGAAGTACGCAACCACCTTCTCTTGGCCGTCATGCACCTGAGAGAGTACGGCTCCTACCACGACATTACTAGCATCTGTATCCACAATGAACGTTTCCCCGGGAGTGGGGTAAGCTAGTATCGGGGCATCGCATAGCCGTTGTTTAAGTGCCTTGAAGCTCTTCTCGCACTCAATTGACCATTTGAATTGTTTTCCCTTTTCCGTCAACTGGTGCAGGCTCTTTGCGATCCCGGCAAAATCCTTCACGAATCGTCTGTAGTAGGCGGCTAGGCCCAGGAAGCTCCTTAGTTGATGTTTGTCTTTGGGGACTGGCCAGTTTTTCACCGCTTCGACCTTCTCTGGATCGGTTCTCACTCCTTTCGCTGAAAGGTACTTGACTTCCGCTCTAAACAGGGCGCACTTCTTGGGGTTGAGCTTCAGGTGGGCACTTCGAAGCCTTTGAAACACATCCCTTAGATTGTCTCGGTGTTGCGCAAACGTTTTTCCTACGACGATGACACCATCCAAGTATACCAAACAGGTTTTTCATGTTAACCCTTGCAGGACACATTCCATCAATCGCTCGAAAGTCGCCGGAGCGTTGCACAGCCCGAATGGCATTACCATGAATTGCCATAGCCCATTTCCTGCGGTGAAGGCGGTTTTCTCCCGGTCTTCTTAATGGATCTGTACCTGCCAGTAGCCACTCTTCAAGTCGAGAGTGGAAAACCATCGGGCTCCGGATAGTGTGCCTAGCGTGTCGTCAATCCGTGGCAGAGGATAGCTATCTTTCTTGGTGACGTAATTGAGCTGCCGATAGTCCACGCAGAACCGCGTGCTGCCATCTTTCTTCTTAACCAGTACAACCGGTGATGCCCACGGGCTTTTGGAACTTTCAATCAGACCTTCTTTCTCCATTGCCGACACCATCTCTGCAATTTCGGTCTGCTTTGCCAATGGAAGGCGCCTACCAGGCTGATGAATTGGTCTAGTATCACCAGTGTCTATTCGATGTTGTACCGAGTGTGTTCGGCCGTATTCTCCGTCCTGTGAGGAAAATACATCAGCGTACTCATTGATAAGATTCTCTGCCATAGTTCGCTGCTCCTGATTCAGCTCACTGGACTGGAGAATCGTCTCTCTCGTTTCCGCTGTCCAAGGTGATGGGAGAGGTTTTGGAGCATCACGTTCAGATATTGTTGCGACGGCGGTAATCGGCGTGCATTTTCCCGTCACCTCCCCTCGCCTTAGTTTGACAGTGTGTGGTCTTGCGTTCAAAACTCTCACTGGAACCATGGTGTTCTTTGGTTCGACTAACGTCTTTCCCACGATGTAGTCTTGAGAATTCTTCTCTGGGTCTGGTTCTACTATGTAGAATCGGTGGCTTCCAAGATCACCTTCCAGCTTCGTCCAAATGATTGTCTCTGACGACGGCGGCAAAACTTCGTCTTTGCTGATGACTGTCCTGAGAGTTACGGTATTCTCGTTTCCGTACACCATCGGAATCTCCACATTTCGATACCTCAGTACTTGCATCCCGATGTCCAGGATTACTTCATTTGCTTTCATGAAGTCTATTCGGATGATGCACTCGTCGCATATATCTGCCACCAGAAATGCATGGGAGAACGTCAGTCCCGCCAGAGTAATCGTAAGACGAACTTCTCCAAACACCTTCGCCATTTCCCCTGTTGCAGTCTTCAGGCAGTAGCTGTTGGTGTTGTGCAGCCAGGCGCTTCCGACGATATCTCTTCTTACAATGGAGGCGGTGGCGCCTGTGTCGATGGTGGCTACGCACTTCTTCTTGTTGATTAGTGTCTCCACTGTCAGGCTCTTGTTACCCCGTTTGGTTTGCGAAACTTGAATGGTGGTCCTGGGGGCCTCGATTCCAGTAACCAACTTCTGCCCCGCGAAGTTGGTCCTTACGCATTTCCCGACTGCTGGTTTTGGTAAGTCTGACTGACAGCCAGATGCTTCCTCTCTGCTTCTCCTACTGGTGCAATGTGGACAATTTCCTCGTCTAGGTGCACTTCTGCACTGCCGTTGTAGGTGTCCGGTTTGGTTGCAATTCCAGCAACGGATTTGACTTCCGCGAGCTCTGTCTTCATCCATGACGGCTGTTCTCTGGCATGAGCATTCCACGACGGACATTTCCCTGACACGGTGTATTCCCTGGTATGCTTGGTCCGCAGACTTCATTGACAAAGCGAATGCCAATGCCTCGGGGAGTGTTCGCTTTTCAGCCATCCTTACAGCCATTTGCAGTTGTCTGTCCTCTATGGCCTGAATAAAAGCTTCCACCGCCATTTCGTTGATAAGCTCCTCACCGGCTTTAGGGTATGAAAGATGGGCTAGTCGTTCTATATCCGCTTGCAACTGTTGGAGCGTTTCCCCCTTTTTCTGGACTCGACTACGCAGTTGAACCCTGTACACCTGCTGCATGTGTTCATCCCCAAACCGCATCTCGATAGCCTGAACCAGAGAGTCGTAGTTCAGCTGTTTATCTTCCGGGATGGTCTGCAAGAGCTCCGCAGCTGGACCCCTCAGTGCAAGCGTGAGCGCAATAGACTTCTTTTCATCGTCCCAGCTATTGGTCATTGCGGCCGCTTCGAATTGCCTCTTATAAATTGGCCATGATGTTTGACCATCGAAGATAGGGGGCTGCATCCCCTTTCTTCTCAGACCGTCAGTGGAATATTCCCGTGCTTTCTGTCTCTTCACGTTGGTGAGTTCCTTAGCAAGATTTTCGACTTGCTTTCCTACTCTCTCGAATTGCGTATCCACTTTTTCAAACTGAGTCTCTATCTTCCCGAACTGAGTTTCATGTTTCTCAAAATTTTCATCGAATCTAGTTTCGACTTTTTCGAGTTGCGTCTCGACCTTCTCGATTTTCTCTTCGATCATTTCGAATTTGGATTCCAATTTCTTGTTTTGCTCATCAAGTTTACTTTCCAGAGCATCTAGAGAATTCTTTTGTTCGTCCTTCTTAAGTTCTAGAGAATTTCTTTTGTTCGTCTATCGCTTTCTTTTGTTCGTCCAGCTTAAGTTCTAGAGAATTCCTTTGATCTTCTATTGCTTTCTTTTGTTCGTCCATGACTAACTTAAGTTGCAGGAGCAGACTTGTTATACCCGAGTCGGCTACTGTACTTGCTGGTTCCTCTTCCACGTCAAACTCTATGTCATGCGGATTTTCACCTTCCTGCGTTACTGGTTCTTCCAGACGAATCAGTAAGGCATCTTTTCCCCCAGTTGTGTCGAGATTCCGCTTACTGAGTTCTGCCTTTAGTTGAATTATAGTTAGTTTTCCCAATTTGCGACCCATTTTGCGCAACTAATTAACTCAACACAGAAATGGTTTTTTCTTTTTTTTTTCTTGTGCAATTTCACACCACGGAAATAGTTATTCACAGAATAAGTTTCATCCCACTTCTGACACCACTGTAATATGCGAGCTACGGCTCGAGTAGATAAGACGATATTATGTGAAATTTATTTCTTTAGTCTATAGAAAAATTCAAGTTCACACTATACTATTCTTCGCAAATTCTTTTCTTACAAGGTCTCTTTCCTCTCAAATCACTTTATCTCCTTTCAATTACTTAATTCACAAATCCAAACTAATTACTTCTTCTTGTTAACTCTCAACTTTCAATTTATCACAAAATTACAACTTCGCCCATTATCACTTTTCCAATCTCTTCGCCACGGTTCTAAACCAACTGCTTCCTTTCGATCGTCATCTGTCCTTATATAGCAGAAGTTTCTGATAGCCAGAAACTTCTAGCAAATTCTTCGACCACTGGAACAGAAAATTTTGATGTAATAATTCCAAGATGACAATCATTTCTTCCAGTTATAATTATCTCTTTATCCGTGGCGTTGTCAGCTATTGCAGACACGAACCTCGAATGGAAGTACAGTTTGGAATGGGCTGGAGGAGCGTAGTTATTATTCTACATTATTGTTGCATACTTTTAGACGATGTTACAATATTCTCCCTGCTTCGGAGCAGGCATACTTCCCGTGGGAACGAATTATGGAGGAATACCGTAGGTTGCACCAAGAAAACTATATCAAAAAGAGTGTAGTTAATAAATTGATAAGTTTCCTTTTCTACTTTTATTGAATTGATTTGCTTAGTATTGTTAATGTGTGGCTTTTTCATTAGTTCTAATGAAAGCATTTTTTCTAGTTCAGATCCTTCGTTAGGATAAGTGCAGTAAAGGTGGCGACGCTTGTACGTTGGGTATTTCTTCTGATATGTAATTCTGGTTGTTAACTCCGATTGTAGTGTTTTTAAATTTGATGATGTATGGCCCCTTCATTGTTTCATTTATTTCGACTTGTCCATTGAAATTGTTGAGTAGGATGACCCCTGATACTATTTCTTCTGCTTGCGGGATATTGCGAATGTCGGTCCTGTTGCACGTCGCGTTTTGCTTTTTGACAATTTTGAAACACAATTATCGTTGCTTATATCTATTAAATTATTTCTTTTAATATAATAATAATAATATTAGCAACTAAGTTCTCGCTGTTTGTCAATAGATGGCTCCAGCAGTAAGTGATGGTCGATTTTAACATATCCAAAACGTCATGAACCGAGCTTAGACATATGGTAAACAAACTACACATTAGTGACTTTGTTTTGGCGTAATATACTGTAGCATAATAATAACTACGCCCCCTAAAATTATGACGCAACAAATTCCGAAGTGACTTTTCATTCTGGCAGAATTTTGGTCCAAACTGTCCTTTCATTCGAGGTTCGTGTCTGGGACGAAGTCTCCACAGCTCATGTCAACGAAAGAGACGAATAATATCAGGGATAAAAGGGAATTATAACTGCAAGAATTATTTCTCTTGTTCCAGTGGTCGAAGAATTTGCTAGAAGTTTCTGGCTATCAGAAACTTCGGCTATATAAGGACAGATGGCGATTGAGAAAGCAGCAGTAGTTTTTAAACTGTGGCGAAGAGATTAGAAAAGTGATAATGGGCGAAGTTGTAATTTTGTGATAAATTGAAAGTTGAGATTTAACAAGAAGTATTTAGTTTGGATTTGTGAATTAAGTAATCGAAAGGAGATAAAGTGATTTGAGAGGACAGAGACCATTGTAAGAAAAGAATTGCGAAGAATAATATAGTGTGAACCTGAATTGTTCTATAGACTAGAAAATAAAGAAATAAATTTCACAGAATATTGTTTTATCTACTCGAGCCGTAGCTCGCATATTACAATACTTTTGGTTGTTTGAAAATGACTGAGTTTGTGCCAAATAATCGTCATTTGCGGAAAGTGTTGACTTTCTTCTTTCATTCGAAGAAAACGGCGGCTGAAGCGCATCGAGAGCTCCAAAAAGTTTACGGAGATGCTGCTCTAAGTGAAACAACGTGCCGTGATTGGTTCCGTCGCTTCAAAGACGGTGATTTCGATGTTGACGGCCGCCTGCGTGAAAGAAGGCCACAACCCTTCGAAGACGCTGAATTGGATGCATTGCTCGATGAGGATACATGCCAAACGCAAGAACAGCTTGGTTCAGCAAGAGGAGTTACCTGTCAAGCCATTTCAAAAAAAGGAACTTGGGTTCCTTATGATTTGAAGCCAAGGGACGTTGAGCGTCGTTTTTCGCCTGTGAACAATTGCTCCAGCGGCAAAAAAGGAAGGGTTTTCTTCATCGCATCGTGACGGGTGATGAAAAATGGATTCATTACAGCAACCAAAAGAAAATAAAATCATGGGGGCTGCCCGGTCATGCTTCTACATCGTCGGCTCGGCCGAATAATCACGCTGCGAAGATTATGCAGTGTATTTGGTGGGACCAGGTCGGTGTCGTTTATTATGAACTGTTGAAACCCAACGAAACCATCACTGGGGAACGGTATCGATTTCAATTGATGCGATTGAGCCGAGCACTGCGCGAAAAACGGCCACAATACGAGCAGAGGCACGAAAAGTGATTCTACAGCATCGGCCTCACGTTGCCAAACCCGTTAAAACCTAGGAAACACTCAAGCGGGAAGTCCTACCCCACCCGCCATATTCCCCAGATATTGCATCATCCGAATATTTCTTGTTCCGTTCGATGGCACATGGCTGATCAGCAGTTTCGCTCATATGAAGACATCGAAAAATGACTTGATTCGTGGATAGCCTCGAAAGATGAACACTTTTACCGTAACGGTATTCGAGCTCTGCCAGAAGTATGGGAAAAAGTTGTAGCTAGCGATGGGCAATACTTTGAATGATTCATTTGTAACCATTTTTTCACAATAAAGTTGCATTTTCAATAAAAAACAGCGAGAATTTAGTTGCGCACCTAATGTCTTCTCTTCTCTTCTCTTCTCTTCTCTACATCTATAAAAGAGAACACATTTTCCTGTTTGCTCGCGAGTAGGGAGGTATCGTTACGTACCTAGTAACGATACCTCAACAATATATACATACATCAACCGATTTGTCGTGAGTAGCGGTATTACATACGATGGTTTTTAGTATCCTAAGTCCGTTATTGGGCCTTTAAACCTATTTTTTATGATTTTTTAACTGAAAGAACCCATTTTTTATGCTTTACACACATATTACTACAAAATGGCTGAACAGATTTGAATATGACTTTATTCTTCGATTAGTACATTTCCTGGTGAAGAGATTGATGTATCAATCATTATTCTGTGATTCTTATAACGGAAGTAATAAGCAAAAATTTAATTATTTGAGATTTACATATTTCACAGATATGCGTAGGTCATTGCAATCAACAGCCCACCAAAAAAATTTTAACTAAAATGTTTTATTCAAGACTTACCATTTTGGTGCTTATCCGAAACACAGACTTAAGATATGCAATCTAAGCCACCTTTGTTATACTTTAAGTCATTGGAAATTACGTAGAAAATGAGCTCATCGCATAAAAAAGTGGCTTCGAAAGAAGCCGTTCTGGGCGTTGTTAAATATAAAAAAATTAGCAATTACAATTATGTACTACCTATTTGTATTCTAAAGCTATCCTACGATTGTTTTTTTACGAATTCTGTTAAAACTCTTTCATAAAAATTTGAGTTATTTTTAATTTCTAAAAGAAAGTGCTTTTCGGTAGATAAGAGTGCCAGGTTTGAGAGTCTTTCTTCTTTGTGTTAATTTCTTAAGTGTGGACTATTTTTAAAGTCGAAAAAGATCTTTCGACAGAGGCCACAGTCAAAGGCAGGGTTAAAAAGATTTCACACAATGTTAAAGTTTGAGGAAAAGTATCTCTAGGCATTTCCGTATTAAAATGCTTATAAAATTAAAAAACCTCAAGCTCTTTAAGTGAAGGGGTAGTGCATAAAACTTTGAGTTCATTTTTTAAAGTAGTAAAATTAAAAATTCCATAAAATAGAAGAAGATATTTTGTAATATGGTATTGAATTAGAAAAATATTCACATTGTAACATCCCCTAAAATTATGCTACAATAATGTAGAATAATAACTACGCCCCTCCAGCCCATTCCAAAGTGTCTTTTCATTCGAGGTTCGTGTCTGCGGCTAAGTCTCCACAGTTCATGTCTACGAAAGAGACGGATAATAGCACGGTTAAGTAAGAATTATAACTGCAAGAAATGATTGGCATCTTGGAATTATTACATCCGAATTTTTCTTGTTCCAGTGGTGGAAGAATTTGCTAGAAGTTTCTGGCTATCAGAAAATTCTGCTATATAATGACAGATGGCGATCGAAAGGGGGCAGTAGTTTTAAAACCGTGGCGAAGAGATTAGAAAAGTGATAATGGGCGAAGTTGTAATTTTGTGATAAATTGAAAGTTGAGAGTTAACAAGAAGAAGGAATTAGTTTGGATTTGTGAATTAAGTAATTGAAAGGAGATAAAGTGATTTGAGAGGACAGAGACCTTGTAAGAAAAGAATTGCGAAGAATAGTATAGTGTGAACCTGAATTGTTCTATAGAATAGAAAATAAAGAAATAATTTCACAGAATATTGTTTTATCTACTCAAGCCGTAGCTCGCATATTACATTGGTGTCAGAAGCGGGATAAAACTTATTCTGTGAATAACTATTTCCATGGTGTGAAATTGCACAAGAAAAAAAAGAAAAGAAAAAAAAAAAAAAAAAAAAAAAAAACATTTCTGTGTTGAGTTAATTAGTTGCGCAAAATGGGTCGCAAATTGGGAAAAGTAACTATAATTCAACTAAAGGCAGAACTCAGTAAGCGGAATCTCGACACAACTGGGAGAAAAGATGCCCTACTGATTCGTCTGGAAGAAGCAGTAACGCAGGAAGGTGAAAATCCGCACGACGTAGAGTTTGACGTGGAAGAGGAACCAGCAAGTACAGCAGCCGACCCGGGTATAACAAGTCTGCTCCTGCAACTTAAGTTAGTCATGGACGAACAAAAGAAAGCAATGGAAGATCAAAGGAATTCTCTAGAACTTAAGATGGACGAACAAAAGAAAGCAATGGACGAACAAAAGAATTCTCTATATGCTCTGGAAAGAAAACTTGATGAGCAAAACAGGAACTTGGAATCTAAATTCGAAGCGATCGAAGA
Source organism: Pocota personata (assembly GCA_963082735.1). Taxonomy (NCBI): domain Eukaryota; kingdom Metazoa; phylum Arthropoda; class Insecta; order Diptera; family Syrphidae; genus Pocota; species Pocota personata. The sequence goes on from OY720430.1 coordinate 104,921,838, forward strand.
GAAAATCGAGAAAGTCGAAACTAGATTCGATGAAAACTTTGAGAAACATGAAACTCAGTTCGGGAAGATAGAGACTCAGTTTGAAAAAGTGGATACGCAATTCGAGAGAGTAGAAAAGCAAGTCGAAAATCTTGCTAAGGAACTCAGCAACGTGAAGAGACAGAAAGCACGGGAATATTCCACTGACGGTCTGAGAAGAAAGGAGATGCAGCCCCCTATCTTCGATGGTCAAACATCATGACCAATTTATAAGAGGCAATTCGAAGCGGCCGCAATGACCAATAGCTGGGACGATGAAAAGAAGTCTATTGCGCTCACGCTTGCACTGAGGGGTCCAGCTGCGGAGCTCTTGCAGACCATCCCGGAAGATAAACAGCAGAACTATGACTCTCTGGTTCAGCAGCAGGTGTACATGGTTCAGCTGCGTAGTCGAGTCCAGAAAAGGGGGGAAACGCTTCAACAGTTGCAAGCGGATATAGAGCGACTAGCCCATCTTTCATACCCTAAAGCCGGTGAGGAGCTTATCAACGAAATGGCGGTGGAAGCTTTTATTCAGGCCATAGAGGACAGACAACTGCAAATGGCTGTAAGGATGGCTGAAAAGCGAACATTCCCCGAGGCATTGGCATTCGCTTTGTCAATGAAGTCTGCGGACCAAGCATACCAGGGAATACACCGTGTCAGGGAAATGTCCGTCGTGGAATGCTCATGCCAGAGAACAGCCGTCATGGATGAAGACAGAGCTCGCGGAAGTCAAATCCGTTGCTGGAATTGCAACCAAACCGGACACCTACAACGGCAGTGCAGAAGTGCACCTAGACGAGGAAATTGTCCACATTGCACCAGTAGGAGAAGCAGAGAGGAAGCATCTGGCTGTCAGTCAGACTTACCAAAACCAGCAGTCGGGAAATGCGTAAGGACCAACTTCGCGGGGCAGAAGTTGGTTACTGGAATCGAGGCCCCCAGGACCACCATTCAAGTTTCGCAAACCAAACGGGGTAAGAAGAGCCTGACAGTGGAGACACTAATCAACAAGAAGAAGTGCGTAGCCACCATCGACACAGGCGCCACTGCCTCCATTGTAAGAAGAGATATAGTCGGAAGCGCCTGGCTGCACAACACCAACAGCTACTGCCTGAAGACTGCAACAGGGGCAATGGCGAAGGTGTTTGGAGAAGTTCGTCTTACGATTACTCTGGCGGGACTGACGTTCTCCCATGCATTTCTGGTGGCAGATATATGCGACGAGTGCATCATCCGAATAGACTTCATGAAAGCAAATGAAGTAATCCTGGACATCGGGATGCAAGTACTGAGGTATCGAAATGTGGAGATTCCGATGGTGTACGGAAACGAGAATGCCGTAACTCTCAGGACAGTCATCAGCAAAGACGAAGTTTTGCCGCCGTCGTCAGAGACAATCATTTGGACGAAGCTGGAAGGTGATCTTGGAAGCCACCGATTCTACATAGTAGAACCAGACCCAGAGAAGAATTCTCAAGACTACATCGTGGGAAAGACGTTAGTCGAACCAAAGAACACCATGGTTCCAGTGAGAGTTTTGAACGCAAGACCACACACTGTCAAACTAAGGCGAGGGGAGGTGACGGGAAAATGCACGCCGATTACCGCCGTCGCAACAATATCTGAACGTGATGCTCCAAAACCTCTCCAATCACCTTGGACGGCGGAAACGAGAGAGACGATTCTCCAGTCCAGTGAGCTGAATCAGGAGCAGCGAACTATGGCAGAGAATCTTATCAATGAGTACGCTGATGTATTTTCCTCACAGGACGGAGAATACGGCCGAACACACTCGGTACAACATCGAATAGACACTGGTGATACTAGACCAATTCGTCAGCCTGCTAGGCGCCTTCCATTGGCAAAGCAGACCGAAATTGCAGAGATGGTGTCGGCAATGGAGAAAGAAGGTCTAATTGAAAGTTCCAAAAGCCCGTGGGCATCACCGGTTGTACTGGTTAAGAAGAAAGATGGCAGCACGCGGTTCTGCGTGGACTATCGGCAGCTCAATTACGTCACCAAGAAAGATAGCTATCCTCTGCCACGGATTGACGACACGCTAGACACACTATCCGGAGCCCGATGGTTTTCCACTCTCGACTTGAAGAGTGGCTACTGGCAGGTACAGATCCATTAAGAAGACCGGGAGAAAACCGCCTTCACCGCAGGAAATGGGCTATGGCAATTCACGGTAATGCCATTCGGGCTGTGCAATGCTCCGGCGACTTTCGAGCGATTGATGGAATGTGTCCTGCAAGGGTTAACATGAAAAACCTGTTTGGTATACTTGGATGATGTCATCGTCGTAGGAAAAACGTTTGCGCAACACCGAGACAATCTAAGGGATGTGTTTCAAAGGCTTCGAAGTGCAAACCTGAAGTTCAACCCCAAGAAGTGCGCCCTGTTTAGAGCGGAAGTCAAGTACCTGGGACACATAATTTCAGCGAAAGGAGTGAGAACCGATCCAGAGAAGGTCGAAGCGGTGAAAAACTGGCCAGTCCCCAAAGACAAACACCAACTAAGGAGCTTCCTGGGCCTAGCCGCCTACTACAGTCGATTCGTGAAGGATTTTGCCGGGATCGCAAAGAGCCTGCACCAGTTGACGGAAAAGGGGAAACAATTCAAATGGTCAATTGAGTGCGAGAAGAGCTTCAAGGCACTTAAACAACGGCTATGCGATGCCCCGATACTAGCTTACCCCACTCCCGGGGAAACGTTCATTGTGGATGCAGATGCTAGTAATGTCGGGGTAGGAGCCGTACTCTCCCAGGTGCATGAGGGCCAAGAGAAGGTGGTTGCGTACTTCAACAAGGTGCTCTCTAAGCCAGAAAGGAACTACTGCGTGACAAGGAGGGAACTTCTAGCTTTGATCTTGGCTACGAAGCATTTTCACAAATACCTCTATGGGAGGAAGTTCGTTCTTCGCACAGACCATGCAGCCTTAAAATGGCTATTACAGTTCAAGAGTCCTGAGGGTCAGGTCGCAAGATGGATCGAAAGGCTGCAAATATACGACTACGAAATACAACATCGTAAAGGAAAACTCCACTCTAATGCGGATGCACTGTCCCGGAGACCATGCAGAACGGATTGTAAACATTGTGCGCGTCAGGAAGAACGGGAGCTGGTTTCCATCCAAAGAATGAGAGCCGAACCTATCGCCGGCTGGAGCGTAGATGAGATCCCGAACGCTCAGAAGGAAGACCCGGATATCGAGCCGATTTTGGCCTGAAAGGAGAACATGGAGAAACCGGATCATCAGGACATCTCTCACAGAAGCCCGACCTTAAAGGCATATTTTGCGCAGTGGGACTCCCTCCATGTCCAAGAAGGTGTTCTGAGAAGAAAATGGGAATCCTCCGACGGAAAGTCGTTTGTAATGCAGCTTGTCGTACCGCGGACGAGGGTCAAGGAGGTGTTACAGGAAATGCATGGCGGGGCGTCCGGAGGCCACTTGAGAGTGAATAAGACGCTAGAAAAGGTACGAGAACGTTTTTATTGGTTAAATGCGAAGGAAGATATCGAAGACTGGTGCAGAAAATGCGACGTGTGTGCAGCTAGCAAGGGTCCGAGAATCAAAACTCGAGGTAAGATGCACCAATACAACGTGGGAGCACCTTTCGAACGAATCGCCATTGACATCGCAGGGCCCTTTCCGGAAACCGACAATGGTAATCGGTATATACTCGTAGTGATGGACTACTTCAGTAAATGGCCGGAAGCGTTTCCGATCCCTAACCAGGAAGCCAGAACCGTGGTGGAGCAGATCGTCTACCATTGGGTTAGCAGATTCGGTGTGCCCTTGGAATTGCATTCTGACCAAGGGCGGACCTTCGAGTCAATAATCTTCCAAGAGATGTGTCAACTACTCGGAATCAAAAAGACACGGACAACCCCGCTTCATCCACAGTCGGACGGTATGGTGGAGCGTTTCAATAGAACTTTGGACGAACATCTCTCGAAGGTCGTAGGTAACTACCAACGGGATTGGGACCGGCAGATTCCCTTGTTTTTGATGGCCTATAGAAGTGCCGTGCATAGCACTACTCGACATACGCCGTTCGATATCTTATTTGGTGAAATAGCTCGTTTACCCAGTGAAGTGAAATTTGGATCTCCTACCAATGAGCCCAGAAATGAAGAAGAGTACGTGGCGGACCTTAGGGAAAGGCTTAGGAACATACACCAAAGGACCAGAAGCCAGATTAAGATAACGAGCGACCGCATGAAGACCAGCTATGATGCCAAGGCAACAACGTCAGGATTCCAGGAAGGAGATCTGGTGTGGCTGTATAATCCCCATCGCCAAAAGGGGAAATCACCTAAGTTGCAGCAGAACTGGGAGGGTCCCCACAGAATAATAACCCGCATCAACGATGTTGTCTACCGCATCTAGCGAGGACCAAGGGCCAAAATGAAAGTGGTTCATGTGGACCGACTAAGTCGATACAATGGCCGAAGTGAGGACGCACTTGTTCGGGACGAACAAGTCTAAGAGGGGGGCAGTGTAACATCCCCTAAAATTATGCTACAATAATGTAGAATAATAACTACGCTCCTCCAGCCCATTCCAAAGTGTCTTTTCATTCGAGGTTCGTGTCTGCGGCTAAGTCTCCACAGTTCATGTCTACGAAAGAGACGGATAATAGCACGGATAAGAAAGAATTATAACTGCAAGAAATGATAGGCATCTTGGAATTATTACATCAGAATTTTTCTTGTTCCAGTGGTCGAAGAATTTGCTAGAAGTTTCTGGCTATCAGAAACTTCTGCTATATAAGGACAGATGGCGATCGAAAGGGGGCAGTAGTTTTAAAACCGTGGCGAAGAGATTAGAAAAGTGATAATGGGCGAAGTTGTAATTTTGAAAATTGAAAGTTGAGAGTTAACAAGAAGAAGGAATTAGTTTGGATTTGTGAATTAAGTAATTGAAAGGAGATAAAGTGATTTGAGAGGACAGAGACCTTGTAAGAAAAGAATTGCGAAGAATAGTGTAGTGTGAACCTGAATTGTTCTATAGACTAGAAAATAAAGAAATAAATTCACAGAATATTGTTTTATCTACTCGAGCAGTAGCTCGCATATTTCAATATTTTGATTTGTTTAATAAATCAAAGAAAATATATGAACTAAATGAACTATACCTATTCTTAATCTGATTTGTAACATTATCTATAATTGCTACAAAAATTCAGCTATTATTTGTATTTGAATCAATATTAAGTAGTCGGCGTTTGCGTGGAGGTTCTGAGCAGTTACTTACGCTCTCATAGATTGAGTCAAATGAGTTTACAAATTCAAAATGAATCCATGAGTCAAAACCCTCGATCTCTTCCTTCGCAAGTCTATGTCAGTTTGTTTATTTTGAACTAAACTAAAAAGAATATCTGTTTTTGCAAATATGACCGAAGTAACATGCAATAAAAAACAGAACTCTTTGTCCTGCAGTTTGTACAACAAACACATAAAATCTGTTCAAAAGTTTTTATAATATTGTAATATGCAGGCTACGGCTCGAGTAGATAAAACGATATTCTGTGAAATTTATTTCTTTATTTTCTACTCTATAGAACAATTCAAGTTCACACTATACTATTCTTCGCAAATTCTTTTCTTACAAGGTCTCTTTCCTCTCAAATCACTTTATCTCCTTTCAATTACTTAATTTACAAATCCAAACTAATTACTTTTTCTTGTTCACTCTCAACTTTCAATTTATCACAAAATTACAACTTCGCCTATTATCACTTTTCTAATCTCTTCGCCACAGTTTAAAAATCACTGTCCCTCCTATTGATCGCCATCTGTCCTTATATAGCAGAAGTTTCAGATAGCCAGAAACTTCTAGCAAATTCTTCGACCACTGGAAATAATTCCAAGATGACAATCATTTCTTCCAGTTATAATTCTCTCTTTATCCGTGGCATTGTCAGCTATTGCGAACCTCGAATGAAAGTACAGTTTGGAATGGGCTGTAGGAGCGTAGTTATTATTCTACATTATTGTTGCATACTTTTAGACGATGTTACACTGCCCCCCTCTTAGACTTGTTCGTCCCGAACAAGTGCGTCCTCACTTCGGCCATTGTATCGACTCAGTCGGTCCACATGAACCACTTTCATTTTGGCCCTTGGTCCTCGCTGGATGCGGTAGACAACATCGTTGATGCGGGTTACTATTCTGTATGGACCCTCCCAGTTCCGCTGCAATTTAGGTGATTTCCCCTTTTGGCGATGGGGATTATACAGCCACACTAGATCTCCTTCCTGGAATCCTGACGTTGTTGCCTTGGCATCATACCTGGTCTTCATGCGGTCGCTCGTTATCTTAATCTGGCTTCTGGTCCTTTGGTGTATGTCCCTAAGCCTTTCCCTAAGGTCCGCCACGTACTCTTCTTCATTTCTGGGCTCATTGGTAGGAGATCCAAATTTCACCTCACTGGGTAAACGAGCTATTCCACCAAATAAGATTTCGAACGGCGTATGTCGAGTAGTGCTATGCACGGCACTTCTATAGGCCATCAAAAACAAGGGAATCTGCCGGTCCCAATCCCGTTGGTAGTCACCTACGACCTTCGAGAGATGTTCGTCCAAAGTCCTATTGAAACGCTCCACCAGACCGTCCGACTGTGGATGAAGCGGGGTTGTCCTTGTCTTTTTGATTCCGAGTAGTTGACACATCTCTTGGAAGATTCTTGACTCGAAGTTCCTCCCTTGGTCAGAATGCAATTCCAAGGGCACACCGAATCTGCTAACCCAATTGTAGACGATCTGCTCCGCCACGGTTCTGGCTTCCTGGTTAGGGATCGGAAACGCTTCCGGCCACTTACTGAAGTAGTCCATCACTACGAGTATATACCGATTACCATTGTCGGTTTCCGGAAAGGGCCCTGCGATGTCAATGGCGATTCGTTCGAAAGGTGCTCCCACGTTGTATTGGTGCATCTTACCTCGAGTTTTGGTTCTCGGACCCTTACTAGCTGCACACACGTCGCATTCTCTGCACCAGTCTTCGATATCTTCCTTCGCTTTTAACCAATAAAAACGTTCTCGTACCTTTTCTAGCGTCTTATTCACTCCCAAGTGGCCTCCGGACGCCCCGCCATGCATTTCCTGTAACACCTCCTTGACCCTCGTCCGCGGTACTACAAGCTGCATTACAAACGACTTTCCGTCGGAGGATTCCCATTTTCTTCTCAGAACACCTTCTTGGACATGGAGGGAGTCCCACTGCGCAAAATATGCCTTTAAGGTCGGGCTTCTGTGAGAGATGTCCTGATGATCCGGTTTCTCCATGTTCTCCTTCCAGGCCAGAATCGGCTCGATATCCGGGTCTTCCTTCTGAGCGTTCCGGATCTCATCTACGCTCCAGCCGGCGATAGGTTCGGCTCTCATTCTTTGGATGGAAACCAGCTCCCGTTCTTCCTGACGCGCACAATGTTTACAATCCGTTCTGCATGGTCTCCGGGACAGTGCATCCGCATTAGAGTGGAGTTTTCCTTTACGATGCTGTATTTCGTAGTCGTAGATTTGCAGCCTTTCGATCCATCTTGCGACCTGACCCTCAGGACTCTTGAACTGTAATAGCCATTTTAAGGCTGCATGGTCTGTGCGAAGAACGAACTTCCTCCCGTAGAGGTATTTGTGAAAATGCTTCGTAGCCAAGATCAAAGCTAGAAGTTCTCTCCTTGTCACGCAGTAGTTCCTTTCTGGCTTAGAGAGCACCTTGCTGAAGTACGCAACCACCTTCTCTTGGCCGTCATGCACCTGGGAGAGTACGGCTCCTACCCCAACATTACTAGCATCTGCATCCACAATGAACGTTTCCCCGGGAGTGGGGTAAGCCAGTACCGGGGCATCGCATAGCCGTTGTTTAAGTGCCTTGAAGCTCTTCTCGCACTCAATTGTCCATTTGAATTGTTTTCCCTTTTCCGTCAACTGGTGCAGGTTCTTTGCGATCCCGGCAAAATCCTTCACGAACCGTCTGTAGTAGGTGGCTAGGCCCAAGAAGCTCCTTAGTTGGTGTTTATCCTTGGGGACTGGCCAGTTTTTCACCGCTTCGACCTTCTCTGGATCGGTTCTCACTCCTTTCGCTGAAATTATGTGCCCCAAGTACTTGACTTCCGCTCTAAACAGGGCGCACTTCTTGGGGTTGAGCTTCAGGTGGGCACTTCGAAGCCTTTGAAACACATCCCTTAGATTGTCTCGGTGTTGCGCAAACGATTTTCCTACGACGATGACATCATCCAAGTATACCAAACAGGTTTTCCATGTTAACCCTTGCAGGACACATTCCATCAATCGCTCGAAAGTCGCCGGAGCATTGCACAGCCCGAATGGCATTACCGTGAATTGCCATAGCCCATTTCCTGCGGTGAAGGCGGTTTTCTCCCGGTCTTCTGGATGGATCTGTACCTGCCAGTAGCCACTCTTCAAGTCGAGAGTGGAAAACCATCGGGCTCCTGATAGTGTGTCTAGCGTGTCGTCAATCCGTGGCAGAGGGTAGCTGTCTTTCTTGGTGACGTAATTGAGCTGCCGATAGTCCACGCAGAACCGCGTGCTGCCATCTTTCTTCTTAACCAGTACAACCGGTGATGCCCACGGACTTTTGGAACTTTCAATCAGACCTTCTTTCTCCATTGCCGACACCATCTCTGCAACTTCTGTCTGCTTTGCCAATGGAAGGCGCCTAGCAGGCTGACGAATTGGTCTGGTATCACCAGTGTCTATTCGATGTTGTACCAGGTGTGTTCGGCCGTATTCTCCGTCCTGTGAGGCAAATACATCAGCGTACTCATTGATAAGATTCTCTGCCATAGTTCGCTGCTCCTGATTCAGCTCACTGGACTGGAGAATCGTCTCTCTCGTTTCCGCTGTCCAAGGTGATGGGAGAGGTTTTGGAGGACCACGTTCAGATATTGTTGCGACGGCGGTAATCGGCGTGCATTTTCCAGTCACCTCCCCTCGCCTTAGTTTGACAGTGTGTGGTCTTGCGTTCAAAACTCTCACTGGAACCATGGTGTTCTTTGGTTCGACTAACGTCTTTCCCACGATGTAGTCTTGAGAATTCTTCTCCGGGTCTGGTTCTACTATGTAGAATCGGTGGCTCCCAAGATCACCTTCCAGCTTCGTCCAAATGATTGTCTCTGAAGACGGCGGCAAAACTTCGTCTTTGCTGATGACTGTCCTGAGAGTTACGGCATTCTCGTTTCCGTACACCATCGGAATCTCCACATTTCGATACCTCAGTACTTGCATCCCGATGTCCAAGATTACTTCATTTGCTTTCATGAAGTCTATTCCGATGATGCACTCGTCGCATATATCTGCCACCAGAAACGCATGGGCGAACGTCAGTCCTGCCAGAGTAATCGTAAGACGAACTTCTCCAAATACCTTCGCCATTTCCCCTGTGGCAGTCTTCAGGCAGTAGCTGTTGGTGTTGTGCAGCCAGGAGCCTTTGACGATATCTCTTCTTACAATGGAGGCGGTGGCACCTGTGTCGATGGTGGCTACGCACTTCTTCTTGTTGATTAGTGCCTCCACTGTCAGGCTCTTGTTACCCCGTTTGGTTTGCGAAACTTGAATGGTGGTCCTGGGGGCCTCGATTCCAGTAACCAACTTCTGCCCCGCGAAGTTGGTCCTTACGCATCCCCCGACTGCTGGTTTTGGGAAGTCTGACCGACAGGATGCTTCCTCTCTGCTTCTCCTACTTCCGCAATGTGGACAATTTCCTCGTCTAGGTGCACTTCTGCACTGCCGTTGTAGGTGTCCGGTTTGGTTGCAATTCCAGCAACGGATTTGACTTCCGCGAGCTCTGTCTTCATCCATGACGGCTGTTCTCTGGCATGAGCATCCCACTTCTGACACCAATGTAATATGCAGGCTACGGCTCGAGTAGATAAAACGATATTCTGTGAAATTTATTTCTTTATTTTCTACTCTATAGAACAATTCAAGTTCACACTATACTATTCTTCGCAAATTCTTTTCTTACAAGGTCTCTTTCCTCTCAAATCACTTTATCTCCTTTCAATTACTTAATTTACAAATCCAAACTAATTACTTTTTCTTGTTCACTCTCAACTTTCAATTTATCACAAAATTACAACTTCGCCTATTATCACTTTTCTAATCTCTTCGCCACAGTTTAAAAATCACTGTCCCTCCTATTGATCGCCATCTGTCCTTATATAGCAGAAGTTTCAGATAGCCAGAAACTTCTAGCAAATTCTTCGACCACTGGAAATAATTCCAAGATGACAATCATTTCTTCCAGTTATAATTCTCTCTTTATCCGTGGCATTGTCAGCTATTGCGAACCTCGAATGAAAGTACAGTTTGGAATGGGCTGTAGGAGCGTAGTTATTATTCTACATTATTGTTGCATACTTTTAGACGATGTTACAATATTGTAATATGCAGGCTACGGCTCGAGTAGATAAAACGATATTCTGTGAAATTTATTTCTTTATTTTCTACTCTATAGAACAATTCAAGTTCACACTATACTAGTCTTCGCAAATTCTTTTCTTACAATGTCTCTTTCCTCTCAAATCACTTTATCTCCTTTCAATTACTTAATTTACAAATCCAAACTAATTACTTTTTCTTGTTCACTCTCAACTTTCAATTTATCACAAAATTACAACTTCGCCTAGTATCACTTTTCTAATCTCTTCGCCACAGTTTAAAAATCACTGTCTTTCCTATTGATCGCCATCTGTCCTTATATAGCAGAAGTTTCAGATAGCCAGAAACTTCTAGCAAATTCTTCGACCACTGGAAATAATTCCAAGATGACAATCATTTCTTCCAGTTATAATTCTCTCTTTATCCGTGGCATTGTCAGCTATTGCGAACCTCGAATGAAAGTACAGTTTGGAATGGGCTGTAGGAGCGTAGTTATTATTCTACATTATTGTTGCATACTTTTAGACGATGTTACACTGCCCCCCTCTTAGACTTGTTCGTCCCGAACAAGTGCGTCCTCACTTCGGCCATTGTATCGACTCAGTCGGTCCACATGAACCACTTTCATTTTGGCCCTTGGTCCTCGCTGGATGCGGTAGACAACATCGTTGATGCGGGTTACTATTCTGTATGGACCCTCCCAGTTCCGCTGCAATTTAGGTGATTTCCCCTTTTGGCGATGGGGATTATACAGCCACACTAGATCTCCTTCCTGGAATCCTGACGTTGTTGCCTTGGCATCATACCTGGTCTTCATGCGGTCGCTCGTTATCTTAATCTGGCTTCTGGTCCTTTGGTGTATGTCCCTAAGCCTTTCCCTAAGGTCCGCCACGTACTCTTCTTCATTTCTGGGCTCATTGGTAGGAGATCCAAATTTCACCTCACTGGGTAAACGAGCTATTCCACCAAATAAGATTTCGAACGGCGTATGTCGAGTAGTGCTATGCACGGCACTTCTATAGGCCATCAAAAACAAGGGAATCTGCCGGTCCCAATCCCGTTGGTAGTCACCTACGACCTTCGAGAGATGTTCGTCCAAAGTCCTATTGAAACGCTCCACCATACCGTCCGACTGTGGATGAAGCGGGGTTGTCCTTGTCTTTTTGATTCCGAGTAGTTGACACATCTCTTGGAAGATTCTTGACTCGAAGTTCCTCCCTTGGTCAGAATGCAATTCCAAGGGCACACCGAATCTGCTAACCCAATTGTAGACGATCTGCTCCGCCACGGTTCTGGCTTCCTGGTTAGGGATCGGAAACGCTTCCGGCCACTTACTGAAGTAGTCCATCACTACGAGTATATACCGATTACCATTGTCGGTTTCCGGAAAGGGCCCTGCGATGTCAATGGCGATTCGTTCGAAAGGTGCTCCCACGTTGTATTGGTGCATCTTACCTCGAGTTTTGGTTCTCGGACCCTTACTAGCTGCACACACGTCGCATTCTCTGCACCAGTCTTCGATATCTTCCTTCGCTTTTAACCAATAAAAACGTTCTCGTACCTTTTCTAGCGTCGTATTCACTCCCAAGTGGCCTCCGGACGCCCCGCCATGCATTTCCTGTAACACCTCCTTGACCCTCGTCCGCGGTACTACAAGCTGCATTACAAACGACTTTCCGTCGGAGGATTCCCATTTTCTTCTCAGAACACCTTCTTGGACATGGAGGGAGTCCCACTGCGCAAAATATGCCTTTAAGGTCGGGCTTCTGTGAGAGATGTCCTGATGATCCGGTTTCTCCATGTTCTCCTTCCAGGCCAGAATCGGCTCGATATCCGGGTCTTCCTTCTGAGCGTTCCGGATCTCATCTACGCTCCAGCCGGCGATAGGTTCGGCTCTCATTCTTTGGATGGAAACCAGCTCCCGTTCTTCCTGACGCGCACAATGTTTACAATCCGTTCTGCATGGTCTCCGGGACAGTGCATCCGCATTAGAGTGGAGTTTTCCTTTACGATGCTGTATTTCGTAGTCGTAGATTTGCAGCCTTTCGATCCATCTTGCGACCTGACCCTCAGGACTCTTGAACTGTAATAGCCATTTTAAGGCTGCATGGTCTGTGCGAAGAACGAACTTCCTCCCGTAGAGGTATTTGTGAAAATGCTTCGTAGCCAAGATCAAAGCTAGAAGTTCTCTCCTTGTCACGCAGTAGTTCCTTTCTGGCTTAGAGAGCACCTTGCTGAAGTACGCAACCACCTTCTCTTGGCCGTCATGCACCTGGGAGAGTACGGCTCCTACCCCAACATTACTAGCATCTGCATCCACAATGAACGTTTCCCCGGGAGTGGGGTAAGCCAGTACCGGGGCATCGCATAGCCGTTGTTTAAGTGCCTTGAAGCTCTTCTCGCACTCAATTGTCCATTTGAATTGTTTTCCCTTTTCCGTCAACTGGTGCAGGTTCTTTGCGATCCCGGCAAAATCCTTCACGAACCGTCTGTAGTAGGTGGCTAGGCCCAGGAAGCTCCTTAGTTGGTGTTTATCCTTGGGGACTGGCCAGTTTTTCACCGCTTCGACCTTCTCTGGATCGGTTCTCACTCCTTTCGCTGAAATTATGTGCCCCAAGTACTTGACTTCCGCTCTAAACAGGGCGCACTTCTTGGGGTTGAGCTTCAGGTGGGCACTTCGAAGCCTTTGAAACACATCCCTTAGATTGTCTCGGTGTTGCGCAAACGATTTTCCTACGACGATGACATCATCCAAGTATACCAAACAGGTTTTCCATGTTAACCCTTGCAGGACACATTCCATCAATCGCTCGAAAGTCGCCGGAGCATTGCACAGCCCGAATGGCATTACCGTGAATTGCCATAGCCCATTTCCTGCGGTGAAGGCGGTTTTCTCCCGGTCTTCTGGATGGATCTGTACCTGCCAGTAGCCACTCTTCAAGTCGAGAGTGGAAAACCATCGGGCTCCTGATAGTGTGTCTAGCGTGTCGTCAATCCGTGGCAGAGGGTAGCTGTCTTTCTTGGTGACGTAATTGAGCTGCCGATAGTCCACGCAGAACCGCGTGCTGCCATCTTTCTTCTTAACCAGTACAACCGGTGATGCCCACGGACTTTTGGAACTTTCAATCAGACCTTCTTTCTCCATTGCCGACACCATCTCTGCAACTTCTGTCTGCTTTGCCAATGGAAGGCGCCTAGCAGGCTGACGAATTGGTCTGGTATCACCAGTGTCTATTCGATGTTGTACCAGGTGTGTTCGGCCGTATTCTCCGTCCTGTGAGGCAAATACATCAGCGTACTCATTGATAAGATTCTCTGCCATAGTTCGCTGCTCCTGATTCAGCTCACTGGACTGGAGAATCGTCTCTCTCGTTTCCGCTGTCCAAGGTGATGGGAGAGGTTTTGGAGGACCACGTTCAGATATTGTTGCGACGGCGGTAATCGGCGTGCATTTTCCAGTCACCTCCCCTCGCCTTAGTTTGACAGTGTGTGGTCTTGCGTTCAAAACTCTCACTGGAACCATGGTGTTCTTTGGTTCGACTAACGTCTTTCCCACGATGTAGTCTTGAGAATTCTTCTCCGGGTCTGGTTCTACTATGTAGAATCGGTGGCTCCCAAGATCACCTTCCAGCTTCGTCCAAATGATTGTCTCTGAAGACGGCGGCAAAACTTCGTCTTTGCTGATGACTGTCCTGAGAGTTACGGCATTCTCGTTTCCGTACACCATCGGAATCTCCACATTTCGATACCTCAGTACTTGCATCCCGATGTCCAAGATTACTTCATTTGCTTTCATGAAGTCTATTCCGATGATGCACTCGTCGCATATATCTGCCACCAGAAACGCATGGGCGAACGTCAGTCCTGCCAGAGTAATCGTAAGACGAACTTCTCCAAATACCTTCGCCATTTCCCCTGTGGCAGTCTTCAGGCAGTAGCTGTTGGTGTTGTGCAGCCAGGAGCCTTTGACGATATCTCTTCTTACAATGGAGGCGGTGGCACCTGTGTCGATGGTGGCTACGCACTTCTTCTTGTTGATTAGTGCCTCCACTGTCAGGCTCTTGTTACCCCGTTTGGTTTGCGAAACTTGAATGGTGGTCCTGGGGGCCTCGATTCCAGTAACCAACTTCTGCCCCGCGAAGTTGGTCCTTACGCATCCCCCGACTGCTGGTTTTGGGAAGTCTGACCGACAGGATGCTTCCTCTCTGCTTCTCCTACTTCCGCAATGTGGACAATTTCCTCGTCTAGGTGCACTTCTGCACTGCCGTTGTAGGTGTCCGGTTTGGTTGCAATTCCAGCAACGGATTTGACTTCCGCGAGCTCTGTCTTCATCCATGACGGCTGTTCTCTGGCATGAGCATTCCACGACGAACATTTCCCTGACACGGTGTATTCCCTGGTATGCTTGGTCCGCAGCCTTCATTGACAAAGCGAATGCCAATGCCTCGGGGAGTGTTCGCTTTTCAGCCATCCTTACAGCCATTTGCAGTTGTCTGTCCTCTATGGCCTGAATAAAAGCTTCCACCGCCATTTCGTTGATAAGCTCCTCACCGGCTTTAGGGTATGAAAGATGGGCTAGTCGCTCTATATCCGCTTGCAACTGTTGGAGCGTTTCCCCCCTTTTTTGGACTCGACTACGCAGCTGAACCCTGTACACCTGCTGCATGTGTTCATCCCCAAACCGCATTTCGATAGCCTGAACCAGAGAGTCGTAGTTCTGCTGTTTATCTTCCGGGATGGTCTGCAAGAGCTCCGCAGCTGGACCCCTCAGTGCAAGTGTGAGTGCAATGGACTTCTCTTCATCGTCCCAGCTATTGGTCATTGCGGCCGCTTCGAATTGCCTTTTATAAATTGGCCATGATGTTTGACCATCGAAGATAGGAGGCTGCATCTCCTTTCTTCTCAGACCGTCGGTGGAATATTCCCGTGCTTTCTGTCTCTTCACGTTGCTGAGTTCCTTAGTAAGATTTTCGACTTGTTTTTCTACTTTTTCGAACTGAGTCTCTATTTTCCCGAACAGAGTTTCATGCTTCTCAAAGTTTTCATCGAATCTAGTTTCGACTTTTTCGAGTTGCGTCTCTACCTTCTCGATTTTCTCTTCGATCACTTCGAATTTGGATTCCAAGTTCTTGTTTTGCTCATCAAGTTTACTTTCCAGAGCATCTAGAGAATTCTTTTGTTCGTCCATTGCTTTCTTTTGTTCGTCCATTGCTTTCTTTTGTTCATCCATTGCTTTCTTTTGTTCATCCAACTTAAGTTCTAGAGAATTCCTTTGGTCATCGAGCTTATGACTTTGATCTTCTATTGCTTTCTTTTGTTCGTCCATGACTAACTTAAGTTGCAGGAGCAGACTTGTTATACCCGGGTCGGCTACTGTACTTGCTGGTTCCTCTTCCACGTCAAACTCTATGTCATGCGGATTTTCACCTTCCTGCGTTACTGCTTCTTCCAGACGAATCAGTAGGGCATCTTTTCCCCCAGTTGTGTCGAGATTCCGCTTACTGAGTTCTGCCTTTAGTTGAATTATAGTTAGTTTTCCCAACTTGCGACCCATTTTGCGCAACTAATTAACTCAACGCAGAAATCGTTTTTTTTTTTTTTTTTTTTTTCTTGTGCAATTTCACACCACGGAAATAGTTATTCACAGAATAAGTTTTATCCCAGCTTCTGACACCAATGTAATATGCAGGCTACGGCTCGAGTAGATAAAACGATATTCTGTGAAATTTATTTCTTTATTTTCTACTCTATAGAACAATTCAAGTTCACACTATACTAGTCTTCGCAAATTCTTTTCTTACAATGTCTCTTTCCTCTCAAATCACTTTATCTCCTTTCAATTACTTAATTTACAAATCCAAACTAATTACTTTTTCTTGTTCACTCTCAACTTTCAATTTATCACAAAATTACAACTTCGCCTAGTATCACTTTTCTAATCTCTTCGCCACAGTTTAAAAATCACTGTCTTTCCTATTGATCGCCATCTGTCCTTATATAGCAGAAGTTTCAGATAGCCAGAAACTTCTAGCAAATTCTTCGACCACTGGAAATAATTCCAAGATGACAATCATTTCTTCCAGTTATAATTCTCTCTTTATCCGTGGCATTGTCAGCTATTGCGAACCTCGAATGAAAGTACAGTTTGGAATGGGCTGTAGGAGCGTAGTTATTATTCTACATTATTGTTGCATACTTTTAGACGATGTTACAATATCTTCTATGTAATTGAATAAGACGTTCGCTATACGCGAATGATATTGCAATCGAGTCTCTGATACCCCGGAATGCCAGCTCTTGTTTTCCTAGAAGAACTACAGTGTCTATGAAACGCTTAATTAAATCGCGATTGCGATCAACTTTTCTATTATGACCCTCGTAGGAATTCCCTAAAGAAGTCTCTATGCGATATTCGCCAAATTCATGCAAATGCAAGCAGCTGCGTATATGCTTTTCCGTTTGAGTATGTTCCTTGGGAGAATTAATAAAATTGTTTATATTAAAGAAACCTGTGTGGCTCCAAACACTAGGAGAATTAGAAAAAAGAAGACAAGGAAAACAAAAATTCTATTTACTTTGCAACTGCCAGTCAGCCATGGATTCTTTTTGTAAAAAGACTCATGAAAATGTTTCTGATGCCCATCCTTTCGCGTATAATCAATTTTCATTGATCTATAACTTTTTTTTTTTACAAAAAAGAAAGCTTACTAAACTCGTGGGTTTCTTTTAGAAGAAAATCAGTTAAACAACACTCAAAATTAACTAGAGACATCTTGTCTAAGAATAATAAGAATGTTCAATGGGGCACCTCTTGAGTAGATTTATAATTACTTACTTGGTATATAGCTAATAACTATTCACTTAGCTCACTCACTATTTTATAATAATTTAATAATTTAAAACACTAACTTTACTACCAATATGTAACTGCTAAATTTTTAAAATTTTCTAATAATTAGCAGTCACAAAAATCACAAAAATTTGCATCCAAATTTTCAATAAATCACGCACAATTACACAACCCATTTGCAACTGTCATTTCAAATTTGCAAAAAAAAAAAAATTATACCCAACAAGTAAGAAAAACCTCAAACGCCGTTCGAACCACTACATCACCCAATAACCCGATTTTCGTCGGCTTATTTTGTTGCCTACAATAAAAAAAAAAAAACTCCTTCGAACTAAAACCTTTCTACTCCATTAATGTTCATCCACAAAAGCCGAGAAATCGCGGGTTATTTTCCTTATAAACGAATGTATGTTAGACAAAGAAATCGCAAATAAACTTCTTTCTGTGAAAAAATGAATACATAAGCCGGAAAGTGAACGGCTTCTCAAAAAAATTCATTGCACGCTGTGTGCGAGTTTGTGTATGAGTAAAAATGAATAAACAACCGAAGTGGTCGCAGCATTTAATCTTCGAGCGTGTATAAAGTTAAAAATGGTTTGATGAACAAATAATTGAATGTGATGGTTGGTAAGTGGCAAAATAAAAATTTTTGATATTTGAAAAGGGAAGCCGGAAGGAATCGGCTTGTATGGACGCCACGCCACTGGTGTGTAGGTTGATCATTTGAAGTAGAGCGGGGGCATTAATAGTACCTGCTAGCAGCTAATGCACAAAGAGTATGACAGTAACTTCACGATGCTCTAGGAGAGCAATTTAAGCCGATTTTCATACGGAGGCAAATCGTATCTGTCAGCTCAAGAGAGATCACATAAGGCGAAAAGGATGAATCTACGCTGCACTGCTTCAATTTTCAGAGAATGACTATCGTGATATGGTGACCAAACATGGCTAGCGTATTCAAGGATGGACCTGACGAAGGTGACATAAAGGGATTTAGTGACATAAAGATTAGAGAACTCTTTGGATCAGCGCTCGTTGAAACCGAGGGAAGAGTTGGCTTTGCTAATTATGTGATCGATATATGAGCGGAAGTTGAGCTCTCTGTGGCATATTATACCTAGATCGTAGATAGAATTGACTGAAGTAATAGCTACATTTTGAAAGTAATAGATCCTAGTAGGAGGGGAAGACGCAATTAAAATTAAAAATTAAAGTTAAAGGAGTTGCCAGGGTAAATGTATATGTTCCCATTTTCGTAACAGAAAAATAGAGATAAAAGAGGGTCGAAACTATCAAACGTTGACAATGCGGGAACTCTCAAGGACGACACAATTATCCGGATCAGAAGAAGTAATTGGAGATGCCGCTTAGTTTTGCAATCAACACGGACAGAGTCAGATTTGTCATGAATGTAGGCAAGGTAAAGCCGAACGTTATCATAAATTTTACGGTTTCATGGTCATATTCTTCAAGCATGGCCTTCAATAAAAGTAAATCATCAGAAACTAGGGAATTCTTTATTTTTTTTGCGATCTTCCATCGCTTGACTCCCAGATGTATGCAGTGTCTTTCAAGCTCAAATCTTTGTCATTTATTTATTTATTTATTTATTTATTCATTCATCTTACAAGTGTATAAACTTATTCTAGACTACTCATACATATATAATAATTCATAATATAACAGTTACAAAAAAAATGAGTTATAGTTATAATATTTATAAGGAGGTCATAATAGCAATTTTACAAATTCTTCTGTTTACATTAAAATCAATCACATTTTCATACATATTGTAATTAACGCAAGCCATAGACATAGGATCATTCTCCCCATAGTTAGTACTATGTCTAGAAACATTAAAAAAAATTGTTCTCCTTACGTCGCAGAATACGAGGAGCATAAACGTTAATCATCGAAAGCAAAAGTGGACAATCAATGTGGGCCGTTATGACGACATGTGCAAAAAGAACCGAGTAGTATATTCTTCTATTAGTAAGAGGTTTTAGATCAATTAGTGCGCACCTAGCTGTGTATGTTGGCAAACTGCTATTCCAGGACATTTTTCGAAGAGCAAATTTCGTAAACCTTTTTTGAATTTTTTCAATACGTTTCTTAGCATTGCAGTAGTAAGGATTCCAGACTACGCAGCAGTATTCTAATATAGAACGTACTAAAGAATTGTAAAGGGATTTAAGACTATATATGGGTCTTGAAAATCTTTCGAATTCCGAAACAGAAAGCCCAACATACGATTCGCCTTGCAAACTATATAATCGAAGTGCAATGAAAAAGTTAGTTCAGTATCAAAAATCACTCCTAAGTCTTTTTGATAACTAACTCGTTTTAGAACCGAGTTCTGAATTCTGTACTCATAGACAATAGGCGATCTTATCCTTTTGAAGCTTATAACCGAGCATTTATTAACGCTGAAGTACAATCCATTTGAACTGCACCAGTCATTTACATGGTTAACATCATTTTGCAGTTCCAAAGCATCAGAAACAGATTTTGCAGACCTAAAAATCTTTAAGTCATCTGCATACAATAAACATTTGGAATAAGAAACACAAGACGGCAAGTCATTGACGAAGAGCAGAAAGAGAAGAGGACCCAGGTGACTTCCTTGGGGAACACCCGAGTAATTTAAGATCTCATTAGACAGCACAGATCCTATCTTCACGTACTGCTTACGATTAATCAAATAACTTTTGATCCAACGCAAGATACTAGAGTGAAAACCAAACAATTCAAGCTTCTTAACAAGAACGTTATGTTGCACCCGGTCAAAAGCTTTAGAGAAGTCAGTATATATACAGTCAACTTGAAGGCGTTTTTCCATATTTTGGAGACAATAGTTTGTAAAAATTACTAGATTTGTAGAAGTTGACCTACCGCTTACAAAACCATGTTGATATTCAGAAATCTGGTTGCGCACCGCAGAATATAACTTCTTTTTAACAATGGCTTCAAATATTTTAGGAATTATTTGCAACTTAGCAATAGGTCTATAATTATCGATTATTCTTTTGGACCCCGATTTGTGAATGGGTGTTATATATGAGTGCTTCCAGCAATCTAAAAATTCACCACACCTCAGAGACATATTAAATAGAATTTTTAAAGGCTGAACCAGACTAAGTCTACAGGCGAGAGACGACAACTCAAGGAGAATTTCATCTTCAGTTAAAGAAAGGAAACCTAAATTTGTTACGGGTTCACTATGAGATGTTGCACTATAATTTATGAACTCGTTAACGAAATTTGATTGAAAAAACGAAGCAAACATATCACAGATATGCTTTAAGTCATCACTGGTGGCTCCGTTATAAGTCATAGAAGAAGGTATACCAAGTGAATTACGTTTAGTATTTATGAATTTCCAGAAAATTTTAGAAGCTTTTTTAATATTGGACTCGATTGAAGAAATATATTGCCTATATACGAATTTCTTTAAAAACTCATACTCCCTTCTTAATTGACAGAACTCACAACGCAGAGATATACTAGATTTACTCTTTTTACACATCTTATTCATAACATTCTTCAATCTAGACAAACTTTTGTTAAACCAGATGGGCTTATTAAAATTTTTCGTACGTTTTACGGGCACAAACGTTGATATTGTAGAATCAATTACGTTTTTAAACATAGTAAAAGCTACATTTAAATTGGGGCTATCAAGAATGTTTTGCCAATTAACTGAGCTTAAATAATTATTTATTGCAATATAGTTCGCCTTAACATAATCAAGTTTTACGTTCACATTATATTTATCCGAGCTAAATGGATTTAAAATATTCAAATTGAATGAAATTTGCAATGCATTATGAAAAATGCTACTATTTAATAATGGAAAATCAGCTTCAGTCACAGAAGCCTCAAGTCCTTCATTTATAAACACTAAATCTAGAATTCTTCCCATGCTGTTAGAAACTTCATTTACTTGGTAAAGATTCATAGCCGACAAAGAGTCATTTACTTGAAGTTCATACTCTTTTATAACATTGAATGGAAATACGCGTTTATCTTCTTTCGAAAAAATCCATTTAACATCAGATAAATTGAAATCAATAAGATTTATAATCTAAATTCTTGACAATACTATAAACATTATTCATATGAGTTTTATAAATCGCATTATCTGCATACGGAGGATTGTAAGAAACAAAAAAATATATTTGAATTAAGTTCGCATATTCAGAAGTAAAAAATCAACACACACGCAAATTTGTTCAGTCAAATCCGAACAATCAGATAATGCAACTTGTCTACTTTTATAACATGAAGAACCGCCAACCGCCTCCTCTTTCAAAGCCAGTTTGAATATGACATCGATCATTCCGGTATACATCAAACTCGTTGGTAAGTAATTCAGCGGAAAATATATTGTCATGCAACCAAGTCTCAGTTAAGCCAATGATACCATACGGGAAATCAGCAGCAGCGAGAAAGAATTGGTTTGTTTTGGTTCTCATTCCTCCCACGTTATGATAGTAGAGAGAGAGAGACCCAAATGCATTCGGCAACGGCAAATCAGCATAAGCAACTTTAGCAGCAGTACGTAAATGTTTGAACAGTTGGGTTCAGAGTGCGCCTTTCGTTTTTTGATTGGAATTTAAATGCACGAACACGAATTCCACTTTGCCAGATATCAGCGTTGAGAAGACGGGTTATCATATCTTCCGGTACGCCCAGCTTAAAGTTAATATATTTGAGTTCGTTTTCGTCGGTGCCAACTTTAATCAACTTGTAGCATTTCAACTTCGATTCGGCTATGTTAAATGCAGATGAGACAGATATACGCAAGTACTGACTGAGCTGTAGTAGTTGGCTTGAAAGATGATAAATGCAGCCATTTCAATTAAGTTATGACTTCCAATTGCAATCCAATGGTAGAGTTGTTGTTTAGATTGGTTTCAATGAGCACTTCTCTGTCAGAATGCGTAGTAGGATCAGCAGTAGAGGTTGACAAGGCAGGAAGAGCAGTTGGTGCAGGTGGAGCATTTGTAGAAGCAGCAACTTCGGAGATGTTAGAGAGAATAAACTCAGTGTCTGATCCCACAGCAGACTCGGCAATAGCAGATGATGGGTTAGGCCTGGATTTAACACTTGCGGTAGCAACCAAAGTACGGGGAGTATGTGGACTGTTTATTTTTAGTTGCTTTACGGCAGTGTTAGGCCGCAGGCTGGACATTTATAGCGCAGCGTTGACAATCCTAACAAAGAAAATAAATCCACCTCGAATTACAATTTTTGTGGACAGTCATGCAGCAATCAAGACAGTGAAACAATAAGATTCAGAACAGCATGTAAATGTCGTAAAACCCTGAACAAACTAACTTACCAATATCCACGTGGTCAATCTCTGCTGGATTCCCGGACATAGTGATATAGAAGGGAATGAGATAGCAGATGAACTACCCAGAAAAGGATCAGCACCAGGTACAGAGCATATACAACACAAATAGACATCCCTATTGGTGTAATGAAAGAGAAAATAAACTTTAGGACCAGGGAAGGAACCAACACTGCTTGGTTATCAAGAGGGGATTGTTATACCCCGCAGCCTATGGCTACAATTAAATGAGAGGAGATCCAAATACTTACTAGCTATGGGGAAAAAGGAAATCCATATCTAGATAGGTGGACTGACGGGACATAAACTCCGCGGACTACTGCAGCAAGAAATGGAAACCATCAACCTATTCTGCTATTGCCCTAGTCTCCACAACCGTCGCCTTCTCCATAAGGGAAACAGAGTCTTCTGAGAACTTGGTGAGTTGACACATGTTTCGTTGATGGACTTAACGAGATTCATAAGGAGCACACACTGGTTCGAGTAAGAATCAGAAAACTAGAAACAGTGTTAGACGCGGTAACGTAACTCAAGGGGTATCACAATGAACCCCCAACCTAACCTAACCGAGTTGGCACATGATTCGTTGATGGACTTAACAAGATTAATAAGGAGCACACGCTGGTTCGTGTAAGAAACAGCTGAAACATGCGGTAACATAACCCAAGGGATAATGAACCCCCAACAACCTAACCTAACCAAACCTATTGCTTCATCTTCTAGATGCACGGTTCTTTCGCTTGAAAGATTCTTCGAAATTCGTACGTCTCTCCCCTTAAGAGGGCTATAAGGGGCTTTGACAAGCTGGCGTATTCCTCAATAAATCAGCGGCAGTACCCTACAAGCCCGAGAAAGGATCGAAGATTCTTCAACGTTTTGGGGCATGGAAAATTCAATATTGCTTCAACTTTCGTTGGGTTTGTTTAAAAGATTATGATGTGATAATAATGTCACAAGGATTATGATATGATAATAATGACAGAAACTTGGCTTATGCTGGAATCCTGTCAACAGAAATCTTCGACAGCCTGATGTACAATGTATTTCGCCTTGATCGCTGTAAATCGGTTGAAGAACGTGGTGGAGGTGTGCTGATTGCTGTCCGGTCAACATTTTATTGCAAGCAGATAGATTTGCCGATTTTAGATGTCGAACATATCTGTGTTTCTGTCACTGTCAAAGGTACTAACGATTTTATTTCCTTTATTGTTAATTATCATCACATAGTAAACTTGACATTTATGAAAAATGCATTCAAAATATTGAATTCATAAGTAATCATTGTTCAGATGTTGGGTTATTTTAATATTGGTGATGTTGTATGGTCTTGGCCAGATGACGATAAAATGCTTATTTCACATAATGACCAAAAATTGAGGAAAAATATCCTACAATGTCCCAAAGGTAATAAACTTTCGCACTTGTACAGTTGCAGGAGTACTCAAAGGTCTTAACATACACAAATCCGCTGGTCCATATGGTATCCTCCCCATAGTTTTGAAGAGGTGTTCTTCTACGCTTGCAAAACCTCTGCGTAAGCTTTTCTATCTATCCTAATTTTCAGGGCTCTTTTCGAGTAGATGGAAAACAGCATTTGTCAAGTTCGTCCCCAAAAAAGGCAAATCTTCCTCTCTTCCAATTACCGACCCATTGCACTTATTTCCCTTCTTTCCAAGGTCATGGAAACGCTGATAAATCGTCAGATTATGAAATATCTCGATTCACGAAACTCCTTAATGACCGGCAGTACGGTTTTCGTAGCAACAAGTCCACTGGTGATTTGTTGGCATATCTCATCGAGAAGTGGAAGCAATCCAATCGGCAAAACTAAGATGGTTGCACTTGATATTTCAAAGGCATTTGACAGAGTTTGGCATCAGGCTCTTTTGTCGAAAATGTGTGCATATGGCATCGATGAGTCTCTTCTTCAATGGATTAGAAATTACCTTTCGGGGCGTTCAATACCAAATAAATGCTGGTGTTCCCCAAGGCTCTGTTTTGTCTCCGACTCTCTCTCTTATTTTTATAAATGATCTCTTGTCTGCAACTTCTAATCCAATCCATTCTTTCGCTGATGACAATATCCTCAGTTTTTCATATTCGTTCCCTAACTCACGACTTTGCTCTTCGGCCGTAGAAGGGGAACCCATTAAATTCCGACCTGGACAGCATAATCAAATGGAGTTCAACCAACAGAGTGGAATTTAAACACAATGCTGTCCAAAAACACAATGCTGTCTTCTGTCTCTCAAGCGAAACCAAAACCATCAACCATTATCCATGGATGGTACTTGCATCATTGAAACCGAAAGACTTGACATTCTCGGAATGCATATTAACAAACATCTTCGATGGTGCAACCCCGTCTGATCTGGCCTCAATTTATCCGCCCTAAGCTGGAATATAACGCCCATATCTGGTCTGGTGCACCCAAAACCGTTCTGCACATTCTTGATAATCGCGCGTTAAAATTTTTAGGTGATAGAGATATTGTGAATTTCATACATTCACTTGAACATCGGAGAAATGTCTCATGTCTCTCCCTTTTTTATCTTTTTTTTATAAAAAATGCTCCAGCGAAATAGCCAGTTGTATTCCTCCCTTCAAAATTTCACCCACAATGCGCGTCATGCTTCGAATGCACATCAGTTCACTCTTAAGCCCAATTTCGGTCGTACTGTCAAATCTAGATTCGTTTAATAGCCGAACGACACGAATGTGGAATGATCTACCAGGCTCTGTATTTTCCCATCACTACAACCTTCACATATCTAAAGCCAACGTGCCCAAGCTCCTGCTCTGTTCCACTTCCCCCTTTTCCTAAAGACCGTGCAGTGAAACAGTTTAAGGGTATTCATATCCCCGGCACACGCAGATTATAAAAAAAATGTGGTAAAAGATTATGAATTAGCTTTGCTTTCGCTTAATTTATGTCAAATTAATACATTAATGAATTCCCGGAATAGAGCTTTAGATCTTGTATTTGTTAATATGAACGATTTAAAAGTTAATGTTTTTGAAGCACCATTTCCTCTTTTAAATAATTCTATTCATCAAGAACAAATTTGTATTGAAATTAAAATGTATGATTATTGTAAGAGGAACTCGATTTTAGATAGGCCATTTAACTTTCATAAATATGACTTTACTGGTATGAATTTGCATTTGAATTCGTTTAATTGGGATCGTGAATTTGAAAATCTATGTCTTAGTGAAATGTGAAATGTAGTTTATCTATGTTTGTTCCATGTATGCTGAGGAAAAACACTTTGAGACCTCCATGATATAATGGGCGCCTTCTACATATAAGGAATTTGAGAAACAAGGCTCACAAAACTTTAAAAATTTCAGGAAACGAAATTGATAAAGAACTGTTCTGTAACTGACTACGTAAGTCAGTTTAATATTTTGAGTAAATTTTTACACAATAAATACATACATATGTAGTGTAGAAAATATAATAAGTTAAAACGAGAATCTAAATGTGTTGAGTCATTTTTAAGGCATAAACGGACCAATATAGGTTTTCCCAAAACAATGACTCATAAAAATGTTATTTTCAGTAATGCTCAAGGATCAGTTGAGCTTTTTGCGGAATTTTTTGAAAACGTTTATTCGCATTGTAATGCTCTAATGAGTCTCAGTACGAATTCGAAGTCGGAAATTGATTTTGGTCTTCTAATTTTATTGACGATATTCTTCAGTGCAAACAATTCTGCCAATGCTTATTGTATGCAGATGATCTAAAACTATTTCTGAAGATAAAGTGCATAGATGATTGTAGAAAGATTTAGGCTGACCTTAACAATCTACAAAACTGGTGTGCACAAAGTTGCTTAAAGTTAAACAAACAAAATTGTATGGCTATTTCTTTTACAAGAACACAGATGTATTATTCTCACCACTATTATCTTGAAATGTTGTGCTTGAATAGAGTTATTCAAATCAAGGATCTAGGTGTCATTATTGATATTGAACTTAGCTAAGTTCCTCATGGTGAATACATATTAGCTAAAGCTAATTCACTAGTTGGCTTTATTAAAAGGAATTCGAGACATTTTACTGATCCACATACTCTATTATCTTTATTCATATCCCTGGTTAGATCGATCCTTGAATATGCCGTTTGTTCGCGCTGTGATGACGAAAGAAAAAATGAAGAAAAAAAAAAAAAAATTAAAATGCTACTTTTGACAAATAACTTTATTGAGATAAGACAACCGTCGTCGACAAAGTTCACGCGCAGACAGCTCTATCAAAGAAGAACATTCGGCGCCAAAAAGTGACATTTGGCGGCAACATTCCGCCCACCTTGGAACGAATTACAAAATTTGTTCAAAAAGAGGAAAAATGTATAATATATAAATAAGCTTAAATTGTTGAGGAAATTTCTTCGGTTATGGTTAAAAGTGGAGATATCTTCACAATAGGACGAGTTAGCAATCCGTCGGCTGTCTTGAGTGTGACGACTCGCACATTGCCGTCTGCTCCAGGATGAATATCTATAACTCTTCCTAGCTTCCATTTGGCAGGAGGTAGCCTCTCGTCGCGAATCACCACTAGATCACCCAAATTGACTTTGCAGCTCACTCGAGACCACTTTGCACGCTGTTGAAGTTGTACTAAGTACTCGCAACTCTACCTTTTCCAGAAATGCTGCCTCATGGTTGTGATAAGTTGCCATCTGCTTCTCAGGTTTCCTTCAAAATTAGCCAGGTTGGGCTCGGGTATTACTTTGAGCCCCGGAGTAAGAGCCAGGAAGTCATTTACATCCGAAGGTACTGAACATAAAGGACGTGAATTAACGCAAGCTTCGATTTCTGTTAAAAGCGTTGCAAATTCCTCGTATGTCAGTAGAGTCTCTCCCAGTGTTCGGCGCAAATGGAATTTTACCCGCTTTACTGCAGCTTCCTAATACCCACCCATGTGGGGCGAAGCTAAAGGGTTGAAATGCCATACATACCCACAAAATTTGTGCCATTATCACTGTATAGATCCTTGCAGTGGCGGATATGTACCCTTTAACCGACTTCGAACCACGGCCTTTAGAAAATCGAAGTTTGACTGGTCCTGAAAAATCCACTCCGGTACGTACAAAAGGTCGACATGCCACCACGCGAGGCATTGGTAGGTCACCCATTAACTGTTGTTGAATTACGTGGGAGTGTCTGCGACATTTTACACACGATCTAAATATTTTCCGTAGAATATTGCGTGCGCTGGTAACCCAGAAACGGCTTTGAAGCATAGAGTGTATAGCTTGAGGTCCCGCATGTAGGGTAATTCGATGTATGTCTTCACAAATGAGAGTGGTAAGTCTTGCGGGTGCTGGTAGCAAAAGAGGATATTTTTTGTCTTGCTGAAGTGAGGTATTGCGCAGTCTTCCGCCCACCCTAAGCAATCCTGTCCCATCTATAAATGGATGCAGCCTCAGAAGTTTGCTCTGGCGTCCCACCGGCTTATTAGACTGCAGGCGTTCAATATCCTCGGCGAAGAAATATCGTTGGGTCTGTTTTATCCAGAAGGAAAATGCTTCGTCCAGTTCAGAAAGATGGAGATGTTTACTGATTTGGCGGGACCACCGATTTCCGTTCTCCTGGTTTCGCACAGCAACTCAAGCATTATGTTAGAACCTCAGGATATATGCGGTGACACATTTCAGCTTCCTTAGCGACGAAAAATGATCTATTAGCTCCCAGATCGGTTGTGTTTTGGGGCTCGTTGATAGATTTATTGACTCAGATCGTCGGTCTATGTTTATTACGAAGAGTTGTTGCGGAGGTCACGATGATTCGGGTTGCTTGATCCACGATGGACCGTCCCACCAGAGTGAATAGGCAGCTGTGGTAGTACACCTAGCGTTACACAGTCAGCGGGGTTTTGGGATGATTTGACATGAAACCAGTTGTCTGCAGGTATGGCTTCTTGGATTTGTGAAACACGATTCGCTACAAATGTACACGATTTGCCAGGGTGTTGACGAATCCAAGCGAGAGCTACAGTTGAGTCTGTCCATCCGAATACGTTGGAGATTGGATACTCCAGCGAAGATCGAACTTGTGACATTAGCTGCGCTAACAAAGCGGCGCCGCACAGCTCCAAGCGAGGTAGAGCCAATGTTGTTTGTTTTAGCGGAGCGACTCTGGCCTTTGCCGTAAGTAAATTAACGTTAATCTTGCCATCAGGAGTTGTTGTGCGAACATACACGACAGCGGCATATGCATCTTGGGATGCGTCTGCGAAACCGTGTAAATTAGTTACGGCATTCGGGATTCCAGTACCGACCCACCTCGGCACTTTAATTGCTGCGAAGTTCGTGATATGGTCCCTGTAACGTAGCCACTGCCGTTTTACGTCGTTCGGTACAGCTTCATCCCAATCGACTTTGGGAGTCCAAAGGCGCTGGAAAAGCATTTTGGGTATGATGGTGTTAGGGGAAAGCAATCCCAAGGGGTCAAACAGCTTACATGCATCTGAAAGAAGTAAACGTTTAGTTAGATTTGCGATATCTATATTATGAACATGAACAGTGAACGTGAGATTGTCGCGTAGCGGTTCCCATTGGAGTCCTAATGTTCGGACGCTTTCTGTTTCGGTTAAATCCAAAAAGTGAATGGCTTCACGCTCATCTTCTGGTACACTACTGATAATGCGCAGAGAATTCGGTGACCTTTTTTTCAGTTGAAATCCACCTCTGTTTAATATAGATGATACCTCAATTTGTATACGTTGCAATTCTGACTCTTCGAAACACTCAGTCAACAGGTCGTCCATGTAGAAGTCACGTAGTATGACTTAAGTTGCTGTTGGGTAGCCTTCGCCTTCATCTAGAGCTGTCTGTTGCAGAGCCTTCACTGCCAAATGAGAAGCCGAAGCGACCCCCTAAGTGACAGTCAAAAGCCGATAGTCCCTTATCTCATCTTCTGGAGTATTACGCCAGACAACCCGTTGGTAGTCCATGTGTTCGTCGTCCACTCGTATTTGGCGGTACATTTTAGCTACGAAGTCGAAGGAGTGTTGTAAAGAGGTCTGCTTGTAGTTGCGGGCCGACTATTTGTGAATCGTTGAGTGAAAATCCAGTAGTGGTGCGGCAGGAGGCATTGAAGACGACCCTCAATTTAGTCGTGGTGCTTGTGTCTTTTATTACAGCTCTATGCGGCATATAGTAGTGGTTTCCTGGCTTCGGAGGTTGAGTTGCTTCCTCCATATGGCCTAGGTCAATAAATTCTTCGATGAAGTCTTTATACTGCTGGTAGAGATGTTGATCCTTTGCGAAAACCGCTTCCATTCTGAGTAGTGCACGAACAGCGGCTTGACGAGAGTTCCCTAGAGGGCAGCCGGGCTTGAATGGCAGTTTTACCACATACCGACCATCCTCTTTGCGGTAATGCGTATCGACAATGAATTTCTTGCAGAGTTGTTCCTCGACAGTTAAATGCTTAATCGTGGGTAGCGATTCGATTTGCCAGAATTTGGAGACAGCTTTCGTTAACGAGACGTCTGTATACATACAAACTTTAGTAGACGGAGTATATTTGGGTTCCAAATCGGCCATTTTGCCGAAGAGGATCCAGCCGAGCGTATATTGTTGTGCGATTGGAGTTCCGATGGGGCCCTTAACTAAGCTAGTTCGTAGAAATTGACTCAGTTCATCCGATCCTAAGAGAATATCTACAGCAACTGGTGTGTAGAAGAGAGGATCGGCTAATTTGAGCCTGCTGATGTGTGACCAGTTAGTTTGGGGCAAGTGGATTGGCGGTAAATTGTTGGTTATTTTAGGTATTATATGCGCCCGAATTGTTGTTGTAAAGGTGGCATCATGCGATGAGATGGTAAGCTCGACTTCGCCCTTGGTGTTTCCGGCTGCCGTTGCGTCGATTCCTTCTATTGCTGTAGATGCTGAAGTTCGACTGAGCTTGAGGCTTTGAACGCAACTTTCGCTGATAAACGTTGTCGAAAAGGAGCCTGGCTGGCTGGTACCTTGCGGTGTTATTCTTTACTTTTACAATGGCTGTCCCTAGAAGAACATGCTGCGTAGTATGAGCACAGTATGATGGTATTAAACTGGTGGTTGATGTTACGGCGCTGGTGGTTGGCACTTCACGATGGAGAAGCGTATAATGACGTGTTTGGCATATGCGACATGCATTTGAACTTCGGCACTTATCTGGTTCATGACCAGCTCAGAGACAGTTAACGCAGAGGTTTTTCTCGCGAATGAACGATACTCTCCTTGCTGTTTCAAGAGATCGGAATTTGTCACAGCTGTAGACTGGATGCTTGGATGAACATGCATCTTGTTGGAATTTGGTATCTGCATTTTGATTAGTTTGTTTGTCTCTCTGCCGAGAGAAGAGAACCGGACACAGATTTAGTTTTGCCCTTTGACTGATTGCCTGAGTGCCTGAAGATGGACGATGAAAATTGCTGCCTTGAATTTATCGCATCTAAAGAACGGCACCTCGTTTCTATGAATTCCACAAGAGTATCGAACTGCGCTACTTTATCGTCATTCTGTGATAGTTCGCATTGTCTGTGAGTATCGACATTTAGTTTACTCACTGTCAAATTGACTAACCAATCATCCCAATTCGCGATGGGTCTGCCGAGCGCCTTAAGACTCTGGAAGTGCTCCTGCGTGCTGTCTAGAAGAGCTTTCAAAGCAGCTTATGATTCACTGTTTACCTTTTTTAAACCGAAAAGTGCTCGAAAGTGTGAGTCAATTATTACGCGTTGCACATTATAGCGTTTTGTCAAAAGTTTCCACGCTTCATCGTAATTGTTGTCCGTGATAGGGAAACCTTTGATTACCTGCAATGCCTCACCTTGAAGACTGCAACGCAGGTAATGAAGTTTTTGGGATCCTGTGATTGATGCCTCCTTGTGGATAAATGATACGAAAGCGTCGCGGAAAGGCACCCATTCTTTGGGATCACAAGAAAACTGTGGAAGGTCTATGCGGGGAAGTCTGATGTCTGCACGTGTTGATTGTGGCGTGCTGTTTGCTGTTGATTGCTTTGTGGCTTTTAATTTGTTTGAAACACGTGTAAAATTGGCGAATACTTCCTGGTACCACTGTTCTCCTTGTTCCCTCTCTGCTTCCTGGTCTTTCAGCGCTTCGTCGCCGCAAGAAAGTTCGGCCGCTTCTTGTGCTTGGGAGAAAGAAATCCAGTGTCCAGATGGGAGGTGAAAATATGACTTCAATTCAGCTGCATCACAGGATTCTGCTTTTTTGCTAATTATTAAAAGCTGTTTAATTGAATTGCGATGACTATCGCGTTTAATTATATTATTTCTTGTCATAGTGACTGTAAGCAAAACACGTTGTTACAACGAAAGGAAAACTTCGACCGCTTAATCCGTTAGACCACACGAAAAAACTAGGTAACTGTCTGCTTGAGTGCTCCACACAACAGCGTCGTGCGCGTAAAGAAAATGCAAGAAGAAAATTAACTGTTTTTGTTGAATGTTCCACTCAAAACTAAATGTTATTGTTTAATAAATACGCTGGATATTCATATTTGGCGTAGAAGGACCATTTGTTCGCGCTGTGATGACTAAAGAAAAAATGAAGAAAAAAAAATGAAAATGCTACTTTTGACAAATAACTTTATTGAGATAAGACAACCGTCGTCGACAAAGTTCATGCGCAGACTGCCATCAAAGAAGAACATTCGGCGCCAAAAAGTGACATTTGGCTGCAACACCGTTATTATATGGAATCCTATTTATGAAAGTCATTCAGATCGAATTGAGAGGGTTCAGAGGCGTTTTACCAAATTCATATTCTTTAAAATGCATTGGGACTTTGAACCATCCTATAGTGGACAATGCAAATTACTGTGTGTATTGGTAAGAAGGTATGCTCACGATATTATGTTCGTTAGAGTTCTATTGTGTTTCCATATAAAAAGTCCTGTCCTTTCATCTAGAATGCCTCTTTATGCACCTGAAAGGTTTCTAAGGTCACGTAAAGTTTTTTTGTTTCAATTGAGAAATAGAACAAACTATGGTTGTAACGAGCCAATCTCAAGTGCTCTTGCGTCTTTTAATGAAATAAGTAGACATGTAAATATATTGTTTGCTTTATCTATACACAGAACAAGATTTCTAGAGACAATGTGTTCAAAAATAGATTCACCCATCAGTTGATGAACCATTATTAGTGGTAGATTTTATTTTTCATATAACATACACGCTGAAATTAGGAGAAATTTTTAACCTTGTTTTCTACGTTGACTGCCACTATATTTCTATTACTGTACCTAGGTAAAAGAAATATATTAATTGATTTGATCTAATTTGATCTTCGAGTTTAGAGTTTTGCCACCGGTTTAGTTCTTTTAGAGTTGTTCTCCTTTATTCCATCTTCTTCCCATCTCTGTCCGTTTGATGTTGTGCCCGAAGTGTCTGGATTCGAGGCTGTAGAGACTTTGTTAGCCTGTTTCCGTACGATGTTTTAGGAAACATCTTGGATTTTGTCATCTTTCCTCTATTGCTCATAGCCTCCCGAGTTTCAAGGTTTCAGCTGCTTTCAAAGTTGTTCCTTCAGGTTCGTATTCATTCACCATTTTTTTTTTTTTTTTTTCGTTTCTCGTTTCGGGACCTATGTCGCCAGTTTCGGGAGGAGGAAGAGATTCTTCAGAAATTACAGTTACAGAAATTCACACATTATAAAACTGCGGTACCTAAGCGCTGCTTCGCAGTACCCATACAACATCTCCCAGCTCTGCCAATTAAGTATAACTATCACCTCCTCCAGCGTCAGTGTTGCTTTATTTAAGTATTCCAATCCATAAAGGTGTGCCATTGAGATTTAGCAATTCTCCTCTCGCCCTAAATACTAGAGATATTTTTCTGCAACTGTTGCTATCGTTGATATAATTATGTTCTTATTCTATGTATTCTATCTCCGGCGCTACTATCCACCTTGTCGTGGTGTCGGAGCTTAAGTAGGTTATGCTATGAATCACATTGAGCCTGCTTACACTTCAAACAGGTTTCAGTGAAGGCCGAAAACTAAGAGATAGTCATTCCAACTCCTGTGGTGGTGTGAGCTCTCAGGAACGAAACCGTGCCAGGGGTGGAAGGTTGGGGGCTAAATCAACCCGAACGAGCTCCCGTAGGTGCCTAGGTGAGGCCTACGTGTATCTAGCCTTACTCCGATACTCGGCGGCTCTGTCGGAGCTTACTTTTATTTCCGCCCGTACTCGTGGGTACAACATTTCATACACAAACAAAAAAAAACCCAAAAAAAGAAGAAACAAAAAGCGATGAACTGTCGCTAGAGGCTATGGCAGAGACGTAATGGCATTAATATGCCTTACATCTGAGGCCGTCACGAAGGATGAGGGGATCTCGAAGGAGATGGAGGAGCATTTGTTTTCCAATCCCGAGACAGTCCAAACTGACACTGCGAAAACGGAGATCGCCAAGAAAAGAGACCTCTCCGAAGGTATGCTGAGGCTTAGGCTGTACAAAAAAGCCGTACACTTGAAGCGCATACTGGGAGAGAAAGGCATCCCCTCATTCTCCGACTTGGCGAAAGAAAAATTCGCGTGGGCCGAAGACATAATTAGAAAGATGCCTTGATAAGGCCAATGGCAGAGTTCATCGCTAAGATGAACCCCGTCAAGAAAGCTGCCAAGGTTGTTAAACGCAAAGAGAATCGAAGCCAAGAAGGCGAGTCCCAGCGGAACCAAGATGCGTAGCACTAGTGAGAGGCGGAAAGCCAGACCAGGGATCGAAGCCGCTAAGGCGGATCCGGGAAAAAACACAAAACCGCAGTCGCTAAGACGGGCAAGGGCAGAACACCAGCGCTATCGAAAATAAGTAGGAAGGAGTTTGCTTCCAAAAGGGAACGATTCCAGGAAGAAACAAATAACCCACCTAAAAGGAAAAGGCCAACACAACGGTTCAGTTCAGCGGGGCTACACGAAATGCTCTAGTGGACATCGGTAAGTCCAGTGGACAATATTCATTTGAACGGGGGAAGTTGATTGAGAAGGCTATGGCCAATGCGATCTTCGACCACATTCGTAGGAATATTGGTACCACTGCTCCCACGTTTGGTCTAACTAATTGGAAACGCGGAATAAGTATATTCGACTGCAAAGACCAGCTCTCCTATGACTTTGCGAAGAAGACTATACCAACTCTCAAACCCTGGGAGGGAGCTGTCCTCAATGCAGTCCCCCTAGACAAGGTACCAGAGAGGACTGAACATACCTGACCTGGGCGTTGAGAAAGAGGAGATTCTCTGGTTCTTGAAAGCACAATACCCAGCGGTTCCTATGGATGGGAAATTGTTACGGTAGAAGACAACGAAGATGGTACCAAGGGGTTAATCTTCGTTATGGAGAAACCTCGAGAGGAAATGAAGAAAGAGAAACAGGGGCGGCTCTTCTTTGGAGCTGATGATTTCTCACTGAGACTCACGAGGAAGTCGCAGCCTAGTGAGACGGCAATCACTGAGAAGAATACCTTGACTCCCAATGATGGTAGTACAAGTAAATCTTCATCACAGTGAGGCCGCCTCGGTCAACCTTATGCTGCTCCTTCGTAAGGAGCAGCTTGACTTGGCCCTAATCCAGGAACCATGCATTCTTCATAATCGATTCTCCAAATGTCAAAACTTATATCGTTGCCAAGAAAAATCTTGACGTACTAATGCTCTCCAATTACAGCTCGGGGGATCAAACGGTGGTGGAGGTAAAGGGGAAGGACAGCACATACACGCTGACGTCGGTATACCTACCATACGGCGAAGGCATTGACGTCCCCTCCGAAAAAGTCACGGCATTTCAACAATGTCTCAACAAGGTAAGAGAAACTTAATCTTAGGCTGTGATGCTAACGCCCATCATACAATAGTATTTGGGGTAGTTCAGATACTAACAGTAGAGGCGAGATTTTGTTCAACTATTTCCTAAGTACTAACCTAACTATATGTAATCGTGGCAATTCACCAACTTTTATTACAACCAATAGAAGGGAGGTTCTTCATGTGACATTCTTATCTGCAAATAGCACCGCAACAATCTTGAACTGGAGGGTATCCGACAAGGCATCACTGTCTGATCACTGCTGGATACTCTTCGATTTGAATTCCGGCGCTCCGGATGGGAAAGCCTTTCGAAACCCGCGTAGAGCTAACTGGAAAAGATTCAACGAAGATGTGGGGATATCTCTTGGACCTCACACTGGGGATATCCCCAGGTCCACGAAAGACATCGATAAGGTGGTAGATGATCTTACCAGTAAACTCAACCACTCTTTTAGAAAGGCCTGTCCTGTCAGACGCGCCAGCAGAAGAAATCACCCACCCTGGTGGAATTCGAAAATAGTAGAGCGCCTGCTCACCTCAAGACATAGCTGGAACCTCACTAAAGAGGGAGCTAAAGAGGGAGTGGTCAACATATAAGGAAAACGTTAAGCTTCTCAAAAAGGAAATAAGATTCGCTAAGAAAAATTCCTGGAGAAGCTTTTGTGGCTCCATTGAATGCACCACAGAGGCAGCTCGATTGAGGAAACTTCTCACCAAAGCTCCATCACATGTGTCTCTTACGAGAATACGTTTGAAGCTCTCCTGAAATGTCACTATCCTGGCTGTGAAGAGGCAGGGATATACTGGCAGGCAATCACATCTATTCCAGCTAAACATTGAGACTGAAACTATCGACAAATTGATTGACGATCAGAAAATTTCGAGGACAATCAAATCGCTGCATCATACAAAGCACCCGGCATTGACGAGATACATCCTATTATGTTACAAGAATCGGGGGAATATATCATTCCATGACTCAAGTACATTTATGGTTGGTGTTTTAGATTGGGTTATGTTCCAAAAGCTTGGGGGAGATTACAGTGGTTTTCACACCAAAGGCGGGCAAAATTTATTGCTTTTTCAACAAAACTCCAGAAGGAGTTCACTCACGGCAAGAACTCCACCAAAAAAAAAAAAATAGCGCCAAAAAACCTTACGACCAAAGATAGCTCTATAATTGTAAGCATTCCAAAAGCACAAAAAGAAAAATCTGGAACTGAAGCCAGTATAGTTGAAAGTGAACATAAACCAGATTCACTAGCGAAATTAAAAACAAACAGTTATTACAAAAAATGGCTTTGAGTTCACTCAAAGCAACGAAAAATCTGCAAAAACAAATAAAAAACCTAGAGGTAAAAGTTGCCTTGTTGGACTGTACTAATAAATGTCCTGTCCAACCAAGCCAACAAGATGATAAAAAAGAATACCTCACAGATGAAGAGGAGCTTGCACTAGAGACAGAAGGACATCTGAAGAAAAGTAAAAGGCCAACGAAAAAACGCAAGGCTGAAGAGAGTCTTGAATTATCTGAAAGAAAACATGATAGTATGGAGAATAATTGACCAAAAAGCAAAGAAAACATGCAAGCTCACATCGTATAGCAACAATAATTCGAAAATAAATGTCGATGATAGTGACACTTATAAAGAAATCACTGATGAGCTAACGAAAATGAAGTTGCAATGGCACTCATATGATACATACTAGACCATTGAGAGTAGTAGCCAGAGGTCTTCACTCCTCGTGTGATGAACATGATATTGTTGAAGACTTTACTAGTAAAAATTTAAAGAATAAAAGATAACGATGGGGAACTAATGACAAGAAATAGGAAATTACATCTTTTTATACTCTCCTTTCACAATCAAGAAGTTATTGAAAAGGTATACGTTGTCAAGATTGAGCCACTTCGTAGAAGTTCCAACACAATACCTCAATGCAAAAGATGTCAGGCCTACGGGCATACGCAAAGCTATTGTAAAAGGGATTTTGCATGCGTTAAATGTTGACTGTCTACTAAAGAAGGACGAAAAAGCGAAATGTATCAACTGTCATGGAAATCACTCAGCTAATTTCAGAGGTTGCCCGATCGCGAAAGAATACCAAGAAAGGAAGAACAGAGCTACTAGCAAGCACCAACAAAACTCGCTCAAAAATAAAAATGACAAACAAGTAAATGTTGTAAACAATAAAGTAGACAAAAGATCAATTGCTTCTAAAGCAAACACGTCAGCTGTAAATAACAAATCGTATTCCGAAATTGTTAAAAATACACGAAAAGAAGAAGAAATATCAGTAAAGGAAATGCTCTTCACTATTATCCAAAGATTGGATAACCGAGATAAAATAATTGAGCTACTAACGAAAGAAGTTTCCACAGGAAAAAATTAACGAAGTAATAATGATTAAAAATCTGAAAGTCGCAACCTGGAATGCAAACGGTTTACTCCAACACATCTCTGAATTTCAGGCTTTTCTATGCAATGAAGACATTGATGTTTGCCTGATTTCTGAAACCCATTTCAAACAGGGAACAAAGATTAGAATCCCAGGGTATCTCTGTTACCACTCTCCCCATTCAGCTGACAGTGCTAGGGGAGGTAGCGCTGTAATTGTAAAAAGTAGTTTGGAAACTTATGAATTGCCAAAACTAGCAAAACAAACCATGCAACTAGCGATAATAAACATTTTGGCTAAAAGCAAGGAATTTAAAATAGTTGCCATAAACTGCCCACCCAAGTATTCGCCGACATAAGAAGATCTTAATAACCTCTTCCGAACTCTAGGCAACAGCTTTATCATTGGAGGTGGTTTCAATGCAAAACACACCTACTGGGGGTCAAGATTAGTAACGACAAAAGGCAGGAAACTTTACAAAGCCGGGCGAAATTTTAACTGTGATTTCATTTCAACTGGATCGCCTACTTATTGGCCATCTGACCCAGCGAAAACACCAGATCTTATTGACTTCTTCATAATGAAAGCAATCAATAGAAAAAAAGTAAAAGTTGAAAACAGTGATCATTTGTCGTCGGATCATACACCCGTAATCCTGACGGTCAACGGCATGTTAATACAAAAGATAATAAATGTAAGACTTACCAACAAAAGAACGAACTGGTGTAAATTCAGAGAATAACTCGAAGGATTTATTAACCTTAGATCCCCTCTGACCACAACAAACCATATTGACATCGAAGTGGAACAATTCATTGCCGATATACAACAGGCAGCAGAAGATAGTACACCGACCTTTCAAC
The DNA here is from genome assembly GCA_963082735.1 of Pocota personata. NCBI lineage: Eukaryota > Metazoa > Arthropoda > Insecta > Diptera > Syrphidae > Pocota > Pocota personata. The sequence continues at coordinate 104,960,569 of OY720430.1, forward strand.
AAAAAAAAACAAGCATCGGTAAAATATCCCACAAAAATTAGGGAACTAATATTAGAAAAGAGAAGAGCTCGCAGGAGGTGGCAAATGACAAGATATCCCGGTGATATTTGTGTTTAATAGACTGAATAACAAACTTAAAAAAAGTATCAGTGAATTTAAAAATAGATCATTAACTAATTACCTTTGTAACTTAACTACTGACAAAGCCACCGACTACTCCCTCTGGAAGGCTGCCAATCATTTAAAGAGACATCAAGCGCAGGCGACCCAAAAGAAAAGGTTAAACTTTTTTCGGAGCACCTAACAAATATGTTTATACCTTTTCCACCTAGCGTGGCACATGAACTTTACAAATAAGAAAATAACGAAAGTTCCTGTGGTTATTAATAATCAAGTAGTTCCTTATCTAACACAGCTTTCTTTCGCTCTCTCTCAATTTCTACAAACGCCCGTGCCCTGAAATAATTTAATGGTATTCATTATATCCCATTTGGCGCGCGCAAATTATATATAAAAAAAAAAACACAGCTAAGTATCTGGGTATGAATCTGGATGCTAAACTGAAATGGAAGGAACATGTGAAAAAGAAAGTAGAGGAGTTAAATATTAAATATAGAAAACTCTATTGGTTGTTAGGACATAATTCAGAAGTGTCCATTGAGAACAAAATCTTATTATATAACCAGATATTAAAACCTGTTTGGACATATGGTGTCCAATTATGCGGTTGTACAAAAAAACGAATGTACAAATAATACAAACTTTTCAAAATAAAGTTCTTCGGGGAATAGTAAATGCCCCATGGTACATTGGAAATATTGACTTGCATCGTGATTTGCAGATTAATCCGGTGACGGAAGAAATTAAAATGAACACAATTCGTCACAACGTGCATCTGCAGATGCATATAAATCCTTCAATAGAAGACGTCTTAAATATACGAAATAATATTCGTAGATTAAGAAGAACAAAACCTCATAAACTTATACATAATGCGTACATAAAGGAAAATCAGTAGATATTGCTCTTCACAAAGTGGTCTCTACTATAGAAAACACTCTTCAAGTGAAGGAATACACGATGGGTGCATTCCTTTACATCGAAGGGACTTTTAATAATGCAAGTGCTGAAGCTATAGTAGACAGTCTGCGCAGGGCCCAAATACATTCCGGCATATTTGCGGGTGGATTGAACTAATGCTTAGTACCCACATAATCAACTCCACATTAAGGGGCATAAGGGGAAGAAAGCGAGTCAAGCGGGCACCCCACAAGGCGGAGTCCTTTCACCACTCTTATGGCTTCTAGTAGTGGACGAGATATTAGATATACTAGAAAGGATTGGTTTTAACGTAGCGGCCGATGATGTTGCCATCTTGGTATCCGGAAAGTTCCTTCCGGTACTCAGCGAGCGACTCCATTATACATTAATACCAGTGAATAACTGGGTCAAAGGCAGGGGTCTGGAAGTGAATCCGGCGAAAACCGAGTTAGTGCTATTTACGAGGAGAAGATCGATACCAGAATACAATTACCCTCGTATGAATGGTATCGAGCTGATACCTCAAGTAACTGCAAAATATCTCGGCGTAATACTGGATTCCAAATTAAACTGGAAAGCTAACATTGACAATCGAATCAAGAATGCATATGTTGCACTATACGCATGTAGAAGAGCCTTCGGGAAATCTTGGGGTTTTAAGCCTAAAGTGGTACACTGGCTCTACACTGCGGTAGTAAGACCCATTTTGACCTATGGTTCAATTGTCTGGTGGAAAACGCTCGAGAAGAAATACGAACTTGAAAGCATTACAAAGATTCAGCGGGCAGGCTGTCTGGGGGTGACGGGATCGATGAGATCAACACCGATAGCAGCTCTGGCTATCTGGCTAAAAGATATTGAATCTTCTTCCACTTGACATATACCGCAGAAGCACGGCAGCTAAAACTGCACTAAGACTAAGGGAAGTCGGTCTATGGAAAGCTAAACCCTACGGTCATGCCATTCTAAACCGATGGAATACATTGAGACTCCGGACGGAAACGGACTACATCATTCCCATTCCAAACTGCAACAGAAAGTTCTCTATTAGAATTCCTAGCAGGGAGGAATGGGATGAGGGAAGAGTCTGTTTCGAGAAAGAACTCGCCCTCTTTACCGACAGATCCAAAATGATTGCCAGTACTGGTGCTGGTGTCTACTGTGAGTCTTGAAGTATACATCGCTCGTTTAGACTTAAGGATGGGCCACATGGATATATTCGGTAACGAAAAGCGGATGTACTAGCCAGAGAAGGTTCTCTTATAAGCCTTTCACCGGCCCTTTCCGAGGCTAGTGTACCGCTTAGCACCCTATACAGGGAGATAGACATCGAGTCTAATCAGGAAGCTAATGAACGCTGTTGTCGATTAGATACATGCGCTACAGCTAAATCATTATGACCAGTCTACGACAAAAAGAGATCTATCAGTCTTATAGAACTAAGTCGAAGGGATATCCGCATAGCTGTTGGCGTCATGACAGGACACTGTGTGATAGGTAATCACGCAGCACGGCTAGGGTTACCTCATACCGACTACTGTTGAAGGTGCAGGGACGTAGAGGAATTAGAATCCGTTCATCAACTCCTGTGTAACTGTCCAGCTCTGGCCAGCAAAAAAAGGCGTGCTTTTGCCAGATACTTCTTTTCAGAGCTGGATGGGCTAGGAAGCATTGAGCTAAGAAAACTCTTGAGATTCATGCATTTATCTGGGTGGTTTAGCCTAGCGGTCGAAGATTGACATTTCTAGGTTCCCAGGGTTCTAAATATTGGGCACAATGGAATCATAGTGGTCTAAGTGAGATGTTGACAACTCTGTCAACAAGGGCAAACAGTTACCTAACCTAACCTAAGCCGACGCTTATCCAGCAGCTTTATTTTCGCTTACGAGACTCGTGATTTTTGGAAAAAGATGTTCGTATGTAATTAAAAAGAATGTAGTACTTTAGGCAGGTTAAATTCCAATGAAAGTTCCTACGAGTTTCACGACCGGCATATACTATGACGCGAGGTCAAAAAGTTTTGCCCGACGACGAATTGAATTGTTAACGTCAGGTAGTTGAATGACGGTACGGTTACAATGGCCGTGAACACGATCTTTGTGTTTACGACCAAATTTTGTTATCTCTTCGACGACGCTGGGAATTCCCAGATTCCCATGAATATCTTCGTTACATACCTACCACGGTGATCGTTTTAAGAACTTTATTTTCAAAAGTTTGTATGATGCTTCTATTGCTTTTCTTGGTATAACCCCATAGTTGTAGACCATACGTCCACACTGGCTTTAGCACTTGCTTGTTTGTTATGTAGGCTCAACTTCGTATATTTTCCGAGTAGCCAGTACATTTGTCGGTATTCGTTTTCGAGCTGGCCGCGTTTCTTTTTTACGTGCGATTTCCATTTAAGCTTAACATCTAGAACCATTCCTATATATTTTGCTTCGTTCGCGTACGGTATTTGAGCCGAGATTAAATATACAGGTAATCTGTCCACTTTTTTGTAGGTAAAGTTGACGTGAGTAGATTTGCTTTCGTTCAGCACAATACGCGTGTACTTTAATAATAGCATGTTGCAGCTTTTCAGTTACTGCTTCAATTGTATCGCCCGTTGTCAATATCGCCGTATAGTTCGCAAACGTGGCGATGGCGAAGTTTCTTTGCTGCGAGATATCACGCGTATAGAGTACATATAGAAGCGGGCCAAGGACACTTCCTTGTGGGACTCCGGCAGCAATCTCCTTGAAGTCAGAGTAATCATTTCCGTGCTTAACACAAAAAAAGTCTTTCGGTGAAGTACGATCGTAAGATTAGAAAGAGTTGCTGTGGCAGTAGTAGTTGCAATTTATACTTCAAGCCTTCGTGCCAAACCTTATCGAAAGCTAGTGAGATGTCAAGAAATACACCACAACAAATCTTTTTTTCTTCGACAGTTTTCTCAATCACGTCAGTTATTTTGTGGACTTGGTCGATTGTAGAATGTTTGATTCTAAATCCAAATTGATGGTCAGGAATGAAACGTCTTTTGTCGATTACGGGTTGTAGTCGTTTAGAAAATAATTTGTCGAATATTTTGGAGATAACCGGTAATAGGGAAATAGGCCGATATGATTTCTTCTCACTTAGAAGTTTGCCTGGTTTCGGGACCATTATAATCTCGACAATCTGAAGCGTTAATCAAATATAGCAGTTTGAAAGAGCTTTATTTGGCAATTCCTTACCACCTGCGGCGTTAACAAGTCGTAATCCGGTGCTCTTTTCGTCTTTAGATTTTTAATCACTTCACTCAGTTCAATTAATGCAACTTTTTTTACTTTAAAGTTGTCAGATGTTGTGTCTGGGGAGTCGGGCGTTATCAAAGAGCCGTCGAATGGCTTAAACGTTTCTTCTAAGTGCAAAGCAAAATGTTCTGCCTTTTCTTTGTCGCTCTTGGCCAAATTTCTATCGCATTTAATTTGAACGCAAATAGAGGTTCTGTTTTAAAATGCCTTGTTCACGGAAAAAAATTTTTTTTTTATGCCTACAAAGTGCACAACACCGTAGCATATACGGGAAACTCAAGAAGTGCAGCGCGCTAAGTGAGTAATTTGCTTGGTATACTTTGTTTTACCGCTAATGTTGGTGTACAGTTAATTTTAAGGCGGTACCATATGCTTATTTTCCAACTTCTTATTCGTTTTGGTATTTTTCCCCTTTTGTTTCAGTTTACTGAATTTAAAATAATGTAGCATAATAATAACTACGCCCCCTAAAAATATGACGCAACAAATTCCGAAGTGACTTCATTCTGGCAGAATTTTGGTTCGAACTGTCCTTTCATTCGAGGTTCGTGTCTGGGACGAAGTCTCCACAGCTCATGTCAACGAAAGAGACGAATAATATCAGGGATAAAAGGGAATTATAACTGCAAGAATTATTTCTCTTGTTCCAGTGGTCGAAGAATTTGCTAGAAGTTTCTGGCTATCAGAAACTTCTGCTATATAAGGACAGATGGCGATAAAAAAAGACACAGTTGGTTTAGAACCGTGGCGAAGAGATTGGAAAAGTGATAATGGGCGAAGTTGTAATTGGTGATAAATTGAAAGTTGAGAGTAAACAAGAAAAAGTAATTAGTTTGGATTTGTGAATTAAGTAATTGAAAGGAGATAAAGTGATTTGAGAGGAAAGAGACCTTGTAAGAAAAGAATTTGCAAAGAATAGTATAGTGTGAACTTGAATTGTTCTATAGACTAGAAAATAAAGAAATAAATTTCACAGAATATCGTTTTATCTACTCGAGCCGTAGCCTGCATATTACATTGGTGTCAGAAGTGGGATAAAACTTATTCTGTGAATAACTATTTCCATGGTGTGAAATTGCACAAGAAAAAAAAAAAAAAAAAAAAACCATTTCTGCGTTGAGTTAATTAGTTGCGCAAAATGGGTCGCAAATTGGGAAAACTAACTATAATTCAACTAAAGGCAGAACTCAGTAAGCGGAATCTCGACACAACTGGGGGAAAAGATGCCCTACTGATTCGTCTGGAAGAAGCAGTAACGCAGGAAGGTGAAAATCCGCATGACATAGAGTTTGACGTGGAAGAGGAACCAGCAAGTACAGTAGCCGACCCGGGTATAACAAGTCTGCTCCTGCAACTTAAGTTAGTCATGGACGAACAAAAGAAAGCAATAGAAGATCAAAGTCATAAGCTCGATGACCAAAAGAATTCTATAGAACTTAAGCTGGATGAACAAAAGAAAGCAATGGACGAACAAAAGAAAGCAATGGACGACCAAAAGAAAGCAATGGACGACCAAAAGAACTCTCTAGAACTTAAGATGGACGAACAAAAGAAAGCAATGGACGACCAGAGGAATTCTCTAGAACTTAAGCTGGACGAACAAAAGAAAGCAATGGACGAACAAAAGAAAGCTATAGACGAACAAAAGAATTCTCTAGATGCTCTGGAAAGTAAACTTGATGAGCAAAACAAGAACTTGGAATCCAAATTCGAAGTGATCGAAGAGAAAATCGAGAAGGTCGAGACGCAACTCGAAAAAGTCGAAACTAGATTCGATGAAAATTTTGAGAAACATGAAACTCAGTTCGGGAAGATAGAGACTCAGTTTGAAAAAGTAGAAAAGCAAGTCGAAAATCTCGCTAAGGAGCTCAGCAACGTGAAGAGACAGAAAGCACGGGAATATTCCACTGACGGTCTGAGAAGAAAGGAGATGCAGCCTCCTATCTTCGATGGTCAAACATCATGGCCAATTTATAAGAGGCAATTCGAAGCGGCCGCAATGACCAATAGCTGGGACGATGAAGAGAAGTCTATTGCACTCACGCTTGCACTGAGGGGTCCAGCTGCGGAGCTCTTGCAGACCATCCCGGAAGATAAACAGCAGAACTACGACTCTCTGGTTCAGGCTATCGAGATGCGGTTTGGGGATGAACACATGCAGCAGGTGTACAGGGTTCAGCTGCGTAGTCGAGTCCAGAAAAGGGGGGAAACGCTCCAACAGTTGCAAGCGGATATAGAGCGACTAGCCCATCTTTCATACCCTAAAGCCGGTGAGGAGCTTATCAACGAAATGGCGGTGGAAGCTTTTATTCAGGCCATAGAGGACAGACAACTGCAAATGGCTGTAAAGATGGCTGAAAAGCGAACACTCCCCGAGGCATTGGCATTCGCTTTGTCAATGAAGGCTGCGGACCAAGCATACCAGGGAATACACCGTGTCAGGGAAATGTCCGCCGTGGAATGCTCATGCCAGAGAACAGCCGTCAAAGCTCGCGGAAGTCAAATCCGTTGCTGGAATTGCAACCAAACCGGACACCTACAACGGCAGTGCAGAAGTGCACTTAGACGAGGAAATTGTCCACATTGCGGAAGTAGGAGAAGCAGAGAGGAAGCATCCTGTCGGTCAGACTTCCCAAAACCAGCAGTCGGGAAATGCGTAAGGACCAACTTCGCGGAGCAGAAGTTGGTTACTGGAATCGAGGCCCCCAGGACCACCATTCAAGTTTCGCAAACCAAACGGGGTAACAAGAGCCTGACAGTGGAGGCACTAATCAACAAGAAGAAGTGCGTAGCCACCATCGACACAGGTGCCACCGCCTCCATTGTAAGAAGAGATATCGTCAAAGGCTCCTGGCTGCACAACACCAACAGCTACTGCCTGAAGACTGCAACAGGGGAAATGGCGAAGGTATTTGGAGAAGTTCGTCTTACGATTACTCTGGCAGGACTGACGTTCTCCCATGCGTTTCTGGTGGCAGATATATGCGACGAGTGCATCATCGGAATAGACTTCATGAAAGCAATTGAAGTAATCTTGGACATCGGGATGCAAGTACTGAGTCATCAGCAAAGACGAAGTTTTGCCGCCTTCTTCAGAGACAATCATTTGGACGAAGCTGGAAGGTGATCTTGGGAGCCACCGATTCTACATAGTAGAACCAGACCCAGAGAAGAATTCTCAAGACTACATCGTGGGAAAGACGTTAGTCGAACCAAAGAACACCATGGTTCCAGTGAGAGTTTTGAACACAAGACCACACACTGTCAAACTAAGGCGAGGGGAGGTGACTGGAAAATGCACGCCGATTACCGCCGTCGCAACAATATCTGAACGTGATGCTCCAAAACCTCTCCCATCTCCTTGGACAGCGGAAACGAGAGAGATGATTCTCCAGTCCAGTGAGCTGAATCAGGAGCAGCGAACTATGGCAGAGAATCTTATCAATGAGTACGCTGATGTATTTGCCTCACAGGACGGAGAATACGGCCGAACACACCTGGTACAACATCGAATAGACACTGGTGATACTAGACCAATTCGTCAGCCTGCTAGGCGCCTTCCATTGGCAAAGCAGACAGAAGTTGCAGAGATGGTGTCGGCAATGGAGAAAGGAGGTCTGATTGAAAGTTCCAAAAGTCCGTGGGCATCACCGGTTGTACTGGTAAAGAAGAAAGATGGCAGCACGCGGTTCTGCGTGGACTATCGGCAGCTCAATTACGTCACCAAGAAAGACAGCTATCCTCTGCCACGGATTGACGACACGCTAGACACACTATCAGGAGCCCGATGGTTTTCCACTCTCGACTTGAAGAGTGGCTACTGGCAGGTACAGATCCATCCAGAAGACCGGGAGAAGACCGCCTTCACCGCAGGAAATGGGCTATGGCAATTCACGGTAATGCCATTCGGGCTGTGCAATGCTCCGGCGACTTTCGAGCGATTGATGGAATGTGTCCTGCAAGGGTTAACATGGAAAACCTGTTTGGTATACTTGGATGATGTCATCGTCGTAGGAAAATCGTTTGCGCAACACCGAGACAATCTAAGGGATGTGTTTCAAAGGCTTCGAAGTGCCCACCTGAAGCTCAACCCCAAGAAGTGCGCCCTGTTTAGAGCAGAAGTCAAGTACTTGGGGCACACAATTTCAGCGAAAGGAGTGAGAACCGATCCAGAGAAGGTCGAAGCGGTGAAAAACTGGCCAGTCCCCAAGGATAAACACCAACTAAGGAGCTTCCTGGGCCTAGCCACCTACTACAGACGGTTCGTGAAGGATTTTGCCGGGATCGCAAAGAGCCTGCACCAGTTGACGGAAAAGGGAAAACAATTCAAATGGTCAATTGAGTGTGAGAAGAGCTTCAAGGCACTTAAACAACGGCTATGCGATGCCCCGATACTGGCTTACCCTACTCCCGGGGAAACGTTCATTGTGGATGCAGATGCTAGTAATGTCGGGGTAGGAGCGGTACTCTCCCAGGTGCATGACGGCCAAGAGAAGGTGGTTGCGTACTTCAGCAAGGTGCTCTCTAAGCCAGAAAGGAACTACTGCGTGACAAGGAGAGAACTTCTAGCTTTGATCTTGGCTACGAAGCATTTTCACAAATACCTCTACGGGAGGAAGCTCGTTCTTCGCACAGACCATGCAGCCTTAAAATGGCTATTACAGTTCAAGAGTCCTGAGGGTCAGGTCGCAAGATGGATCGAAAGGCTGCAAATCTACGACTACGAAATACAGCATCGTAAAGGAAAACTCCACTCTAATGCGGATGCACTGTCCCGGAGACCATGCAGAACGGATTGTAAACATTGTGCGCGTCAGGAAGAACGGGAGCTGGTTTCCATCCAAAGAATGAGAGCCGAACCTATCGCCGGCTGGAGCGTAGATGAGATCCGGAACGCTCAGAAGGAAGACCCGGATATCGAGCCGATTCTGGCCTGGAAGGAGAACATGGAGAAACCGGATCATCAGGACATCTCTCACAGAAGCCCGACCTTAAAGGCATATTTTGCGCAGTGGAACTCCCTCCATGTCCAAGAAGGTGTTCTGAGAAGAAAATGGGAATCCTCCGATGGAAAGTCATTTGTAATGCAGCTTGTCGTACCGCGGACGAGGGTCAAGGAGGTGTTACAGGAAATGCATGGCGGGGCGACCGGAGGCCACTTGGGAGTGAATAAGACGCTAGAAAAGGTACGAGAACGTTTTTATTGGTTAAAAGCGAAGGAAGATATCGAAGACTGGTGCAGAAAATGCGACGTGTGTGCAGCTAGCAAGGGTCCGAGAATCAAAACTCGAGGTAAGATGCACCAATACAACGTGGGAGCACCTTTTGAACGAATCGCCATTGACATCGCAGGACCCTTTCCGGAAACCGACAATGGTAATCGGTATATCCTCGTAGTGATGGACTACTTCAGTAAGTGGCCGGAAGCGTTTCCGATCCCTAACCAGGAAGCCAGAACCGTGGCGGAGCAGATCGTCTACAATTGGGTTAGCAGATTCGGTGTGCCCTTGGAATTGCATTCTGACCAAGGGCGGAACTTCGAGTCAAGAATCTTCCAAGAGATGTGTCAACTACTCGGAATCAAAAAGACAAGGACAACCCCGCTTCATCCACAGTCGGACGGAATGGTGGAACGTTTCAATAGGACTTTGGACGAACATCTCTCGAAGGTCGTAGGTGACTACCAACGGGATTGGGACCGGCAGATTCCCTTGTTTTTGATGGCCTATAGAAGTGCCGTGCATAGCACTACTCGACATACGCCGTTCGAAATCTTATTTGGTGGAATAGCTCGTTTACCCAGTGAGGTGAAATTTGGATCTCCTACCAATGAGCCCAGAAATGAAGAAGAGTACGTGGCGGACCTTCGGGAAAGGCTTAGGGACATACACCAAAGGACCAGAAGCCAGATTAAGATGACGAGCGACCGCATGAAGACCAGGTATGATGCCAAGGCAACAACGTCAGGATTCCAGGAAGGAAATCTGGTGTGGCTGTATAATCCCCATCGCCAAAAGGGGAAATCACCTAAATTACAGCGGAACTGGGAAGGTCCCTACAGAATAGTAACCCGCATCAACGATGTTGTCTACCGCATCCAGCGAGGACCGAGGGCCAAAATGAAAGTGGTTCATGTGGACCGACTGAGTCGATACAATGGCCGAAATGAGGATGCACTTGTTCGGGACGAACATGTCTAAGAGGGGGGCAGTGTAGCATAATAATAACTACGCCCCCTAAAAATATGACGCAACAAATTCCGAAGTGACTTCATTCTGGCAGAATTTTGGTTCGAACTGTCCTTTCATTCGAGGTTCGTGTCTGGGACGAAGTCTCCACAGCTCATGTCAACGAAAGAGACGAATAATATCAGGGATAAAAGGGAATTATAACTGCAAGAATTATTTCTCTTGTTCCAGTGGTCGAAGAATTTGCTAGAAGTTTCTGGCTATCAGAAACTTCTGCTATATAAGGACAGATGGCGATAAAAAAAGACACAGTTGGTTTAGAACCGTGGCGAAGAGATTGGAAAAGTGATAATGGGCGAAGTTGTAATTTGGTGATAAATTGAAAGTTGAGAGTGAACAAGAAAAAGTAATTAGTTTGGATTTGTGAATTAAGTAATTGAAAGGAGATAAAGTGATTTGAGAGGAAAGAGACCTTGTAAGAAAAGAATTTGCAAAGAATAGTATAGTGTGAACTTGAATTGTTCTATAGACTAGAAAATAAAGAAATAAATTTCACAGAATATCGTTTTATCTACTCGAGCCGTAGCCTGCATATTACAATAACATGATTGGCCGTATATTGAACCTATTCAAATAACATAGCTCATAAATTGCGATAGGCACAAGATTTTTGTGTATTGGAGAAGGTATATAAGAACCACCCTGTCCGACGAGCTACAACAGAGTAAACGCGGAAGGTCTGCCCCTTGCTCATAGCACCATAATGGACTTCCATTACTTGCAAATCGTATAGGGTGACCAGAAAAGAAATTTAAATAAAACAACAACGGTGTGAGATATCAAATTGATTCTGGCTTTATTCTGAAGCTACATTCATGCCATTATGTATGGAATAGCACATCATTTAAATGGCCGCTTCGGCCCCGTTGGCAGTGCTTCAAGCGGTCGGACCAATTTTTGATAACTCGGTCCAATATGTGCGGCGTTATTCCGGCAATAGCGTCTCGAATGTTGGCCTCGAGCTCGTCCAAAGTGGTTAGCTTGTTAGCGTAGACTAAGGACTTGACGTAGTCCCAGAGAAAATAATCGAGGGGTGTCAAGTCGCATGATCGCGGCGACCAATTGATGAACGCTCACCGTGAGGATAAAATCACCTCCAATAAGCCTTTGTCCTTCAGGTATTATTACATCTTTTAGAATATTTAAGTAGACTGCACCTATGACTCTTCCCTCCAGTATAACAATTTTGCGGACCCCGCTAGAGCAAATGCATCCCCACATCCTAATTCCTTTATCTTGACCTTTAAAAGTTGGTTTAACGCATTTGTATGCGAGTACTTCCTCCTTTTTTCGTCAGACGTAAGTTCGACCATGATTATGCTTTAATCGAATCATTTCTTCATCCGTCCAGAGCACTCCATCCCAAAACTCAATGGCCTTTAAAACATTATCTGTGTGGAACTTCATTCTTTTCACCACATTTCGTTTACTTATATATTCGTAGGGTACTTTACGCGCAACACGTCCATTTTTATTATCTTCGTGTAATCTGCGACGAATAGTTTGGTTCGATGGAGGCGTTGGGTCCTTGTTTTTTTTAGGATGGCTCTTATTTATGGAACTGAGAGCGAGGGATCAGCAATGAAAATTGTTTTTATTTTCTTATGCTGGCGTTCAGAAGTAATTCTGGGACGACCAGGCCTAGGAATCGGTTCTGTTCTCTTCTCATTTTTAAAAGCTTTTATGACTTTGAAAATTGATGTTGGTGTTTTTCCAAATAATCGGGTAATATATCAGATTGTTTTGCCCTCTTGATTAGGCTTAATAATTAATTTTCTTGCCTCAGCAGTCAAGTATATGAAATTTCGCATTTTGGATCTTTTTTCCGTGAAAAACGTTCCGAAACTGTGCTCAGAAAAGGAAGTAGAATAAAAATCGCTCTTAAAAAGCATACCTAAAATCAGATTCCTTAAAGTCTGTCCAATCAATCCTGATGGCATAAATAATTCCAATATTACAAATTTTGAAGAAGCACAGGATCACAAAAAATGTTGACCTATTTCTGGGTTAACGAAAACTGATCGTACTACGTTCAAGTATTTCACGATTGTGAAAATGCGTTTGAACTAACTGTATTATTTTATTTTGAGTGAGGAATTGTGTGCTCTTCAAAATGAAAGGATGCAATATAAAATTTGTTGCGCCATTAACAAAAAATACTGTTAAACTTTCAAGTTTCTGCATGTTAACCCATTTATGATAGCAACTATACAAAAGAGCAATCGCGAAAAGGCCTGCCCTTTGCTCGTAGCACCATAATGGACGTACTGCAAATCGTATTTCATGACCATAATGTGATTTTGCTGGGTTTCGTCAAACTTAACAACTGACAGGAAATTTGTCAGGACATTCATCTTATCCATTACAAGATAAAGGACTTTAATATTTTCTAAACCGATGGAATACATTGAGACTCCGGACGGAAACGGACTACATCATTCCCATTCCAAACTGCAACAGAAAGTTCTCTATTAGAATTCCTAGCAGGGAGGAATGGGATGAGGGAAGAGTCTGTTTCGAGAAAGAACTCGCCCTCTTTACCGACAGATCCAAAATGATTGCCAGTACTGGTGCTGGTGTCTACTGTGAGTCTTGAAGTATACATCGCTCGTTTAGACTTAAGGATGGGCCACATGGATATATTCGGTAACGAAAAGCGGATGTACTAGCCAGAGAAGGTTCGCTTATAAGCCTTTCACCGGCCCTTTCCGAGGCTAGTGTACCGCTTAGCACCCTATACAGGGAGATAGACATCGAGTCTAATAAGTAAGCTAATGAACGCTGGTGTCGATTAGATACACGCGCTACAGCCAAATCATTATGACCAGTCTACGACAAAAAGAGATCTATCAATCTTATAGAACTAAATCGAACGGATATCGGCATAGCTGTTTGCGTCTTGACAAGACACTGTGTGATAAGTAATCACACAGCACGGCTAGGGTTACCTCATAACGACTATTGTAGAAGATGCAGGGACGTAGAGGAAATAGAATCCGTTCATCATCTCCTGTGTGACTGTTCAACTCTGGCCAGCAAAAGAAGCGGTGCTTTTGGCAGATACTTCTTTTCAGAGCTGGGTGAGCTAGGTAGCATTAAGCTAAGAAAACTTCTGAGATTCATACATCTCGGTAGCCTAACGGTCGAAGATTGAAATTTTCTAGGTTCCCAGGGTTTTAAATATTGGACACAATGGACTCATAGTGGTCTAAGTGAGCTGTTGACAACCCTGTGAATAAGGGCACCCAGTTACCTAACCTAACCTAAGTTGTATTCTAAATTGGGATAAATTAGTCGATTTTCCGAATTTATGGCTTTTTGAATGTAACCGTTTCTGCGAGCTGTATCTGTTCCCTCAATATTGAATAGAGCTATTCTTTTAGTGTCTCATGATTTTCCGATCCGAAATCGAGGCATAGATCACATTCTTCTGCTAATTGTCTCCATTTCTGCACAAAGATCAGTTTCCTACGTATTGCATACGTGTCCAGAATGTGCGGTAGCCTATTAGGACTAAGGGAAATTGCTCTTACGATGTAGTCAAAGTGAAGCTTTAAAGTGTACATTTGCATAGAGGGTAAGCCTATTTCTAAATAAATCATGTAGTTAGGTGTATTCCGTAACAATGTTGAAATACTTTTTGATGAAAAATCTTTGAAGTTTTTCGACTTCTTCATACTTCTGATAGCCCCACACTTGAACACCGTAGCACATAATCGATCGTAGCACTGCTTCATAAACTTTGTATTTTGATGTTGCATGTTGCCATGTTGCATTAATAGCGTTTTCTGTCGTAGCCAATTTTTTTTGAGCATGTTGTTTCATATTAAAATTTGGGGTTAAGGTAACTCCACGATACTCATATTCTTTCACTTGTTCTACTCTCTCTTCTCCAAAGTTCCAAATCTCATTTTGCGCGCGTCTCCTTCTTCCAGAGCCTAAACGACAATAATCATACAGTTTATTAATCATCAACTGCAAACTCTCAGGTGATTCGGCTATTATTATATCATCTGCATATCGGAGAGCTTTAATTTGAGTGTTCGCGATGTTTACTCCAGCTGGTAGAAACGTTGTTATGTCATCTATAAATAATCTAAACAGGATTGCACTCAGAAGACATCCTTGTGGAACGCCCGTCTTATATTCCAACCAATTTGATACATATTCCCCATCCCATACAGCTGAACGCGTTCCCTTATACATTGCTTTTATCACAGATAGTAAATTCGTTGACAGGCCCAGTTGGCTTAGTTTGTAGTATAGCGCGTTTCTGTCAATTGAGTCGAATGCTTCTTTAAAGTCTTCGAAGAAGATATACAACTTACGTTTTCTACGCATGAAGTCCTGTGCAATTACAGTTAGATTAAAAATATTGTCTGTAGTAGAATACCCAGAGCGGAAATCAGATTGATATTCGCTTAGGATATTGTAATATGCGAGCTACGGCTCGAGTAGATAAAACAATATTCTGTAAAATTCTTTATTTTCTAGTCTATAGAACAATTCAGGTTCACACTATACTATTCTTCGCAATTCTTTTCTTACAAGGTCTCTGTCCTCTCAAATCACTTTATCTCCTTTCAGTTACTTAATTCACAAATCCAAACTAATTACTTCTTCTTGTTAAATCTCAACTTTCAATTTATCACAAAATTACAACTTCGCCCATTATCACTTTTCTAATCTCTTCGCCACAGTTTAGAAACTACTGCCCTTTTTGATCGCCATCTGTCCTTATATAGCAGAAGTTTCTGATAGCCAGAAACTTCTAGCAAATTCTTCGACCACTGGAACAAGAAAAATTCTGATGTAATAATTCCAAGATGACAATCATTTCGTGCAGTTATAATTCTCTCATGTTCTCTTTTATCCGTGATATTATCCGAGCTGTGGTGACTAATTTCAGACACGAACCTCAAATGAAAAGACACTTCGGAATTTGTTGCCTGTTCGAGGGCGTAGTTATTATGCTACATTATGTTACAATATTGTAATATGCGAGCTACGGCTCGAGTAGATAAAACAATATTCTGTGAAATTTATTTCTTTATTTTCTAGTCTATAGAACAATTCAGGTTCACACTATATTATTCTTCGCAATTCTTTTCTTACAATGGTCTCTGTCCTCTCAAATCACTTTATCTCCTTTCGATTACTTAATTCACAAATCCAAACTAATTACTTCTTCTTGTTAAATCTCAACTTTCAATTTATCACAAAATTACAACTTCGCCCATTATCATTTTTCTAATCTCTTCGCCACAGTTTAAAAACTACTGCTGCTTTCTCAATCGCCATCTGTCCTTATATAACAGAAGTTTCTGATAGCCAGAAACTTCTAGCAAATTCTTCGACCACTGGAACAAGAGAAATAATTCTTGCAGTTATAATTCCCTTTTATCCCTGATATTATTCGTCTCTTTCGTTGACATGAGCTGTGGAGAATTCGTCCCAGACACGAACCTCGAATGAAAGGACAGTTCGAACCAAAATTCTGCCAGAATGAAAAGTCACTTCGGAATTTGCTGCATAGTCGTAGGAGCGTAGTTATTATTATGCTACACTGCCCCCCTCTTAGACGTGTTCGTCCCGAACAAGTGTATCCTCATTTCGGCCATTGTATCGACTCAGTCGGTCCACATGAACCACTTTCATTTTGGCCCTCGGTCCTCGCTGGATGCGGTAGACAACATCGTTGATACGGGTTACTATTCTGTAGGGACCTTCCCAGTTCCGCTGCAATTTAGGTGATTTCCCCTTTTGGCGATGGGGATTATACAGCCACACCAGATCTCCTTCCTGGAATCCTGACGTTGTTGCCTTGGCATCATACCTGGTCTTCATGCGGTCGCTCGTCATCTTAATCTGGCTTCTGGTCCTTTGGTGTATGTCCCTAAGCCTTTCCCTAAGGTCCGCCACGTACTCTTCTTCATTTCTGGGCTCATTGGTAGGAGATCCAAATTTCACCTCACTGGGTAAACGAGCTATTCCACCAAATAAGATTTCGAACGGCGTATGTCGAGTAGTGCTATGCACGGCACTTCTATAGGCCATCAAAAACAAGGGAATCTGCCGGTCCCAATCCCGTTGGTAGTCACCTACGACCTTCGAGAGATGTTCATCCAAAGTCCTGTTGAAACGCTCCACCATACCGTCCGACTGTGGATGAAGCGGGGTTGTCCTTGTCTTTTTGATTCCGAGTAGTTGACACATCTCTTGGAAGATTCTTGACTCGAAGTTCCGCCCTTGGTCAGAATGCAATTCCAAGGGCACACCGAATCTGCTAACCCAATTGTAGACGATCTGCTCCGCCACGGTTCTGGCTTCCTGGTTAGGGATCGGAAACGCTTCCGGCCACTTACTGAAGTAGTCCATCACTACGAGTATATACCGATTACCATTGTCGGTTTCCGGAAAGGGCCCTGCGATGTCAATGGTGATTCGTTCGAAAGGTGCTCCCACGTTGTATTGGTGCATCTTACCTCGAGTTTTGATTCTCGGACCCTTGCTAGCTGCACACACGTCGCATTTTCTGCACCAGTCTTCGATATCTTTCTTCGCTTTTAACCAATAAAAACGTTCTCGTACCTTTTCTAGCGTCTTATTCACTCCCAAGTGGCCTCCGGACGCCCCGCCATGCATTTCCTGTAACACCTCCTTGACCCTCGTCCGCGGTACGACAAGCTGCATTACAAACGTCTTTCCGTCGGAGGATTCCCATTTTCTTCTCAGAACACCTTCTTGGACATGGAGGGAGTCCCATTGCGCAAAATATGCCTTTAAGGTCGGGCTTCTGTGAGAGATGTCCTGAAGATCCGGTTTCTCCATGTTCTCCTTCCAGGCCAGAATCGGCTCGATATCCGGGTCTTCCTTCTGAGCGTTCCGGATCTCATCTACGCTCCAGCCGGCGATAGGTTCGGCTCTCATTCTTTGGATGGAAACCAGCTCCCGTTCTTCCTGACGCGCACAATGTTTACAATCCGTTCTGCATGGTCTCCGGGACAGTGCATCCGCATTAGAGTGGAGTTTTCCTTTACGATGCTGTATTTCGTAGTCGTAGATTTGCAGCCTTTCGATCCATCTTGCGACCTGACCCTCAGGACTCTTGAACTGTAATAGCCATTTTAAGGCTGCATAGTCTGTGCGAAGAACGAACTTCCTCCCGTAGAGGTATTTGTGAAAATGCTTCGTAGCCAAGATCAAAGCTAGAAGTTCTCTCCTTGTCACGCAGTAGTTCCTTTCTGGCTTAGAGAGCACCTTGCTGAAGTACGCAACCACCTTCTCTTGGCCGTCATGCACCTGGGAGAGTACGGCTCCTACCCCGACATTACTAGCATCTGCATCCACAACGAACGTTTCCCCGGGAGTGGGGTAAGCCAGTATCGGGGCATCGCATAGCCGTTGTTTAAGTGCCTTGAAGCTCTTCTCGCACTCAATTGACCATTTGAATTGTTTTCCCTTTTCCGTCAACTGGTGCAGGTTCTTTGCGATCCCGGCAAAATCCTTCACGAACCGTCTGTAGTAGGTGGCTAGGCCCAGGAAGCTCCTTAGTTGGTGTTTGTCTTTGGGCTGGCCAGTTTTTCACCGCTTCGACCTTCTCCGGATCGGTTCTCACTCCTTTCGCTGAAATTATGTGTCCCAGGTACTTGACTTCCGCTCTAAACAGGGCGCACTTCTTGTGGTTGAGCTTCAGGTGGGCACTTCGAAGCCTTTGAAACACATCCCTTAGATTGTCTCGGTGTTGCGCAAACGTTTTTCCTACGACGATGACATCATCCAAGTATACCAAACAGGTTTTCCATGTTAACCCTTGCAGGACACATTCCATCAATCGCTCGAAAGTCGCCGGAGCATTGCACAGCCCGAATGGCATTACCGTGAATTGCCATAGCCCATTTCCTGCGGTGAAGGCGGTTTTCTCCCGGTCTTCTGGATGGATCTGTACCTGCCAGTAGCCACTCTTCAAGTCGAGAGTGGAAAACCATCGGGCTCCTGATAGTGTGTCTAGCGTGTCGTCAATCCGTGGCAGAGGGTAGCTGTCTTTCTTGGTGACGTAATTGAGCTGCCGATAGTCCACGCAGAACCGCGTGCTGCCATCTTTCTTTTTAACCAGTACAACCGGTGATGCCCACTGTCTTTTGGAACTTTCAATCAGATCTTCTTTCTCCATTGCCGACACCATCTCTGCAACTTCTGTCTGCTTTGCCAATGGAAGGCGCCTAGCAGGCTGACGAATTGGTCTAGTATCACCAGTGTCTATTCGATGTTGTACCAGGTGTGTTCGGCCGTATTCACCGTCCTGTGAGGCAAATACATCAGCGTACTCATTGATAAGATTCTCTGCCATAGTTCGCTGCTCCTGATTCAGGTCACTGGACTGGAGAATCGTCTCTCTCGTTTCCGCTGTCCAAGGTGATGGGAGAGGTTTTGGAGCATCATGTTCAGATATTGTTGCGACGGCGGTAATCGGCGTGCATTTTCCAGTCACCTCCCCTCGCCTTAGTTTGACAGTGTGTGGTCTTGCGTTCAAAACTCTTACTGGAACCATGGTGTTCTTTGGTTCGACTAACGTCTTTCCCACGATGTAGTCTTGAGAATTCTTCTCTGGGTCTGGTTCTACTATGTAGAATCGGTGGCTCCCAAGATCACCTTCCAGCTTCGTCCAAATGATTGTCTCTGAAGACGGCGGCAAAACTTCGTCTTTGCTGATGACTGTCCTGAGAGTTACGGCACTCTCGTTTCCGTACACCATCGGAATCTCCACATTTCGATACCTCAGTACTTGCATCCCGATGTCCAAGATTACTTCATTTGCTTTCATGAAGTCTATTCCGATGATGCACTCGTCGCATATATCTGCCACCAGAAACGCATGGGAGAACGTCAGTCCTGCCAGAGTAATCGTAAGACGAACTTCTCCAAATACCTTCGCCATTTCCCCTGTTGCAGTCTTCAGGCAGTAGCTGTTGGTGTTGTGCAGCCAGGAGCTTCTGACGATATCTCTTCTTACAATGGAAGCGGTGGCGCCTGTGTCGATGGTGGCTACGCACTTCTTCTTGTTGATTAGTGCCTCCACTGTCAGGCTCTTGTTACCCCGTTTGGTTTGCGAAACTTGAATGGTGGTCCTGGGGGCCTCGATTCCAGTAACCAACTTCTGCCTCGCGAAGTTGGTCCTTACACATTTCCCGACTGCTGGTTTTGGGAAGTCTGACTGACAGGATGGATGTTATCACCGCCAGATGCTTCCTCTCTGCTTCTCCTACTTCTGCAATGTGGACAATTTCCTCGTCTAGGTGCACTTCTACACTGCCGTTGTAGGTGTCCGGTTTGGTTGCAATTCCAGCAACGGATTTGACTTCCGCGAGCTTTTTCTTCATCCATGACGGCTGTTCACTGGCATGAGCATTCCACGACGGACATTTCCCCGACACGGTGTATTCCTTGGTATGCTTGGTCCGCAGCCTTCATTGACAAAGCGAATGCCAATGCCTCGGGGAGTGTTCGCTTTTCAGCCATCCTTACGGCCATTTGCAGTTGTCTGTCCTCTATGGCCTGAATAAAAGCTTCCACCGCCATTTCGTTGATAAGCTCATCACCGGCTTTAGGGTATGAAAGATGGGCTAGTCGCTCTATATCCGCCTGCAACTGTTGGAGCGTTTCCCCCCTTTTCTGGACTCGACTACGCAGCTGAACCCTGTACACCTGCTGCATGTGTTCATCCCCAAACCGCATCTCGATAGCCTGAACCAGAGAGTCGTAGTTCAGCTGTTTATCTTCCGGGATGGTCTGCAAGAGCTCCGCAGCTGGATCCCTCAGTGCAAGCGTGAGTGCAATAGACTTTTCTTCATCGTCCCAGCTATTGGTCATTGCGGCCGCTTCGAATTGCCTCTTATAAATTGGCCATGATGTTTGACCATCGAAGATAGGAGGCTGCATCTCCTTTCTTCTCAGTCCGTCAGTGGAATATTCCCGTGCTTTCTGTCTCTTCACGTCGCTGAGCTCCTTAGCAAGATTTTCGACTTGCTTCCCTACTATCTCGAATTGCGTATCCACTTTTTCAAACTGAGTCTCTATTTTCCCGAACTGAGTTTCATGTTTCTCAAAGTTTTCATCGAATCTAGTTTCGACTTTTTCGAGTTCCGTCTCGACCTTCTCGATTTTCTCTTCGATCGCTTCGAATTTGGATTCCAAGTTCTTGTTTTGCTCATCAAGTTTGCTTTCCAGAGCATCTAGAGAATTCTTTTTTTCGTCCATTGCTTTCTTTTGTTCGTCCATCTTAAGTTCTAGAGAATTCCTCTGGTCGTCCATTGCTTTCTTTTGTTCGTCCATTGCTTTCTTTTGTTCGTCCAGCTTAAGTTCTAGAGAATTCTTTTGTTCGTCCAGCTTAAGTTCTAGAGAATTCCTTTGGTCTTCTATTGCTTTCTTTTGTTCGTCCATGACTAACTTAAGTTGCAGGAGCAGACTCGTTATACCCGGGTCGGCTGCTGTACTTGCTGGTTCCTCTTCCACGTCAAACTCTACGTCGTGCGGATTTTCACCTTCCTGCGTTACTGCTTCTTCCAGACGAATCAGCAGGGCATCTTTTCCACCAGTTGTGTCGAGGTTCCGCTTACTGTGTTCTTCCTTTAGTTGAATTATAGTTAGTTTTCCCAATTTGCGACCCATTTTGCGCAACTAATTAACTCAACACGGAAATCGTTTTTTTTTTTTTTTTTTTCAATTTCACACCACGGAAATAGTTATTCACAGAATAAGTTTTATCCCGCTTCTGACACCAATGTAATATGCGAGCTACGGCTCGAGTAGATAAAACAATATTCTGTGAAATTTATTTCTTTATTTTCTAGTCTATAGAACAATTCAGGTTCACACTATATTATTCTTCGCAATTCTTTTCTTACAATGGTCTCTGTCCTCTCAAATCACTTTATCTCCTTTCGATTACTTAATTCACAAATCCAAACTAATTACTTCTTCTTGTTAAATCTCAACTTTCAATTTATCACAAAATTACAACTTCGCCCATTATCACTTTTCTAATCTCTTCGCCACAGTTTAGAAACTACTGCCCTTTTTGATCGCCAGCTGTCCTTATATAACAGAAGTTTCTGATAGCCAGAAACTTCTAGCAAATTCTTCGACCACTGGAACAAGAGAAATAATTCTTGCAGTTATAATTCCCTTTTATCCCTGATATTATTCGTCTCTTTCGTTGACATGAGCTGTGGAGAATTCGTCCCAGACACGAACCTCGAATGAAAGGACAGTTCGAACCAAAATTCTGCCAAAATGAAAAGTCACTTCGGAATTTGCTGCATAGTCGTAGGAGCGTAGTTATTATTATGCTACACTGCCCCCCTCTTAGACGTGTTCGTCCCGAACAAGTGCATCCTCATTTCGGCCATTGTATCGACTCAGTCGGTCCACATGAACCACTTTCATTTTGGCCCTCGGTCCTCGCTGGATGCGGTAGACAACATCGTTGATACGGGTTACTATTCTGTAGGGACCTTCCCAGTTCCGCTGCAATTTAGGTGATTTCCCCTTTTGGCGATGGGGATTATACAGCCACACCAGATCTCCTTCCTGGAATCCTGACGTTGTTGCCTTGGCATCATACCTGGTCTTCATGCGGTCGCTCGTCATCTTAATCTGGCTTCTGGTCCTTTGGTGTATGTCCCTAAGCCTTTCCCTAAGGTCCGCCACGTACTCTTCTTCATTTCTGGGCTCATTGGTAGGAGATCCAAATTTCACCTCACTGGGTAAACGAGCTATTCCACCAAATAAGATTTCGAACGGCGTATGTCGAGTAGTGCTATGCACGGCACTTCTATAGGCCATCAAAAACAAGGGAATCTGCCGGTCCCAATCCCGTTGGTAGTCACCTACGACCTTCGAGAGATGTTCGTCCAAAGTCCTATTGAAACGCTCCACCAGACCGTCCGACTGTGGATGAAGCGGGGTTGTCCTTGTCTTTTTGATTCCGAGTAGTTGACACATCTCTTGGAAGATTCTTGACTCGAAGTTCCGCCCTTGGTCAGAATGCAATTCCAAGGGCACACCGAATCTGCTAACCCAATTGTAGACGATCTGCTCCGCCACGGTTCTGGCTTCCTGGTTAGGGATCGGAAAAGCTTCCGGCCACTTACTGAAGTAGTCCATCACTACGAGTATATACCGATTACCATTGTCGGTTTCCGGAAAGGGCCCTGCGATGTCAATGGCGATTCGTTCGAAAGGTGCTCCCACGTTGTATTGGTGCATCTTACCTCGAGTTTTGATTCTCGGACCCTTGCTAGCTGCACACACGTCGCATTTTCTGCACCAGTCTTCGATATCTTCCTTCGCTTTTAACCAATAAAAACGTTCTCGTACCTTTTCTAGCGTCTTATTCACTCCCAAGTGGCCTCCGGTCGCTCCGCCATGCATTTCCTGTAACACCTCCTTGACCCTCGTCCACGGTACGACAAGCTGCATTACAAACGACTTTCCGTCGGAGGATTCCCATTTTCTTCTCAGAACACCTTCTTGGACATGAAGGGAGTCCCACTGCGCAAAATATGCCTTTAAGGTCGGGCTTCTGTGAGAGATGTCCTGATGATCCGGTTTCTCCATGTTCTCCTTCCAGGCCAGAATCGGCTCGATATCCGGGTCTTCCTTCTGAGCGTTCCGGATCTCATCTACGCTTCAGCCGGCGATAGGTTCGGCTCTCATTCTTTGGATGGAAACCAGCTCCCGTTCTTCCTGACGCGCACAATGTTTACAATCCGTTCTGCATGGTCTCCGGGACAGTGCATCCGCATTAGAGTGGAGCCTTCCTTTACGATGCTGTATTTCGTAGTCGTAGATTTGCAGCCTTTCGATCCATCTTGCGACCTGACCCTCAGGACTCTTGAACTGTAATAGCCATTTTAAGGCTGCATGGTCTGTGCGAAGAACGAACTTCCTCCCGTAGAGGTATTTGTGAAAATGCCTCGTAGCCAAGATCAAAGCTAGAAGTTCTCTCCTTGTCACGCAGTAGTTCCTTTCTGGTATAGAGAGCACCTTGCTAAAGTACGCAACCACCTTCTCTTGGCCGTCATGCACCTGGGAGAGTACGGCTCCTACCCCGACATTACTAGCATCTGCATCCACAATGAACGTTTCCCCGGGAGTGGGGTAAGCCAGTATCGGGGCATCGCATAGCCGTTGTTTAAGTGCCTTTAAGCTCTTCTCACACTCAATGGACCATTTGAATTGTTTTCCCTTTTCCGTCAACTGGTGCAGGCTCTTTGCGATCCCGGCAAAATC
Organism: Pocota personata; assembly: GCA_963082735.1. NCBI lineage: Eukaryota > Metazoa > Arthropoda > Insecta > Diptera > Syrphidae > Pocota > Pocota personata. The sequence goes on from OY720430.1 coordinate 104,984,429, forward strand.
CTTCACGAACCGTCTGTAGTAGGTGGCTAGGCCCAGGAAGCTCCTTAGTTGGTGTTTATCCTTGGGGACTGGCCAGTTTTTCACCGCTTCGACTTTCTCTGGATCGGTTCTCACTCCTTTCGCTGAAATTATGTGCCCCAGGTACTTGACTTCCGCTCTAAACAGGGCGCACTTCTTGGGGTTGAGCTTCAGGTGGGCACTTCGAAGCCTTTGAAACACATCCCTTAGATTGTCTCGGTGTTGCGCAAACGTTTTTCCTACGACGATGACATCATCCAAGTATACCAAACAGGTTTTCCATGTTAACCCTTGCAGGACACATTCCATCAATCGCTCGAAAGTCGCCGGAGCATTGCACAGCCCGAATGGCATTACCGTGAATTGCCATAGCCCATTTCCTGCGGTGAAGGCGGTTTTCTCCCGGTCTTCTGGATGGATCTGTACCTGCCAGTAGCCACTCTTCAAGTCGAGAGTGGAAAACCATCGGGCTCCTGATAGTGTGTCTAGCGTGTCGTCAATCCGTGGCAGAGGATAGCTGTCTTTCTTGGTGACGTAATTGAGCTGCCGATAGTCCACGCAGAACCGCGTGCTGCCATCTTTCTTCTTAACCAGTACAACCGGTGATGCCCACGGACTTTTGGAACTTTCAATCAGACCTTCTTTCTCCATTGCCGACACCATCTCTGCAACTTCTGTCTGCTTTGCCAGTGGACGGCGCCTAGCAGGCTGACGAATTGGTCTAGTATCACCAGTGTCTATTCGATGTTGTACCAGGTGTGTTCGGCCGTATTCACCGTCCTGTGAGGCAAATACATCAGCGTACTCATTGATAAGATTCTCTGCCATAGTTCGCTGCTCCTGATTCAGGTCACTGGACTGGAGAATCGTCTCTCTCGTTTCCGCTGTCCAAGGTGATGGGAGAGGTTTTGGAGCATCATGTTCAGATATTGTTGCGACGGCGGTAATCGGCGTGCATTTTCCAGTCACCTCCCCTCGCCTTAGTTTGACAGTGTGTGGTCTTGTGTTCAAAACTCTCACTGGAACCATGGTGTTCTTTGGTTCGACTAACGTCTTTCCCACGATGTAGTCTTGAGAATTCTTCTCTGGGTCTGGTTCTACTATGTAGAATCGGTGGCTCCCAAGATCACTCTCCAGCTTCGTCCAAATGATTGTCTCTGAAGAAGGCGGCAAAACTTCGTCTTTGCTGATGACTGTCCTGAGAGTTACGGCATTCTCGTTTCCGTACACCATCGGAATCTCCACATTTCGATACCTCAGTACTTGCATCCCGATGTCCAAGATTACTTCATTTGCTTTCATGAAGTCTATTCCGATGATGCACTCGTCGCACCAGAAACGCATGGGAGAACATCAGTCCTGCCAGAGTAATCGTAAGACGAACTTCTCCAAATACCTTCGCCATTTCCCCTGTCTTCAGGCAGTAGCTGTTGGTGTTGTGCAGCCAGGAGCTTTTGACGATATCTCTTCTTACAATGGAGGCAGTGGCACCTGTGTCGATGGTGGCTACGCACTTCTTTTTGTTGATTAGTGCCTCCACTGTCAGGCTCTTGTTACCCCGTTTGGTTTGCGAAACTTGAATGGTGGTCCTGGGGGCCTCGATTCCAGTAACCAACTTCTGCCCCGCGAAGTTGGTCCTTACGCATTTCCCGACTGCTGGTTTTGGGAAGTCTGACTGAAAGGATGGATGTTATCACCGCCAGATGCTTCCTCTCTGCTTCTCCTACTTCCGCAATGTGGACAATTTCCTCGTCTAGGTGCACTTCTGCACTGCCGTTGTAGGTGTCCGGTTTGGTTGCAATTCCAGCAACGGATTTGACTTCCGCGAGCTCTGTCTTCATCCATGACGGCTGTTCTCTGGCATGAGCATTCCACGACGGACATTTCCCTGACACGGTGTATTCCCTATTATGCTTGGTCCGCAGCCTTCATTGACAAAGCGAATGCCAATGCCTCGGGGAGTGTTCGCTTTTCAGCCATCCTTACAGCCATTTGCAGTTGTCTGTCCTCTATGGCCTGAATAAAAGCTTCCACCGCCATTTCGTTGATAAGCTCCTCACCGGCTTTAGGGTATGAAAGATGGGCTAGTCGCTCTATATCCGCTTGCAACTGTTGGAGCGTTTCCCCCCTTTTCTGGACTCGACTACGCAGCTGAACCCTGTACACCTGCTGCATGTGTTCATCCCCAAACCGCATCTCGATAGCCTGAACCAGAGAGTCGTAGTTCTGCTGTTTATCTTCCGGGATGGTCTGCAAGAGCTCCGCAGCTGGACCCCTCAGTGCAAGTGTGAGTGCAATGGACTTCTCTTCATCGTCCCAGCTATTGGTCATTGCGGCCGCTTCGAATTGCCTTTTATAAATTGGCCATGATGTTTGACCATCGAAGATAGGAGGCTGCATCTCCTTTCTTCTCAGACCGTCAGTGGAATATTCCCGTGCTTTCTGTCTCTTCACGTCGCTGAGCTCCTTAGCAAGATTTTCGACTTGCTTCCCTACTATCTCGAATTGCGTATCCACTTTTTCAAACTGAGTCTCTATTTTCCCGAACTGAGTTTCATGTTTCTCAAAGTTTTCATCGAATCTAGTTTCGACTTTTTCGAGTTCCGTCTCGACCTTCTCGATTTTCTCTTCGATCGCTTCGAATTTGGATTCCAAGTTCTTGTTTTGCTCATCAAGTTTGCTTTCCAGAGCATCTAGAGAATTCTTTTGTTCGTCCATTGCTTTCTTTTGTTCGTCCATCTTAAGTTCTAGAGAATTCCTCTGGTCGTCCATTGCTTTCTTTTGTTCGTCCATTGCTTTCTTTTGTTCGTCCAGCTTAAGTTCTAGAGAATTCTTTTGTTCGTCCAGCTTAAGTTCTAGAGAATTCCTTTGGTCTTCTATTGCTTTCTTTTGTTCGTCCATGACTAACTTAAGTTGCAGGAGCAGACTCGTTATACCCGGGTCGGCTGCTGTACTTGCTGGTTCCTCTTCCACGTCAAACTCTACGTCGTGCGGATTTTCACCTTCCTGCGTTACTGCTTCTTCCAGACGAATCAGCAGGGCATCTTTTCCACCAGTTGTGTCGAGGTTCCGCTTACTGTGTTCTTCCTTTAGTTGAATTATAGTTAGTTTTCCAATTTGCGACCCATTTTGCGCAACTAATTAACTCAACACGGAAATCGTTTTTTTTTTTTTTTTTTTTCAATTTCACACCACGGAAATAGTTATTCACAGAATAAGTTTTATCCCGCTTCTGACACCAATGTAATATGCGAGCTACGGCTCGAGTAGATAAAACAATATTCTGTGAAATTTATTTCTTTATTTTCTAGTCTATAGAACAATTCAGGTTCACACTATATTATTCTTCGCAATTCTTTTCTTACAATGGTCTCTGTCCTCTCAAATCACTTTATCTCCTTTCGATTACTTAATTCACAAATCCAAACTAATTACTTCTTCTTGTTAAATCTCAACTTTCAATTTATCACAAAATTACAACTTCGCCCATTATCACTTTTCTAATCTCTTCGCCACAGTTTAAAAACTACTGCTGCTTTCTCAATCGCCATCTGTCCTTATATAGCAGAAGTTTCTGATAGCCAGAAACTTCTAGCAAATTCTTCGACCACTGGAACAAGAGAAATAATTCTTACAGTTATAATTCCCTTTTATCCCTGATATTATTCGTCTCTTTCGTTGACATGAGCTGTGGAGACTTCGTCCCAGACACGAACCTCGAATGAAAGGACAGTTCGAACCAAAATTCTGCCAGAATGAAAAGTCACTTCGGAATTTGCTGCATAGTCGTAGGAGCGTAGTTATTATTATGCTACAATATGTTTATCATTGACCCATTAAGTTATACGGTTGATTAGGACTCCTGTAAATATCTTGGCTACAGCTTTTGTGAAAGTTATTCCTCTATAATTAGCCGGTATGTTTGGATCTCCTTTTTTATATATAGGGAATATTATAGCTTCCTTGAAACTGTTTGGTACTTTTCCACTATTAACGATAGAATTGAAACCATCGTACATTTTTTTACAGAAATTCATTTAAGGCTTTTTTATAGAATTCCGCTGATACCCGATCTGGCCCTGGTGCTTTTCCATCTTTTGAATGACGAATTGCGGCAAGAATTTCATCTAATTCTACGCGATCGTCTATTTATTTATTTATTTAGCTTAGCTTTGAATTAAGCTAAGCTAAATAAATGCAGAACTTAAAAACTACACTAAAACTAGACTATTACTAAATACAACTTAAGACTAAGGCTAAGTACTTAAAAACTAAATTTAAAACTAAAAGTAAAGTGATTAGGGCGGAGGAGTGGAAGTGAAATTCTGGAGGGCGTTTCTGAGTGCAAATTTGCTACAGTGAAAATCAAAAGAGCTGTGCGCGCCCTTGGCCAAACGTAGCATTCTAGACATTGGCTCGTTACAGCCATAATTGGTGCAATGAAAATTGAGGCGTAAGATTGATTGAGACCTCAGGAGGCGTGGGTTAGTGTTAAGGGAGATCATTTGGAACAGATTAGGGCAGTCGATGTTTCCTGCTAACAGCTGATGTACAAAGAGTATTTTTTTTTTTTTATAATTTCCATGTGTGAAAGGGGCTATGAATACCCTTGTACTAATTTGAGGACACGGGCGTTTTTGAGGAAAGGTGAAGAGACAGAGAGAAAGACAGATTGGTGTAGTTGGTTTGAAACTCAGCTGGTATTAAGTTTCAGTGAACTCTAAGGGTGGCTGTCCAGATAACTACGGAGCTTGTTTGTTTTTGCTTTTCTCGTTGCTCATGATTCACAGTACTTTTTTCCGTCCTCCTGATGTCATCATCACGATCAAGTTGCATTTTAGCAATATGACTGCCCTACTGCCAGTGTTAAGCTTTCGCAGTAGAGTTGATATAAGCTTTCGCAATTGATCGACTTTTTATTTATTTCAAGCGAAATAAATAGAAGATTATTGACATCAGGATTCGAACCGTGAACCTGTAGCGTGACAAGCGATGATGTTACCACTACACCACGGCCACCCTTGCCATCACCAGTTTCTCGACGTATTTCAAGTAGCTGTACGTTAATTAATTTCAAACGATTCTCATAGGGGGGTAAGTTATATCTGTCAGACCAAGAGAGACCGCGAAGAGCAAAACGGATGAACCTGCGTTGAACAGCCTCTATTCGTAGGGAATGGGTATCATGATAGGGGGACCATACTTGGCTAGCATATTCAAGGATTGGCCGAACAAATGTGAAAGAGAGATTTCGTGACGTAGGGGTTCGAGAATTCTTTAGACCAGATCTAGGGGCTGGAAGACGCTTTCGGGAATATGTAATAGCTTGACATTTGTTGACGTTGAGCTCAAGAAAATTTGTTTGACACCAAGTTGAAAAGTTGTTCAAGTCAGCTTGAAGTGGGTGAGAGTCAACGTGGTTTAATATGTGCCTGAAGATTTTCATGTCAACAGCGTAGATGGATAGATAAGAGTCTTTGATGATGAAGTCAACGTCGTTAATTGACAAAATGAAAATCAGGGGACCAAGATGGCTACCTTGAGGGACCCCGGAAGTGGCTTTAATGGGGTTGGATACAGCCGATCTAAAAAATATTTTGTTTTGACGTTCCTCAAGGCAGGATTTAATCCACCCAATGAAGATTTTCATGTCATCAGCGTAGATGGATAGATAAGAGTGTTTGATGATGAAGTCAACTTCGTTAATTGACAAAATGAAAATCAGGGGACCAAGATGGCTATCTTGAGGGACCCCGGAAGTGGCTTTAATGGGGTAGGATTTAATCCACCCAATGAAACCCAGTTGGAAGCCAAGGGATTTGAGTTTAAAAAGAATGATTCTGTGCTAGATTTTATCGAAGGCCTTACTAAAATCTGTGGCAATTACATCAACTTCTTTGCCATCCTCTAATGCACACAGAGTGCTAGATACGAATTCCATTAAGTTAGTAGTTGTTGACCTTTCCTTAAGAAATCCGTGTTGGTTAGGGGAAAAGATAGACTTACAATGGAAGAACATTGTATCGTAAACAATGCTTTCAAAGAGCTTAGGAACGCAGGAGAGTTCAACAATGGGCTGGTAGTTGGAGATTTCACTCTTCGGACCCTTTTTGTGAAAGGGAATTATGTAAGAGTTCTTTCAAAGCTTGGGGAAGACTCCTTGTGCAAAAGACATTTGGAAGAGAACCGTGAGGGGTTGGGCCAGATGGTTCAAGCAATTTTTCAGTACTATTGAAGGGATACCATCTGGACCAGGCGAATATTCGTTCTTGAGTTTTTTTATCTTTTCTTTCACGTGTTCCACAGTTATGTCAACGGAGACTAACGAGCTTTGAGCACAGCTTTTCATGTAGGAGAAGTATTCAAGATCAACTTCAAGCCTATGGTTGCAAAATGATTGGCTGAAAAAGTGAGCAAATAAATTTGCGACTATCTCAGGATTACCGGAGGAAGTGTTAGACAATTTTAAAGTAGATGGATAGTTGTCAGATTTTCTTTTTGTGTTGATGAAGTGGAAAAATCGTTTCGGATCGGAGAACAAGGTATGCTGGATTTGGTCTAAATATTCGAGATAAAGAGATTCACAGAGTATATGCGTGGAGGTAATTGGAAAAGTCAGAGAGCGAACGAGATTTAAGGTACGTGTGCCAAAGTTTATTTCTTCTATTGCGAAGCGAGCGCAATTCTTTGGTGAACCAGGGTGGGGACGACGAGGAGTTCTTCTGGAGTACGAATGGAACAGATTGTGTGAAACAGTTGAAGATTTCGGCGTAGAACAAAGCAAGAGCACCGTTGATAGTAATGTTAGGATTTTCAAAAATAACATTGAAATTAAAGTTACTCAAAAGGTTATTCAGTTTTATGAAGTCTGCTTTACGAAAATTAAAACTGTATGAGTTTTCAGAGTGTACAGTTTTATTACCGTTGTTGTAAAAAAATGTGAGAGATAGAGGTGGGTGGTAGCGGTCTAATTTGGAGAGAAGGTGGTTGCTCGCTGATACGACGCAGTTGTCAGCATCTGATGAGAAAATAAGGTCGAGTTGTTTACCTAAGTAGTTAGTAACGCCGCTTAACTGGTAAAGGCCGGAATCAGAAACACAGTCAATGAATAGGACTTCCTTATCTGAGGAGGGATTTGTAGTGGCAAAGTGAGTCCCATCGTCAGAAAGAAACCATCGAAGATCAGGGAAATTAAAATCACCCAAAATTATGGCGACGTCGCGGGGGTCTACAATGTTAAACAGGGAATCAATCGCATATATGGCAAGTTGGTAGCATTGGATTGGTTGAGATGGACGAATGTAGCAGCAGAAGATGTAGATGTTGCTACCAACGATAGTTATTTTGACGCAAATGAACTCGAAATTAGCGGTGTGCGAGTTTTTAAAGAGTGTGGAGTCGAGGCGACTGTGCATTGCCAAGAGAACACCGCGACCAGAGGAATTATCTTCATTTTCAAGACCATCGTCCCGAAAGACATTGAAGTCTGAAGTAAATAATTCGTTGTTATAATAATCACTGGACAGATTGGTTTCGTTTAGAGCAAAAACGTCGTAGGGGAGGTTTTGAGAATTAAGAAACACGAAGGAGGTTTTAGTTGGAAGACCTCTTACGTTCTGGTAGTATATGGATAAGCAATCAGGAGGGGTTAAAACTTTATTTAGATGGTGAGACGGGAACTGTTCAGCGGCGATCTATGCTGATTTATGCTTGGTTATACAATAAAGGGTTCCGCATACCTAATTGTCTTTGTTGCCGGTCCATGGTTTAGCAGAGTACTGAAGTGACTTCTTAATAAATCTGCGGTTAAATTATCTCCACAGGTTCACACCTGTGCAGCCTTTTAAAGCTTTAATTTTGTCCCAATACTTTTTTATGTTACTTTCAGGAGCAAGTTCCAAAGCTTCGTTTCTTTTTTCGACATATCTCTTTAAATTTAATGTTTGCCAAATTATATTGAGATAGTTGACTACCATTCTCCTCATCAAATCAGCTTTTCTTATTTTATTGAGCAAAGAAAAGGGTAACTTCCTTGCTTTATCACAGTCTTTTTCGAAACAGTTTTGTTTTCCTGTTTTTCTGTGATAACTAGATGTGGATGGGTAGGATTGTATGATACAATTAACTAGTTGCTCTGTTATATCTGAGTTGCCGATAAAAGTATAGTTACCATCCAGGTCACCTTCAATACAGCCATTTAAAACTAAATGATTATTATCCTGGCAAAGTTCAATAAATGCGTTACGATTGGTATTACATATGTTATCTTTTGAAGTGGTGTTTTATTTTCCATATTGGTAGAGGGTTGTTATTTGTACATATTTGAAGTTCTCCTGTACGTGCATTTGTGTCTCCTATTACCATTAGATTTTCTTTTTCACTTGCTGGTACAAATTCTGCAATTTTATTGAAGTCTGCTGTCCAGTAGTTCTAGTTTATGTAAACTGGTAGAATGTGTGCTATTTCCTTATTAAATTTTATTTCTAATAATACCACTCCGTTAGCATTTACGAAATCCCCTACTATTTTATACAACTATGTATCCGTACAAGCAACCTCCGCTTGCTCTTCCTTTCTTGTTTGTTTTATAGCTGGAATCCAGTATAATTTATATTTATTTAAATATGTGTTAAATGTTTCGTATACAAAAAACATTCCATATTCCTGGATAAATTTAAGAAACTCAATTTTCATTAACTTATTATTTAATCCTGCAACATTGTAGGCCAGTATATTAATATGCTTTTCAACTTCACTACTACTATTTCTATTTCTACTACTAATTTCTATGTTTTGGAAAACGGCAACGTTATTAAAAACTACTTTTATTTCTTTTAGTTTCGAAATATTTATCAGCAAGTACAATTTAAATCTTTCTAATATATAAAAATCTCGTGTCACGGTGTTTGTGGTCGCACTCCTCCGAATCAGCTCGACCGATTTTTATGAAATTTTGTGTATATTTGGTAGGTATGAGAATAGGTCGTAAAGTATATTTCATACCGCTAGGTCATTAGGGTGTCCCTATCCAGAAAATTGTTTTCTATTTTCTTGACAAACATTTTTTTTGTATTTTTTTTAGATTTGGCATCAAAAAATACCTATAACTCCAAATTTCACCCCCACCCTTAATTTTTTTTATCGCGATTTTAGTATTTTTGTATGATTTTATGTATTTGTATCCAAATAATTTAACTGTCGTTCGTTTTTCAAACAGAACGAAATTATTTACGTCCGCCTCATCGAACTTTCATCCACACATGCGCAAGTCATTGACGTGGAGTGTCGCGTCACTTTTACATTTCATTCTGCATTTGTTATGTATCACAACGCAGTGCGTGAACAATTTTGCACGATTTATTTTAATTTAAGAGAAATATATAAGTGTTTTGTGACTGTGAAAGATTGGTAAAATACTAAAAGAACAAATGCGTTATCGACATACCGTTTTTCATCAGTAAGTACAACAATTTGTCTATTTGTGTGTGTGTTACAGTGAACAATGCCTGCAAGACGCAAGGTCAAATGAATAAAGCAACAAACATGCGAAATAGATGAGCAGAAAGAACAGATGGGCAACAAGATATCGAAAATATGCTTGTGAGCATGTCGCAATTGCGTGCATCTCAATCACAAGAGGCATGAGCTGAACGAAATCAACAACGACAATTGAAACAGAGACAAGTGCACCGGTTAGTAATTGACACACACAGAGCAAATGACAACGCCAACAAGTACATCGAGCATTTACATCCGCTTCGTTCCTTCGTCTCGCATTCGAGTACGAGCCAGATATGGAATATTCCGCCACAGATAATAAAGTTACATAGATATCGCATGCAGAGTAAAAAAATGTGTCACTTTTTCAGGCGAATGGGATTTACTACTACGTCCCAGTTTGATCGAACTCGATCGAATCATGCATAAGACATGATGTTCTTTCAAATTTGGTTGGAACAACATATTGTGGATTATTAAATTATTTCATTTGAATACATAGGCGGAAGTCATAGATTAGATTCACCAGTGTACTCTTGGGGTGTTGGTTTATAGTGAAGTCCCCGCGCTTCTCACTCTGGCGTAGTTGGTTCAATTTCGTGATTGTTTTGCATTTGTTTTCCTGACAAATTTTGAATTTTTTGATTTTTACCGGTAATTCTTTTTTTGGATTTTCCAGGCACAATGTTTTCGCAAGAGAATAAGAAGTGCAAAGTAAAGAATTTCTTTGCGGTGCTCAAAGCATTGGTTTTGATCATCAAACCAGTTCGAGTCTCTAAGGTTTGTTATTCTCATGCATTCCAAGGCCATTCTCTCCCTTATATTTCTAATATGCGGACGATCTCTAAAAATTGTATGGGATACTTTGAAATGGAGCTTACAATTAATGAAAAATTCATCAGTTGATTTTATGTATTTGTATCCAAATAATTTAACTGTCGTTCGTTTTTCAAACAGAACGAAATTATTTACGTCCGCCTCATCGAACTTTCATCCACACATGCGCAAGTCATTGACGTGGAGTGTCGCGTCACTTTTACATTTCATTCTGCATTTGTTATGTATCACAACGCAGTGCGTGAACAATTTTGCACGATTTATTTTAATTTAAGAGAAATATATAAGTGTTTTGTGACTGTGAAAGATTGGTAAAATACTAAAAGAACAAATGCGTTATCGACATACCGTTTTTCATCAGTAAGTACAACAATTTGTCTATTTGTGTGTGTGTTACAGTGAACAATGCCTGCAAGACGCAAGGTCAAATGAATAAAGCAACAAACATGCGAAATAGATGAGCAGAAAGAACAGATGGGCAACAAGATATCGAAAATATGCTTGTGAGCATGTCGCAATTGCGTGCATCTCAATCACAAGAGGCATGAGCTGAACGAAATCAACAACGACAATTGAAACAGAGACAAGTGCACCGGTTAGTAATTGACACACACAGAGCAAATGACAACGCCAACAAGTACATCGAGCATTTACATCCGCTTCGTTCCTTCGTCTCGCATTCGAGTACGAGCCAGATATGGAATATTCCGCCACAGATAATAAAGTTACATAGATATCGCATGCAGAGTAAAAAAATGTGTCACTTTTTCAGGCGAATGGGATTTACTACTACGTCCCAGTTTGATCGAACTCGATCGAATCATGCATAAGACATGATGTTCTTTCAAATTTGGTTGGAACAACATATTGTGGATTATTAAATTATTTCATTTGAATACATAGGCGGAAGTCATAGATTAGATTCACCAGTGTACTCTTGGGGTGTTGGTTTATAGTGAAGTCCCCGCGCTTCTCACTCTGGCGTAGTTGGTTCAATTTCGTGATTGTTTTGCATTTGTTTTCCTGACAAATTTTGAATTTTTTGATTTTTACCGGTAATTCTTTTTTTGGATTTTCCAGGCACAATGTTTTCGCAAGAGAATAAGAAGTGCAAAGTAAAGAATTTCTTTGCGGTGCTCAAAGCATTGGTTTTGATCATCAAACCAGTTCGAGTCTCTAAGGTTTGTTATTCTCATGCATTCCAAGGCCATTCTCTCCCTTATATTTCTAATATGCGGACGATCTCTAAAAATTGTATGGAATACTTTGAAATGGAGCTTACAATTAATGAAAAATTCATCAGTTGATTTTATGTATTTGTATCCAAATAATTTAACTGTCGTTCGTTTTTCAAACAGAACGAAATTATTTACGTCCGCCTCATCGAACTTTCATCCGCACATGCGCAAGTCATTGACGTGGAGTGTCGCGTCACTTTTACATTTCATTCTGCATTTGTTATGTATCACAACGCAGTGCGTGAACAATTTTGCACGATTTATTTTAATTTAAGAGAAATATATAAGTGTTTTGTGACTGTGAAAGATTGGTAAAATACTAAAAGAACAAATGCGTTATCGACATACCGTTTTTCATCAGTAAGTACAACAATTTGTCTATTTGTGTGTGTGTTACAGTGAACAATGCCTGCAAGACGCAAGGTCAAATGAATAAAGCAACAAACATGCGAAATAGATGAGCAGAAAGAACAGATGGGCAACAAGATATCGAAAATATGCTTGTGAGCATGTCGCAATTGCGTGCATCTCAATCACAAGAGGCATGAGCTGAACGAAATCAACAACGACAATTGAAACAGAGACAAGTGCACCGGTTAGTAATTGACACACACAGAGCAAATGACAACGCCAACAAGTACATCGAGCATTTACATCCGCTTCGTTCCTTCGTCTCGCATTCGAGTACGAGCCAGATATGGAATATTCCGCCACAGATAATAAAGTTACATAGATATCGCATGCAGAGTAAAAAAATATGTCACTTTTTCAGGCGAATGGGATTTACTACTACGTCCCAGTTTGATCGAACTCGTTCGAATCATGCATAAGACATGATGTTCTTTCAAATTTGGTTGGAACAACATATTGTGGATTATTAAATTATTTCATTTGAATACATAGGCGGAAGTCATAGATTAGATTCACCAGTGTACTCTTGGGGTGTTGGTTTATAGTGAAGTCCCCGCGCTTCTCACTCTGGCGTAGTTGGTTCAATTTCGTGATTGTTTTGCATTTGTTTTCCTGACAAATTTTGAATTTTTTGATTTTTACCGGTAATTCTTTTTTTGGATTTTCCAGGCACAATGTTTTCGCAAGAGAATAAGAAGTGCAAAGTAAAGAATTTCTTTGCGGTGCTCAAAGCATTGGTTTTGATCATCAAACCAGTTCGAGTTTCTAAGGTTTGTTATTCTCATGCATTCCAAGGCCATTCTCTCCCTTATATTTCTAATATGCGGACGATCTCTAAAAATTGTATGGAATACTTTGAAATGGAGCTTACAATTAATGAAAAATTCATCAGTTGATTTTATGTATTTGTATCCAAATAATTTAACTGTCGTTCGTTTTTCAAACAGAACGAAATTATTTACGTCCGCCTCATCGAACTTTCATCCACACATGCGCAAGTCATTGACGTGGAGTGTCGCGTCACTTTTACATTTCATTCTGCATTTGTTATGTATCACAACGCAGTGCGTGAACAATTTTGCACGATTTATTTTAATTTAAGAGAAATATATAAGTGTTTTGTGACTGTGAAAGATTGGTAAAATACTAAAAGAACAAATGCGTTATCGACATACCGTTTTTCATCAGTAAGTACAACAATTTGTCTATTTGTGTGTGTGTTACAGTGAACAATGCCTGCAAGATGCAAGGTCAAATGAATAAAGCAACAAACATGCGAAATAGATGAGCAGAAAGAACAGATGGGCAACAAGATATCGAAAATATGCTTGTGAGCATGTCGCAATTGCGTGCATCTCAATCACAAGAGGCATGAGCTGAACGAAATCAACAACGACAATTGAAACAGAGACAAGTGCACCGGTTAGTAATTGACACACACAGAGCAAATGACAACGCCAACAAGTACATCGAGCATTTACATCCGCTTCGTTCCTTCGTCTCGCATTCGAGTACGAGCCAGATATGGAATATTCCGCCACAGATAATAAAGTTACATAGATATCGCATGCAGAGTAAAAAAATATGTCACTTTTTCAGGCGAATGGGATTTACTACTACGTCCCAGTTTGATCGAACTCGTTCGAATCATGCATAAGACATGATGTTCTTTCAAATTTGGTTGGAACAACATATTGTGGATTATTAAATTATTTCATTTGAATACATAGGCGGAAGTCATAGATTAGATTCACCAGTGTACTCTTGGGGTGTTGGTTTATAGTGAAGTCCCCGCGCTTCTCACTCTGGCGTAGTTGGTTCAATTTCGTGATTGTTTTGCATTTGTTTTCCTGACAAATTTTGAATTTTTTGATTTTTACCGGTAATTCTTTTTTTGGATTTTCCAGGCACAATGTTTTCGCAAGAGAATAAGAAGTGCAAAGTAAAGAATTTCTTTGCGGTGCTCAAAGCATTGGTTTTGATCATCAAACCAGTTCGAGTCTCTAAGGTTTGTTATTCTCATGCATTCCAAGGCCATTCTCTCCCTTATATTTCTAATATGCGGACGATCTCTAAAAATTGTATGGAATACTTTGAAATGGAGCTTACAATTAATGAAAAATTCATCAGTTGATTTTATGTATTTGTATCCAAATAATTTAACTGTCGTTCGTTTTTCAAACAGAACGAAATTATTTACGTCCGCCTCATCGAACTTTCATCCACACATGCGCAAGTCATTGACGTGGAGTGTCGCGTCACTTTTACATTTCATTCTGCATTTGTTATGTATCACAACGCAGTGCGTGAACAATTTTGCACGATTTATTTTAATTTAAGAGAAATATATAAGTGTTTTGTGACTGTGAAAGATTGGTAAAATACTAAAAGAACAAATGCGTTATCGACATACCGTTTTTCATCAGTAAGTACAACAATTTGTCTATTTGTGTGTGTGTTACAGTGAACAATGCCTGCAAGACGCAAGGTCAAATGAATAAAGCAACAAACATGCGAAATAGATGAGCAGAAAGAACAGATGGGCAACAAGATATCGAAAATATGCTTGTGAGCATGTCGCAATTGCGTGCATCTCAATCACAAGAGGCATGAGCTGAACGAAATCAACAACGACAATTGAAACAGAGACAAGTGCACCGGTTAGTAATTGACACACACAGAGCAAATGACAACGCCAACAAGTACATCGAGCATTTACATCCGCTTCGTTCCTTCGTCTCGCATTCGAGTACGAGCCAGATATGGAATATTCCGCCACAGATAATAAAGTTACATAGATATCGCATGCAGAGTAAAAAAATATGTCACTTTTTCAGGCGAATGGGATTTACTACTACGTCCCAGTTTGATCGAACTCGTTCGAATCATGCATAAGACATGATGTTCTTTCAAATTTGGTTGGAACAACATATTGTGGATTATTAAATTATTTCATTTGAATACATAGGCGGAAGTCATAGATTAGATTCACCAGTGTACTCTTGGGGTGTTGGTTTATAGTGAAGTCCCCGCGCTTCTCACTCTGGCGTAGTTGGTTCAATTTCGTGATTGTTTTGCATTTGTTTTCCTGACAAATTTTGAATTTTTTGATTTTTACCGGTAATTCTTTTTTTGGATTTTCCAGGCACAATGTTTTCGCAAGAGAATAAGAAGTGCAAAGTAAAGAATTTCTTTGCGGTGCTCAAAGCATTGGTTTTGATCATCAAACCAGTTCGAGTCTCTAAGGTTTGTTATTCTCATGCATTCCAAGGCCATTCTCTCCCTTATATTTCTAATATGCGGACGATCTCTAAAAATTGTATGGAATATTTTGAAATGGAGCTTACAATTAATGAAAAATTCATCAGTTGGTGCTAAGAGACTTCCAAAATCACTCTTTTGCGAAAAATTCTTAGAAAAAATGAAAAATTCTGCCGGACATGTTATTTGTTCATCACTTTTTAAAAATAATTTCGAACAATTTGCACACTTGTTTTTTAAAAGCATTTTAAACGCCAGATATATAAAATAACGCATTGCAGTCTTTTGCAATGAGATTCCATTTGTAATCTTGATTTCATTTATCACTTTTTCGAACAAAGCATTATCAAATACAGTTTAACCGCGTGCTTCAGGTAATAAGGATGAGTCTGGGAGGTATCTAAATTCAAAAATTCTACATCGTCATCAGCACAAATACTATGAGGAGAGAAAGCAATTAGATTTGAAGACAGGATTTTTTGTATTACCGCCTTTAGTGCGAATAACAGAAAATAAATTTTACAAAATATCTTGATGATATAAACCATCACTAAGTAATAAAACCCCGTTTATTGTCTGTACCATTCTTTTTATACAAAAGTTCCTTGGAAGATTAGTAGACTCTTGCATTGATCTTTCTAAGACAAGAATTATTTAAGCTCAGTAACTTTAAAATATTTTTATCGTAATGAGACCCACTATCCATACAGTCGAAACCATTATTTACTTTTAATGTAAACGCTTATGTTGCTAGAGCTTCATTTGAACTATTCTTTTAAGCAATTAAGTTGATGAGCAGTTTGTATTGATGCTGCCGTTGTCCTACTGAAGGTTTCCATTGCCAAGCGAACACTCATTTTTTCAAATGCATTTGGGGATATGTGTGAACTTGTAAATTTCAAGCATGTTTTAGCCACATTTCTCTTTCTAAATTGAATATTTCTCTGAAAACATCAAAGGAAATATTACCATCTGGAGTTAGCATATCAGATTTGAGTAAAACATTACGCATGGAGTTTAATGAATGAGGAAAATCATGAAAACGAAATATTTCTCCATTATTGAAAATTGTAAAATGTTTTTCTTCTGTAACACCTAATAATTGATAAGCTTTCCTGTTGTTAGGTCCTTGGTCGCAAACTATAGCGCACACTTTCAGACTAAGTTCTTGAAAAATTGTCAAACTATTTTCTTTGACAGAGTTTGCTGAAACAAAATAATTTAAAATACTTTTCCAGCTATCAAAGAGGCCGTTTACCATGAAAACACAAATTTCGTTGCCGTACAATCTTTTTCGATCCGCACCTTGATCTTCAAACCCATCAATTAAGTCATTTTTGATATTGTATGTGAGATTCGGACGAATTCTAATTTCATCCAATATCAGCACCACATTCCGTTCACGTTGGCTTAATGATGCAAACTTTGCTTTCAGAAAACAGTGGGCATTGTTTTGGAATCCAGGTTGTAAGCCTTTAACAGGAGCCCAACGATAAAATGTGGATAGCTGGGGAAGTCTAAATCCCAGTCTATCTCGAAGAAATTTATAAGCGTTCTGAGATCTGTAAAAAATGTTTTGGAGTAGTTCTCTTTCGTCAACATTATATTTTTTGGACTTGAACAGCCCCAACATTTTTGAATGCTCTGAAATATCAAGTACTTGAATTTGCGATGATAAACTAGTTGATATTTTGCTAGTTCGTAGAGCGTTATGTGCTTTAGTTCTAGAGCGAAGTTTTCTTCTCAAGCTTTGAATTTTAAGTCTGCAGCTTAATACACTTTTTTTCAATTCAGAATTTGTTTTCTCCTCTTGTGCGCATTTTTCTAATAATTTATTTCATCTAACGCAAGAAATATTTGAACTAATAGAGGTCCTTCTCCGTTTTGGTAGCAAAGATGAAAGATTTTATAAACTTAAGTCTAAATTTAAATTACAATTTAGATTTTGAGCTTTTTTCTGCCAATAAATTCCAAAGAAAAATGATTCTGACAAACAAAATATTTTCCTTCGCTCTTAAAATCGCATGCCTGCCTCCACAAATTATTTTATTATTGAAGGACATGCAAAAATTTTCAAATCGGGGAAATTTTTTTTTGATTTTTTACAAATCGAACAAGAAACGCCAGACTTCCTTCAATCATAAACCAAAAACAGCCAAATCCCTCGAAAGTTGACGGCGAATGATAATGAAATTGGAAAATAAAATCGAACAAAAGCAACATTGACGTCCTTCTCAAAATATATACATATGGATATGTACGATGCGCCTCCTCAATAAATGTATACACACAAACACACCACAGTGTAGCGATCTAGATAAACACCAGCGACAGAGTCAGTCCTTCGTATATGTTCGTTTGCAAGATCGATTGAGACGTAAAACAAAATAAAGGGTTGCAGCAAAACGAAATATGAAAAAAATGTGTGTATATCAAAGTTACAACACACTGGAAGATGGTTGATATCCACGACTATACAACTTAAAATAGTTTCATACCGAATTGATGCAACTCCCTTAGGTTTGAGAATTTTATTGTCGTTGAAAAAGTGGTAATTTTTTTTGCTCTGCATGCGATATCTATGTAACTTTATTATCTGTGATTCCGCTCATCCGAAAGTGTTGATTGGTGCTATGGACAAAGAATGTCCCCATTGTCATGCGCTCAAATTCAAACATGAGTCAGCCGGCATGTGTCATCAGGAAAAGAGCAACTACCAGAAATTGAGACACCACCAGAACCATTGAACGGCTTGCTCATCAGATTCAAACCTTTTCTTGAAGTCCATTCGCGGATTCAATTCATGATTCCAAATGACATCGTTCGGAGCAACAGAAATAGTTCACAATATTGCGGCAAATGGTCAACACGTCTCACAAGCTTTTGATAAGGTTTGGCACGAAGGTTTGGAGCATGAATTGCAACGACTACTGCCATGGCAACTCTTTCTAATTTTACGATCGTACCTCACCGAAAGACTTTTTCGTGTTAAGCACGGAAATGGATCCAGATTCAAACCTTTTCTTGAAGTCCATTCGCGGATTCAATTCATGATTCCAAATGACATCGTTCGGAGCAACAGAAATAGTTCACAATATTGCGGCAAATGGTCAACACGTCTCACAAGCTTTCGATAAGGTTTGGCACGAAGGTTTGGAGTATGAATTGCAACGACTACTGCCATGGTAACTCTTTCTAATTTCACGATCATACCTCACCGAAAGACTTTTTCGTGTTAAGCACGGAAATGATTACTCTGAGTTCAAGGAGATTGCGGCCGGAGTCCCACAAGGAAGTGTCCTCGGCCCACTTCTATATGTGCTCTACAAGCATGATATCCCGCAGGAAAGAAACTGCGTCGTCGCCACGTTTGCGGACGATACGGCGATGTTGACAACGGGCGATACAATTGAAGCAGCAACTGAAAAGCTGCAACATGCTATTAACAAAGTCCACGCTTGGACGA
This sequence comes from Pocota personata, assembly GCA_963082735.1. Lineage (NCBI taxonomy): Eukaryota > Metazoa > Arthropoda > Insecta > Diptera > Syrphidae > Pocota > Pocota personata. Next base: position 105,003,158 of record OY720430.1, read on the forward strand.
ATTCTTGGCGTATTGTGCTGAACGAAAGCAAATCTACTCACGTCAACTTTACATACAAAAAAGTGGACAGATTACCCGTATATTTAAACTCGGCTCAAATACCATACGCGAACGAAGCAAAATATCTAGGAATGACTTTACATGTTAAGCTTAAATGGAAATCGCACGTAAAAAAGAAGCGCGACGAGCTCGAAAACAAATACCCGCAAATGTACTGGCTACTCGGAAGACATTCGGAGTTGAGCCTACATAACAAACTGCTTATCTATAAGCAAGTGCTAAAGCCAGTGTGGACGTATGGTCTACAACTATGGGGTTGTACCAGGAAAAGCAATAGAAACATCCTACAAACTTTTGAAAATAAAGTTCTTAGAACGATCGTTAGCGCACCGTGGTACGTACGTAACGGAGATATTCATCGGGACCTGGGAATTCCTAGCGTCGTCGAAGAGATAACAAATTTTTGCTAGTAAACATAAAGATCGTGTTCACGGCCATTGTAACAGTACCGTCATTCAACTACTTGACGCGAACAATTCAATTCGTTGTCTGCAAAGGACAAAACCTTTTAACCTCGCGTCATATGCCGGTTGTGAAAACAGCAGGAACTTTCATTGGAGGTTAACCTGTCTAAGCGCTACATTCTTTTTTAAATTACATACGAACATCTTTTCCAAAAATCACGAGTCTCGTAAGCGAAAATAAAACTGCTGGATAAGCGTCGGCTTAGTTGTAGTATTGATCTTGAAGAGTGGTGTCTTTAGTGAATAAAAATCTCACACTACCATAAGCACGCGCGGTCGGGCCTTATGGTGTCTCTAGAAGATTTTCACCCTCTCGGAAAAAAAAAAAAAAAAAAATTCTCAACAATTCAATTCAACGTTCAAAATCAAAGCGAAGTGTACCAGAAAGTGGGCTCATTGCTGCCAATGCCAAACGAACCACATAAATTTTTACAAATCTACTTCATGGGCGGTGAGGACATCAATCGTGTGGACCCCGAACACGCACTTGCCAATCACGTGGATGCATGTTGCGACTACAATAACCCCAATTCGCCCGAAGCCAGACGCCCAATTCGCCTGAAGCCAGGACGCCCTATTGAATGAGCACAATGCATTACTGAAATTCTTCAAATCACACGTGCACGAATTGCAAATAGACAATCGCGCTATTCTCATTAATCCTGATAAAACACCAGCTAGAGACCACGTGCGTAGATTCAATGCGCCTGTTGTTCACGACGTTGCTGGAATCATGGTTGGCGACCGTACAGTGACACGCGAAACTGGCCGACACACAACGTTCATACGACGCTCTCCAATATCCGCTAATTTTCTGGAAGGGACAAAACGGATATTGCATAAACATTAAACAACGAGATCCCGCCACAGGTACTTTATTCATTATGAACATCATTTCTCATTTGGAATTAAAATTTATGAATATGTTGTTACAGGAGCCGAAATAAACAAGAAAGTGAGTTCGATTGATTTTTATGCGTATCGTATGATGATTCGACGCGAAGGTAGAGAGCAAACGACTGCGATTCCTACGACACAATCAACAGAAGCTGAGTGCAGAAGAATACTTTCACTTGCGAGACACTATCATGAGCATCGCCGACACCGCCGAAATTGGTAACTCCATCATTCTACCATCATCGTACGTAGGCAGCCCATGTCATATGCAAGAATACGTACAGGATGCTATGACTTTCGTTCGTGAGTGCGGACGACCGTGTTTACATGTAATCCAAATTGGCAGGAGATTGCATCTTTGCTATTGCCAGGCCAAAACGCAATGCATCGTCATGACATTACGGCACGTGTGTTCAAATAAAAATTGAAGTCTTTAATGAGCTTCATTACAAAATTACACGTATTCGGTCCTACACGTTGCTGGTTGTATTCGATTGAATGGCAAAAGCGAGGATTACCTCATGCACACATTTTGATTTAGTTAGTCGACAAAATACGCCCTGAGGAAATCGATAGTGTAATTTCCGCGGAAATTCCAGATCCGTCTACTGATCAACTACTGTTCGATATTGTTACCACAAACATGATTCATGGCGGTGATCTGAATCGTTTATAGCCTTGCATGGCAGATGGAAAATGTACAAAGCGTTTTCCTAAAGATTTCACCAACCACACGATCACAAACGTCGACAGATATCCATATATCGTCGAAGAAATACTGATAATGGCGGACAACTACAATATTCGCATCTGCTAAGCAAAACATTCAATGCTCATATTAATGTTGAGTTTTGCAATTCGGTGAAGTCAATAAAATACATTTGCAAGTATGTGAATAAAGGCAGCGATATGGCTGTGTTTCAAATTCAGAATACCGATGTGAATACTCCTCAATTGAATGACAACGACGAAATAATGCGCTACCAAATTGGCCGGTACATCAGCTCGAATGAAGCTATCTGGCGTATCTATGGTTTCCCAATTCATGAACGGGATCCAGCAGTTATACATTTAGCCGCCCATCTTGAAAACGGCTGGCGCGTATTTTCCACCAACCAGACAGCAATTGAGCGTGCCATGAATGCACCAAAAACTACACTCACCGAATTTTTCGAATTGTGTAATCGTGCGGATACTTTCGATGCCTTTGCAAGAACACTACTCTATTCCGAAGTACCACGCTATTTCACATGGAATCAAACAAAAAAATGGATTCCCCGCGAGCAAGGCACACCAATTGATGGGTGCACCGGCCTATTCAAATCAAACACTTTGGGCCGAGTATACATATACAGTCAATCCAAGGCAGACTGAGTGGTTCTATCTGCGACTGTTGTTGGTTAATGTCACCCATTGTCATTTCAAGATATACGCAATTGTTACTCGCAATGTCCCATTACTGACTCATGAACAAAAAATCATTTACGACCGCATTATGCTGGCAGTTTCGGCGGGACAAGGTGGGTTCTTTTTTTTGGGTTTCTCGCCGAAATACGATCAAATAATGGTATCGCATTGGCCATTGCATCATCTGGCATTGCAGCAACTTTATTGAATGGAAGCAGAACAGCTCAATCAGCTCAATCAGCTCCTCTGAATATTCAAAATAACGCAGACGCAGTGTGCAACATAAAAAACAATCATCGATGACCACAGTGCTGAAACAATGCAAAATTATCATCTGGGATGAATGCACTATGGCACACAAACATTCTCTTGAGACGTTTAATAGAACACTCAAAGTATAAAAAACAACGACAAACTATTCGGCGGCACTCTGTTACTCCTTTCAGGTGATTTCAGACAAACACTTCCCGTCATTCCATGTTCAACGTACAAAGATGAGATCAGCGCTTGCTTGAAATCATCGCCACTGTGGCGTAATGTTGAAAAAGTCCAGCTAAAAATAAACATACGCGTTCAAATGCTACAGATCCATTCGCTGACACATTCTCGAAACAATTGTTAGATATCGACGACGGAAAAGTTGCTGTCCATGAAAATACTGGCTGCATAAAATTGCCCACCGATTTCTGCACAATCGTTGATTCGCAAAATGCTCTCATTGACCGCATATTCCCCGATGTATGCACACAATACATACATCATGCGTGGCTGGCAGAAAAAGCCATTTTGGCAGCAAAAAATGTGGACATCGACGATTTAAACTTCAAGATACAACAGTCGTTGCCAGGCGACTTCGTTCGTTATGTCCTATATCCCTTGTGGGTCCTAGGGGCTCGACTACGCCTACGCGCCATCGTGTACGGTTTCTGGCAATGTGTCTCAGCTCTCCCCAGCTTTTTCCCAACTGCCGTGCTTCCTTCTCGACTGTTCTGCGCCATGTTCTCCTTGGACCACCAGGTCTTCTGCCGTCCTGAGTTAAGGGGTTCCATTACATAGCATGGTTCGCTATGGAGCTGTCACCCTTTCGGAGCGTGTGACCAATCCACTGCCACTTCCGTCGTTGGATGGTTGTGCCTATTGGTTCCTGACCCGTTCTCTCGTAAAGATGTTCGTTAGAGATACGATTGGGCCAGAAAATCCTTAAGATGTTGCGCAGGCACCTATTAACGAACGTTTGCAGCTTTCTGGTGATAGCGGTGGTCACTCTCCACGTGCTGCATCCATATAACAGCACGGATTCAACGTTGGAGCGGAACAGTCTTAGCTTGGTGTTCAAACTGATTGCATTGCTTCGCCATATTTTGGACAACATCCCGAACGCGGACTTTGCTTTGGCGATTCTGTTGGCTATATCCAGTTCGGTTCCACCATCGGTCGAGACAATACTCCCAAGATACTGGAAATCCTCTACTCTCTCTACCGGTTGTCCAGCAATGCATATTTGAGCCGATGAGTTCGTTCCAAGACTGATAATTTTAGTTTTTGCCGTATTAATTTTCAGCCCGACGACGCCAGCCTCCCTCTCCACATCTGCTGTCATTTGGTGGAGGTCCATAATTCTATGAGAGAGTAAGCATACGTCGTCAGCGTAGTCGAGATGTTTAAGTTGGGATGTGAGAGTCCATCGAATTCCTCCGTTTCCCGTCGACAAAGCTGCACGAAGCACATCGCTGATCACCAATAGGAATAGTATTGGTGAAAGAATGCAGCCTTGTCTTACCCCACTTTGGATCTTAAATTCCTCAGACAACCTTCCTCTGTGCAGAACGTGACATTTGGACCCTTCGTAAGTAGCTTTGGCAATAGCAATTAATTTATCAGGAATACCTCTCCTGCGTAAGGCAGGCCAAATAAACTCCCTGTTAACACTATCGAACGCCTTCTCAAAATCGATGAACAGCAGGTGAAGTGGCGATCGATATTCAACGCACTGTTCGACTTGGCATAATACAAATCCGTCGATACAGTTTGCGATGCCAACGAAGCTGTAAATTATACAACAGAGTTTTTGAATTCACTGGATTTGCCAGGCATGCCACCACACCTTCTACGACTGAAAGTTGGATCTCCGGTTATTTTACTTCGGAATTTGAACCCACCACGGCTGCGCAATGGCACGCCATTGGTCATTAAAAAATTGATGAAAAACATTATCGAAGCCACCATTTTGAATGGCAAATTCCGAGGCGAAAATGTTTTGCTGCCACGCAATCCAATGATTCCCACAGACGCACAGTGCGTTGTCTAATGGACAAAAATAAAAAAAGTGAATGAACGATTTAAAGCTGCAATGCTATGAAGCTCAACTAATATAGGTTTAATAACTGTTATTTGTTATTTACAATCGTTTTTTTCTTTTCTTGTTGGTGGATTAGCGGCATTGTTATCTGCAGTCAAGGTAATTTTAACTTCAGTTCTAGTTGGGAATTAGACTTTTGTGCGCCCTAATTAATCTCGTGTAAAGAAATTACTGCTATTATCAAATTTTTTCTCTGAATAATAATTATGGATACTTTTAGAGCTGGTATGAGTGATTTTTAATTTAATTTTTTGTGAAATTGGTCTTAACATAGATAAATTAAAAATAGCCCAGTTTTAAGGCATGCAAATTCCTTTAATTTGAGATTTTAAAATAGAACTTACCAAAGTGTAGCAAAATCTTTTATATTGTAGCATAATAATAACTACGCCCCCTAAAAATATGACGCAACAAATTCCGAAGTGACTTTTCATTCTGGCAGAATTTTGGTTCGAACTGTCCTTTCATTCGAGGTTCGTGTCTGGGACGAAGTCTCCACAGCTCATGTCAACGAAAGAGACGAATAATATCAGGGATAAAAGGGAATTATAACTGCAAGAATTATTTCTCTTGTTCCAGTGGTCGAAGAATTTGCTAGAAGTTTCTGGCTATCAGAAACTTCTGCTATATAAGGACAGATGGCGATCAAAAAAAGATACAGTAGTTTTTAAACTGTGGCGAGGAGATTAGAAGAGTGTGCAGTGGGCGAAGTTGTAATTCTGTGATAAATTGAAAGTTGAGATTTAAGAAGAAGAAGTAATTAGTTTGGATTTGTGAATTAAGTAATTGAAAGGAGATAAAGTGATTTGAGAGGAAAGAGACCTTGTAAGAAAAGAATTTGCGAAGAATAGTATAGTGTGAACTTGAATTGTTCTATAGACTAGAAAATAAAGAAATAAATTTCACAGAATATCGTTTTATCTACTCGAGCCGTAGCCTGCATATTACAATATTATTATATTCTTCTATTGTTGTACTTTGCGAAAATACAAACTTTCATTGCTACTTTTTGCTAACCTACAAAATATTTATCATTTTGTAGGACAAGGTCAAACCATAAAAAACGAAATTTTTTTTGCAAAATGGGTTTCTATCAGGAAAAACTCAAGGATTGAAGAACTTTCTGGCTTTATATTGAATGAGTTAAACATAAATAATTGTTCTAATTCAATTAAAAGTGATTTGACCCAAAAAGTCAATTTTTTTTACTCAAATCTTGACAGGCGATGAAAGCAATGTTCTCGAAACTGCGATCTACTTATCAAACGTCATGGAGTGTGGTTGAAAAGTGATTTTGTACTTCCTTGTGGTATTTTGAGTATTCTAACCAATACTGTTTCAAATGATCAACCGGGAACTAGTCCATTCGAGGAAGCTTCCCACAAGACCAAAAAACGTAGAGTAGAGGATCTTTTGGTCTCAAATACGAGCGAAGAGCTTAAGTTCGCAGAGGAACTGTCTGGGCGTTTATCTGGTGGTGGGGTCGATAGTGACGAAAATAAAACCGTTTTAACTTAGATCTGGATCTTTCAGAAAAAAAATATAATGTATTACGATCTGTAGTTAATGCATTGCACAAAGATTGCTTTCCCAGCTTATACAAACTGAGAAAACTTAAGAAACAAATGCTTCCCAGCAATAGAGAGGCAACAGAAACAACTGCATCCGTGGATCTTCAAGAACTCCTAAACAAGACTGGAGAAAGTATTGCTGAAATTTCTCAAATACGTCTTGACATAACTGCTACCTTAATTTGTAAGTGGAGCTTTGACGGAAGTTCCGGGCATAGTCAGTACAAACAACTCTTTACTGACTCAGAAAAGACGGACGAATTTCTTTTTCTGATAGCGCTTGCTCCTTTGAAATTGGTCGAGGACAGTACTGGTATGGAGCTTTGGAAAAGTCACCGTACTTCTTCAACTAGCTATTGTAGACCAACAAAATTGTTGTTCATGAAAGAATGTGCACAACTTGTTCGAGATGAGGAGTCCAAAATTAATGAACTTATAAGTATGTTTGTTTCATTTAAATTTTAAAACCTTTAAGTTTAGACAATATTGGCATTTTTTCACTTCGAATTATACCAGTTAATAAAATATAATTTATTAAAGAAAGCATCTAACGTTAATGACGATAACATTCTAATAATATTAAAAATAGTCTTGAAAATAATAATTGTAGAGCCAATTTTTTATGAACTTTAAGGCCATTAAAACATATTAAATCTATTTATTTAACATGTCCGATAAACAAATTTCTTTGTATAGGTCAGCTCACTTACAAAACAAAATGGTTTCAATGTAAACATTTAATTTAAAATGCTGCTTAGGATGATTGATGGCAGTGTTCAAATACGAATTCTGCATCAAAATGTTATATTTGCGGTGCAACTCCCAAAGATATGAATATAGTAACACGAAATGAAAAGATCCCAAAAGAAGTAAATTACCGCTTTGGTCTACCCACTCTGCACTCCTGGATACGATGTTTTGAATGTTTGCTGCACATTTCTTATAGGCTTCCTTTTAAAACTTCACAAGCGCATGATTCAGAAAACAAAATTGTATTTGCTCAAAGAAAAAGGGATATTCAGGAATCATTTAAAACTAGAATGGGTCTGAAATACTGCAAGACGTTTTTTTTAAAGATTCAAAGACCACTGCAGAAATAACCGGAATTGATGAACGGCTAATATCTTACGAGTTTTGGTTTCAGCACTTCGTATTAATATAAATAAATTTTCCGAATTGCTCAGTGAAACAAAACAACTACATCTTCAACTTTATAGTTGGTATTACATGCCCATCAGTGTTCACAAGTAATGGTCAACCTTCTTTCTTTTGTTTGGCCATCTTCTGAGTATCATATGGCATTTAAATTATCTGTTTTGATTAATCTTCATATTTTCAAGAGTTATTTTACACACAGGAACGTTATTTTCATAAATACAGATTTTTGTCCACCATCTCCATACATTCGACGCACTGTGAGACGTGCCAAATGAATTCAAACGCGTTCAATTTCCTATTAGACTGGCATTCACAATGACAATCAATAAGTCGCAAAGCCAAACGATGTCCATTTGCGGCTTAGATTTGGGCACACCATGTTTTTCACACGGACAATTATACGTGACATGTTCTCGCGTTGGCAAACCATCGAGCTTATTTGTGTTGGCTAAAAACGGAATGACAAAAAATATCGTACACTCAATTGCCCTTCGAAATTCATATTGATTTTCTCTATTTCATTTTTCTACTTTACGATAAAAAATATATTACTTTTTTCACTTTACATTTAACTTTTAAGAGATGTCAGTTACGTTAATGAAATACATTGAATTGAGAACATTAATGGTTGGTGTTTTTTTATTTTTATCGGCGGTCATCGTCTATAGCACTCCATTCCTCTTTCTGTCATAGATCCCATCCCCACATATCCGTTTGGCTTCATCAAAGAACGGACGGACTTAAGCAAAGATAGAAAAGAAGACAGGAGAAGAAGAAGAAGGAGCTCGAGGGCTTATGCCCATATCCCGGAGAAAGAAGGGTATGCCAGATCTAACCTAACTATTCTAATCTAAACCTAATCTACTCTAAAAACTTACGATAAGCCCTAACCTATACCTAAACTAACTTATAACTATCCTATTCTAGCCCTATACTACGACATCTGTATCCCCTAGTCTCTCCAGGATGTGGGTTCGTCTCGTCCCAGAGACGTGTCAGGTGTTGATGGCACCGGCATGGCCAACCCACCCTTGTGTCTGGATGACACTACCTTCGCCATCTCCTTGGCCAATATTCACTGGAGATGGCTCCTGATGCCTCCACCAGCTACTATTGTTTAGTGTCCTGTACTTAAGTGCGTAAGATCGTCATGTACGGTCTTGGTCACGTCCATGCAGTTGTACGGTCAGGTCATCATCATACCTGATCAGCGGAAGGACGGCCTTCCCATTCCCCCACACACCATCATCGCACAAGATTTCTACCAACACATCCTTATTGTAAAAATTGGACTACCATGAATTAAGTTTAAAATACAAATGAATTTATTCAAGGATCATTAAAATCATAGCTTTCCAATGACAAATCTATCTCCAATTAATTCGCGTAATCTAAACTCTAATCAAAACTAAACTATCCTAATTGTGAAACTTCTGCTTTTAACATTACTATATATAAAGGGTGGTTAAGTTTTAAGGGCCGATGTTGATTTTGAATAAAACACAAATTATTTAGGAAATTACTGTCATTTATTTTTATTATGATAATATTGGTATGGTTCAATTATGTATGGAACAAAATATCGGCCAAATGGCCGTCGCGACCTCGGCGGCACACCTCCATCCGATAGTCCAAATTTTCGATGACGCTGAGGCATAATTGAGGTTCTATGCCGTTAATGTGCCGAATTATCTCATCCTTTAGCTCTTGAATTGTTGCTGGCTTATCGACGTACACCTTTTCTTTCAAATAACCCCAAAGAAAGAAGTCCAACGGTGTCAAATCACATGATCTTGGCGGCCAATTGACATCGCCACCACGTGAGATAACACGGCCATTGAATTTGTCGCGCAAAAGAGCCATTGTTTCGTTAGCTGTGTGGCAAGTGGCACCATCCTGTTGAAACCGCATATCGTCCACATCCATATCTTCCAATTCGGGCCATAAAAAGTTCTTTATCATCTCACGATTCACAGTAACTGCCTGACCGGCCTCATTTTGGAAAAAATACGGCCCGATGATGCCGCCAGCCCATAAACCGCACCAAACAGTCACTCTTTGTGGGTGCATTGGTTTTTCGACAATCACTCTTGGATTATCATTCGCCCAAATGCGGCAATTCTGCTTATTGACGAATCCACTGAGGTGAAAATGTGCCTCATCACTGAAGATGATTTTCTTCGAAAATTGATCATCCACTGTTGCCATTTCTTGCCACCATTGTGACCATTGACGACGCTTGAAATGGTCAAGAGGCTTTAGTTCTTCTTGTAAGCGCATAAATGCAAGTCTTTATGCATAATGTTCATCAACGACGAGCGTGAGAGGTGCAATTGTTGGGCACGACGACGAGTTGAGGTGGACGGCTCTTCAGCCACACTATCGCGAACAGCAGCAATATTTTCTGCAGTACGAGCTGTACGAGCATGCACTGGTGTTTTCACATCTCCTACAGACCCGGTTTGCACAAATTTTTGCACGATTTTTCCGATTGTACGCACATTTGGACGATTAAATTGACCGAAAGAATCACGAAATGCACGATATGCATTTTGATTTGAACGCCCATTTTCATAATAAGCCTGAATAACTTTAACGCGTTGCTCGATTGTGTATCTTTCCATGGTTCAAATTGAGTTAGTCTGAAATTGAGAAATGTCAAATGAAATGCAGAAAAAAACTTGACGTTTAGGTGTGGTTCACATTCAACATCGGCCCTTAAAATTTAACCACCCTTTATATGTAAATTAAACAAAATCAAAAAAAGGAATTTACTACTCACGTTTGTTGTCCCCCGTTGTTCTGCCGGCAGCACAAGAAGAGATCCAATTTAGCTGTGTTTCCAAGGGATTATCGCGAGCAAAACCACCAAAATTTTATAGTGTTAAATGCAGAACTAACTAACTCTTTACATTTACTCTGATTAAAACAAATTCAAAAAAAAAAAATATATCTATAGATTATGTTCTGCTTCTCTCAATCACTTCACTATTATTCTTCTTTTTTTTTTTTCACTAAAAAAAAAATGCTGTTCTTTTCTTTTTCCTTATTGCTGTGGCAGCTGTGGTACGGAACCTTGGGGCGGAGCACCTCACTTCAGTTGTGGAGTGGCCTTTGTTCCTTGCTGTACCCTTGGGGAGTACCGGTTGGCTGGCTGTATAATCGCCGGTATCTTTTGCGGTTCGAACTTGCAGTACTTGTGTACAGAAAACCGGGGCCTATCAAAAAAAGTTTTGCAGAGGCTCGGGCGTTGCGGTTCACCCAAGTCCTAGCAATTTGCCAAAAGTTACCCAAGTTAAGTTTATTTGGCTCGTCGAAATTGATTTAAATGTAAACATACCTCTGCTGTCTTGTTCTCACTTGTCCTCTTCTCGAGGGGAGCTATTCTCCTTCAGATATCTTCTGCCTATTAAAATTTATTATAAAACTAAAATAAATTTTTTTTTTTTAGCACTAGTCAGTCTCCGCTTACAAAAACTCAAATTTCCTTCCCTCTGTGAATAGATTGCCTTTTTTTGTATGTCACTGTCTGAACTTTTTTTTCTGCTATCTGTGGTGTCGGGGCATCGACCGTTCCCATATGATCTAATCAGAAAAGTGATCAACGGTCGATGTTCTTTGCCCTAGTGTCTTGTCTTCCTCAATTTACTCTTTATCATATTCTTTTCATTACCCCTACATTTTCATTCGTTGCCTACATTTCTCTTCGCCCATCTATGTTACCTCTGTCTCCCTCTTTGTCCTGTCGGTCGTATCTTATCTTTATCCATATTGCTTTCGGGGTATTGGAAAAGGGAAATTCCCTTTGCCAATATCCTTCGTCAAGATGATAATACTTACATATAACACTTTAATAACTTAATACATTTACCTAAATTCGAACAATAAAATAACATAACATACCTTACATTAATATAACTAACCTACCCTAATTAACCCAAAAACAAAATTTCTGACTAACAAAACCCATATAAACATATAATATAAAGATATTGACCGAACGAATTCTATGTTATTTTTCTTAGCCCTGAACCACAGATAATTTCCCGATCGCCATTAATATTTTTGCGAGAGAGAGACGGGTGTATCTCCCTCCCTCATGTCAGCTGATTGCTGATATTTCTTTTATTTTCTAATTTTTTTGGGAGGCAAATCGCTGTTTTTCTTTCTTTCAAATTTTTTTTTTTTTTTTTTTCTTTTTAAATATTAAAGAAAACCCACCCCTGCATTTCGTGGGTGCGCAGATATATATATAAATATATATACGGAAAGGAACAACAAAAAAAAGGAAACGTATGAAAGAAGGAAGGACAAGTTGCAGTAGGAATACTGCCTGTGGACACCACGCGACCCCAGGTATGTTGGTATTTTTATTTGTTTTTTTTTTTTTTTTTGTATTGCATTCTTTTAAATTTTTAATTTGAATCATTAAACACCAAAACCCACCCCTGGGATGGGGTGTGTGTGTGTGCGAGGACGCACTAGATGATCATTAACAACCAGTACAGGAGGACGTCGATGAAAAATACCATCGTGGGATCACCGGAGGAATTATCTGTGTTCAGGTACTGGTTTACTTTTTCTTTTCCTTTTTTTTTTTTTTTTTTTTTTTTGTTATTTGGCATTAGACGAGGTGCAGGCCCTCGTAACAGTGTCCAAACGACCCGGCAAGATACGCCATGAAATGCTTGATTGTACCGATATTTCTGAACTGAAGTGGTCCGCACCGATATAGCGCTGCGACATTTTTCTTCTCAATAGAACACAAGAGTCACGAACGTTTCACGTTTGTTTATCGAATGACAATGCGCACCGTCATTACGTCAGTTCCACCAAATGAGCTTTCTTTTCCCCTTTGAACTTTGAGATTATTTTAATGTCACTTATAGATTTTTATCGTTGTTTATAGGTACATCTACCTGTATTTGGAGCTTTTGCATAAATAGTTTCCGCACTTTAATAAATTATATTTCTTAGGTGCTGATTCCATTTGTTGAATACGCTTTCTATCTTCAAGTCTCTCCTTCTTCAGCTTTTTCACTTCGATTTTAAGTTCCGTGTTTTCCGCTTTTAATAATATAACCTCTTCTTTGCTGAGTTTAATACCTTCCCTAATTTCGTTCAATGCATTTTTTATTAGTCCTTCTAAAGCTGTAGTATACGCCCATCGCTAGATTTCCCACTGGTTTGTTCACTTCATTTACCATTCTAGTTCTTTTTGTTTGTTCAGTGAGTTCTGGAGTTAATTCATTTCGATTTTTTTATCCACGAACGTTTGGGAGCTACTTGCTTCCGAATTTTTGACTGGTGTACGTTGCATATTTTTAAATGGCTCTGTATAATATTTATATGTGTATGAGTATGCAAATTATTTTATTACAACTAAATCTAGTATGATATGACTAGTGTGGTATGACAGATGGAACGAAAAACCTAGGGGATAAACTTTCTAACCGAACAGAGACATTCGGTTCACAAGCAGCAGTCACATCGTACTTGTTTATTTTAATTAGAATATAAAACGTTAATTAAGAAGCTAAATATAGATAATAAATGTTGTGATGTTAGTAAAACTAGCAGGAAAAATACAAAATATTAAAATTTTAGTGAATTAGACTACTACCACCATTTGATTATTGAGTATTGAGGTACATAAAAATTCTACCAAGCGGCGCTGAAAACAATTTTCCTAGTCGCAATAGGGCAAAGTTTGGTTTTTTGTTTGCCTATTTCGAACTTTGTCTATGTGGAACACCCAATTTTCACTTTCATTTGGGGCTGAAACACTACACCTTTGTTATACTTTAAGTCATTGGAATTTACGTAGACAATGAGCTCATCGCAAAAAAAGTGGCTTCTAAAGAAAGCCGTTCTGGGCAAAGTAATCTATATAACTCGGAGCGTTGTTAAATATTGTAATATGCGAGCTACGGCTCGAGTAGATAAAACGATATTCTGTGAAATTATTTCTTTATTTTCTAGTCTATAGAACAATTCAAGTTCACACTATACTATTTTTCGCAAACTCCTTCCTTACAAGGTCTCTTTCTTTTGTTCTCACTTTATCTCCTTTCAATTACTTAATTCACAAATCCAAACTAATTACTTCTTCTTGTTAACTCTCAACTTTCAATTTATCACAAAATTACAACTTCGGCTGTTATCACTTTCCAATCTTTTCGTGCGGTTCAAAACCAATTGCCTTGCTTCGATCGCCATCTGTCCTTATATAGCAGCATTTCTGATAGCCAGAAACTTCTAGCAAATTCTTCGACCACTGGAACAAGAAAATTCTGATGTAATAATTCCAAGATGACAGTAATTTCTTGCGGTTATAATTCTCTCCAAATTCCGTGACGTTGTCTTAGATATTATCCGTCTCTTATCGTGGACACGAACTGTGGACATTAACTGCAGACACGAACCTCGAATGAAAAGGCACTTCGGAACAAAATTATGCCAGAATGAAAAGACACTTCGGAACGAAATTATGCCAGAATGAAAAGACACTTCGGAATTAGTTGCATAGTTGTTGGTGCATAATTATTATGCTACTTATGTTACACTGCCCCCCTCTTAGACTTGTTCGTCCCGAACAAGTGCGTCCTCACTTCGGCCATTGTATCGACTCAGTCGGTCCACATGAACCACTTTCATTTTGGCCCTTGGTCCTCGCTGGATGCGGTAGACAACGTCGTTGATGCGGGTTATTATTCTGTAGGGACCCTCCCAGTTCTGCTGCAACTTAGGTGATTTCCCCTTTTGGCGATGGGGATTATACAGCCACACTAGATCTTCCTCCTGGAATCCTGACGTTGTTGCCTTAGCATCATACCTGGTCTTCATGCGGTCGCTCGTTATCTTAATCTGGCTTCTGGTCCTTTGGTGTATGTCCCTAAACCTTTCCCTAAGGTCCGATACGTACTCTTCTTCATTTCTGGGCTCATTGGTAGGAGATTAAAATTTCACCTCACTGGGTAACCGAGCTATTCCACCAAACAAGATTTAGAACGGCATATGTCGAGGAGGCACTTCTATAGGCCATCAAAAACAAGGGAATCTGCCGGTCCCAATCCCGTTGGTAGTCACTCACGACCTTCGAGAGATGTTCGTCCAAAGTCCTATTGAAATGCTCCACCATACCGTCCGACTGTGGATGAAGCGGGGTTGTCCGTGTCTTTTTGATTCCGAGTAGTTGACACATCTCTTGGAAGATTCTTGACTCGAAGTTCCGCCCTTGGTCAGAATACTGTTAGAGCGTTTCCCCCCTTTTCTGGGCTCGACTACGCAGCTGAACCCTGTACACCTGCTGCATGTGTTCATCCCCAAACCGCATCTCGATAGCCTGAACCAGAGAGTCGTAGTTCTGCTGTTTATCTTCCGGGATGGTCTGCAAGAGCTCCGCAGCTGGTACCCTCAGTGCAAGTGTGAGTGAAATAGACTTCTCTTCATCGTCCCAGCTATTGGTCATTGCGGCCGCTTAGAATTGCCTCTTATAAATTGGCCATGATGTTTGACCATCGAAGATAGGAGGCTACATCTCCTTTCTTCTCAGACCGTCAGTGAAATATTCCCGTGCTTTCTGTCTCTTCACGTTGCTGAGTTCCTTAGCAAGATTTTCGACTTGCTTTCCTACTATCTCGAATTGCGAATCCACTTTTCCAAACTGAGTCTCTATCTTCCCGAACTGAGTTTCATGTTTCTCAAAATTTTCATCGAATCTAGCTTCGACTTTTTCAAGTTGCGTCTCGACCTTCTCGATTTTCTCTTCGATCACTTCGAGTTTGGATTCCAAGTTCTTGTTTTGCTCATCAAGTTTGCTTTCCAGAGCATCTAGAGAATTCTTTTGTTCGTCCATCTTAAGTTCTAGAGAATTCTTTTGTTCCTCAAGCTTAAGTTCTAGAGAGTTCCTTTGGTCGTCTATTGCTTCCTTTTGGTCATCGAGCTTAAGTTACAGAGACTTCTTTTGGTCTTCTATTGTTTTTTTTTGTTCGTCCATGACTGACTTAAGTTGCAGGAGCAGACTTGTTATACCCGGGTCGGCTACTGTACTTGCTGGTTCCTCTTCCACGTCAAACTGTATGTCATGCAGATTTTCTCCTTCCTGCTTTACTGCGTCTTCCAGACGAATCAGTAGGGCATCTTTTCCCCCAGTTGTGTCGAGATTCCGCTTACTGAGTTCTGCCTTTAGTTGAATTATAGTTAGTTTTCCCAATTTGCGACCCATTTTGCGCAACTAATTAACTCTACACAGAAATGTTTTTTTTTTTTTTTATTGAGCAATTTCACACCACGGAAATAGTTGTTCACAGAATAAGTTTTATCCCACTTCTGACACCAATGTAATATGCGAGCTACGGCTCGAGTAGATAAAACGATATTCTGTGAAATATATTTCTTTATTTTCTCGTCTATAGAACAATTCAAGTTCACACTATACTATTCTTCGCAAACCCCTTCCTTACAAGGTCTCTTTCGTTTGTTCTCACTTCATCTCCTTTCAATTACTTAATTCACAAATCCAAACTAATTACTTCTTCTTGTTAACTCTCAACTTTCAATTTATCACAAAATTACAACTTCGGCTGTTATCACTTTTCCAATCTCCTCGTGCGGTTCAAAACCAACTGCCTTGCCTCGATCGCCATCTGTCCTTATATAGCAGCATTTCTGATAACCAGAAACTTCTAGCAAATTCTTCGACCACTGGAACAAGAAAATTCTCATGTAATAATTCCAAGATGACAATAATTTCTTGCGGTTATAATTCTCTCCAAATTCCGTGACGTTGTCTTAGATATTATCCGTCTCTTATCGTGGACACGAACTGTGGACACTAACTGCAGACACGAACCTCGAATGAAAAGACACTTCGGAACAAAATTATGCCAGAATGAAATTATGCCAGAATGAAAAGACACTTCGGAACGAAATTATGCCAGAATGAGAAGACATTTCGGAATTAGTTGCATAGTTGTTGGTGCGTAGTTATTATGCTACTTATGTTACAATATAAAAAATTTAGCAATTACAATTATGTACTACCTATTTGTACTCTAAAGCTATCCTACGATTCTTTTTTACAAATTCTGCTGAAACTCTTTCATAAAAATTTGAGTTATTTTTAATTTCTAAAAGAAGGTGCTTTTCGATAGATAAAAGTGCCAGGTCTGAGAGTCTTTCTTCTTTGTGGGAATTTCTTTAGTGTGGACTATTTTTAAAGTCGAAAAAGATCTTTCGACAGAGGCCACAGTCAAAGGCAGGGCTAAAAAGATTTCACACAATGTTAGAGTTTGAGAAAAAGTATCTCTAAGCATTTCCGTATTAAAATGCTTATAAAGTTAAAAAACATCAAGCTTTTTAAGTGAAGTGTATAAAACTTAAGGTTCATTTTTTAAAGTAGTAAAATTAAAAATGCCAGGAAATAGTGTAATTAAAGAAGATATTTTGTCATCCGGCATTGAATTAGAAAAATATTCATATTTTGATTTGTTTAATAAATTAAAGAAAATATATGAACAAAATGAACTATACCTATTCTTAATCTGACTTGTAACACTATCTATAATTGTAATATTATGTAGTCGGCGTTTACGTGGATTTTCTGAACAGTCACTTACGCTCTCATAGATTGAGTCAAATGAGTTTAAAAATTCAGAATGAATCCATGACTCAAAACCCTCAATCTCTTGCTTCGCAAGCTCTATGTCAATTTGTTTATTTTGGACTAAACTAAAAAGAATATCTGTTTTGCAACTATGACCGAAGTAACATGCAATAAAAACAGAATTATTTGTCCTGCAGTTTGTACAACAAACTTTCGGACCATTATCGTTATCCCATTCTCCTGGTTAACATAAAATCTTTTCAAAAGTTTTTGTAATATTGTAACATAATGTAGCATAATAACTACGTCCTCAAACAGGCAACAAATGCCGAAGTGTCTTTTCATTCTGGCATAATTTTGTTCCGAAGTGTCTTTTCATTTGAGGTTCGTGTCTGCAGTTAGTGTCCACAGTTCGTGTCCACGATAAGAGACGGTTAATATCTAAGACAACGTCACGGAATTTGGAGAGAATTATAACCGCAAGAAATTATTGTCATCTTGGAATTATTACATCAGAATTTTATTGTTCCAGTGGTCGAAGAATTTGCTATCAGAAATGCTGCTATATAAGGACAGATGGCGATCGAGGCAAGGCAGTTGGTTTTGAACCGCACGAGGAGATTGGAAAAATGATAACAGCCGCAGTTGTAATTTTGCGATAAATTGAATGTTGAGAGTTAACAAGAAGAAGTAATTAGTTTTTATTTGTGAATTAAGTAATTGAAAGGAGATAAAGTGATTTGAGAAGAAAGAGACCTTGTAAGGAAGGAGTTTGCGAAGAATAGTATAGTGTGAACTTGATTTGTTCTATTGACTAGAAAATAAAGAAATAATTTCACAGAATATCGTTTTATCTACTTGAGCCGTAGCTCGCATATTACATTGGTGTCAGAAGTGGGATAAAACTTATTCTGTGAACAACTATTTCCGTGGTGTGAAATTGTACAAAAAAAAAAAGAAAACGATTTCTGTGTTGAGTTAATTAGTTGCGCAAAATGGGTCGCAAATTGGGAAAGCTAACTATAATTCAACTAAAGGCAGAACTCAGTAAGCGGAAGCCCGACACAACTGGGGGAAAAGATGCCCTACTGATCCGTCTGGAAGAAGCAGTAAAGCAGGAAGGTGAAAATCCGCATGACGTAGAGTTTGACGTGGAAGAGGAACCAGCAATTACAGTAGCCGACCCGGGTATAACAAGTCTGCTCCTGCAACTTAAGTTAGTCATGGACGAACAAAAGAAAGCAATAGAAGACCAAAAGAAGTCTCTGGAACTTAAGCTCGATGACCCAAAGAATTCTCCAGAACTCAAGCTGGATGAACAAAAGAAAGCAATGGACGAACAAAAGACTTTTCTAGAACTTAAGCTCTTGCAGACCATCCCGGAAGATAAACAGCAGAATTACGACTCTCTGGTTCAGGCTATCGAGATGCGGTTTGGGGATGAACACATGCAGCAGGTGTACAGGGTTCACCTGTGTAGTCGGGTCCAGAAAAGGGGGGAAACTTGCAAGCGGATATAGAACGACTAGCCCATCTTTCACACCCTAAAGCCGGTGAGGAGCTTATCAACGAAATGGCGGTGGAAGCTTTTATTCAGGCCATAGAGGACAGACAACTGCAAATGGCTGTAAGGATGGCTGAAAAGTGAACACTCCCCGACGCATTGGCATTCGCTTTGTCAATGAAGGCTGCGGACCAAGCATACCAGGGAATACACCGTGTCAGGGAAATGTCCGTCGTGGAATGCTCATGCCAGAGAACAGCCGTCATGGATGAAGACAAAGCTCGCGGAAGTCAAATACGTTGCTGGAATTGCAAGAGCCTGACAGTGGAGGCACTAATCAACAAGAAGAAGTGCGTAGCCACCATCGACACAGGTGCCACCGCCTCCATTGCAAGAAGAGATATCGTCAGAAGCTCCTGGCTGCACAACACCAACAGCTACTGCCTGAAGACTGCAACAGGGGAAATAGCGAAGGTGTTTGGAGAAGTTCGTCTTATGATTCCTCTGGCGGGACTGACGTTCTCCCATGCATTTCTGGTGGCAGATATATGCGACGAGTGCATCATCGGAATAGACTTCATGAAAGCAAATGAAGTAATTTTGGACATCAGGATGCAAGTACTGAGGTATCGAAATGTGGAGATTCCAATGGTGTACGGAAACGAGAATGCCGTAACTCTCAGGACAGTCATCAGCAAAGACGAAGTTTTGCCGCCGTCTTCAGAGACAATCATTTGGACGAAGCTGGAAGGTGACCTTGGGATTCCGATTCTACATAGTAGAACCAGACCCAGAGAAGAATTCTCAAGACTACATCGTGGGAAAGACGTTAGTCGAACCAAAGAACACCATGGTTCCAGTGAGAGTTTTGAACACAAGACCACACACTGTCAAACTAAGGCGAGGGGAGGTGACTGGAAAATGCACACCGATTACCGCCGTTGCAACAATATCTGAACGTGATGCTCCAAAACCTCTCCCATCACCTTGGACAGCGGAAACGAGAGAGACGCTGATGTATTTGCCTCACAGGACGGAGAATACGGCCGAACACACCTGGTACAACATCGAATGGACACTGGTGATACTAGACCAATTCGTCAGCCTGCTAGGCGCCTTCCATTGGCAAAGCAGACAGAAGTTGCAGAGATGGTGTCGGCAATGGAGAAAGAAGGTCTGATTGAAAGTCCGTGGGCATCAAAGGTTGTACTGGTTAAGAAGAAAGATGGCAGCACGCGGTTCTGCGTGGACTATCGGCAGCTCAATTACGTCGCCAAGAAAGACAGCTATCCTCTGCCACGGATTGACGACACGCTGGACACACTATCAGGAGCCCAATGGTTTTCCACTTTCGACTTGAAGAGTGGCTACTGGCAGGTACAGATCCATCCAGAAGACCGGGAGAAAACCGCCTTCACCGCAGGAAATGGGCTATGGCAATTCACGGTAATGCCATTCGGGCTGTGCAATGCCCCGGTGACTTTCGAGCGATTGATGGAATGTGTCCTGCAAGGGTTAACATGGAAAACCTGTTTGGTATACTTGGATGATGTCATCGTCGTAGGAAAAACGTTTGCGCAACACCGAGACAATCTAAGGGATGTGTTTCAAAGGCTTCGAAGTGCCCACCTGAAGCTCAACCCCAAGAAGTGCGCCCTGTTTAGAGCGGAAGTCAAGTACCTGGGACACATAATTTCAGCGAAAGGAGTGAGAACCGATCCAGAGAAGGTAGAAGCTGTGAAAAACTGGCCAGTCCCCAAGGATAAATACCAACTAAGGAGCTTCCTGGGCCTAACCACCTACTACAGACGGTTCGTGAAGGATTTTGCCGGGATCGCAAAGAGCCTGCACCAGTTGACGGAAAAGGGAAAACAATTCAAATGGTCAATTGAGTGCGAGAAGATCTTCAAGGCACTTAAACAACGGCTATGCGATGCCCCGATACTAGCTTACCCCACTCCCGAGGAAACGTTCACTGTGGATACAGATGCTAGTAATGTCGGGGTAGGAGCCGTACTCTCCCAGGTGCATGATGGCCAAGAGAAGGTGGTTGCGTACTTCAGCAAGGTGCTCTCTAAGCCAGAAAGGAACTACTGCGTGACAAGGAGAGAACTTCTAGCTTTGATCTTGGCTACGAAGCATTTTTACAAATACCTCTACGGGAGGAAGTTCGTTCTTCGCACAGACCATGCAGCCTTAAAATGGCTATTACAGTTCAAGAGTCCTGAGGGTTAGGTCGCAAGATGGATCGAAAAGGTGCAAATCTACGACTACGAAATACAGCATCGTAAAGGAAAACTCCACTCTAATGCGGATGCACTGTCCCGGAGACCATGCAGAACGGATTGTAAACATTGTGCGCGTCAGGAAGAACGGGAGCTGGTTTCCATCCAAAGAATGAGAGCCGAACCTATCGCCGGCTGGAGCATAGGTGAGATCCGGAACACTCAGAAGGAAGACCCGGATATCGAGCCAATTCTGGCCTGGAAGGAGAACATGGAGAAACCGGATCATCAGAACATCTCTCACAGAAGCCCGACCTTAAAGGCATATTTTGCGCAGTGGGACTCCCTCCATGTCCAAGAAGGTGTTCTGAGAAGAAAATGGGAATCCTCCGACGGAAAGTCGTTTGTAATGCAGCTTGTCGTGCCGCGGACGAGGGTCAAGGAGGTGTTACGGGAAATCTTCCAAGAGACGTGTCAACTACTCGGAATCAAAAAGACACGGATAACCCCGCTTCATCCACAGTCGGACGGTATGGTGAAGCGTTTCAATAGGACTTTGGACGAACATCTCTCGAAGGTCGTAAGTGACTACCAACGGGATTGGGACCGGCAGATTCCCTTGTTTTTGATGGCCTATAGAAGTGCCGTGCATAGCACTACTCGACATACGCCGTTCGAAATCTTGTTGGGTGGAATAACTCCGTTACTCAGTGAGGTGTAATTTGGATCTCCTACCAATGAGCCCAGAAATGAAGAAGAGTACTTGGCGGACCTTAGGGAAAGGCTTAGGGACATACACCAAAGGACCAGAAGCCAGATTAAGATAACGAGCGACCGCATGAAGACCAGGTATGATGCCAAGGCAACAACGTCAGGATTCCAGGAGGGAGATCTAGTGTGGCTGTATAATCCCCATCGCCAAAAGGGGAAATCGCCTTAGTTGCAGCAAAACTGGGAGGGTCCCTACAGAATAATAACCCGCATCAACGATGTTATCTACCGCATCCAGCGAGGACCAAGGGCCAAAATGAAAGTGGTTCATGTGGACCGACTGAGTCGATACAGTGGCCGAAGTGAGGACGCACTTGTTCGGGACGAACAAGTCTAAGAGGGGGGCAGTGTAACATAATGTAGCATAATAGCATAATACGCCCTCAAACAGGCAACAAATTCCGAAGTGTCTTTTCATTCTGGCATAATTTTGTTCCGAAGTGTCTTTTCATTTGAGGTTCGTGTCTGCAGTTACTGTCCACAGTTCGTGTCCACGATAAGAGACGGATAATATCTAAGACAACGTCACGGAATTTAGAGAGAATTATAACCGCAAGAAATTATTGTCATCTTGGAATTATTACATCAGAATTTTCTTGTTCCAGTGGTCGAAGAATTTGCTAGAAGTTTCTGGCTATCGGAAATGCTGCTATATGAGGACAGATGGCGATCGAGGCAAGGTAGTTGGTTGTGAACCGCACGAGGAGATTGGAAAAGTGATAACAGCCGAAGTTGTAATTTTGTGATAAATTGAATGTTGAGAGTTAACAAGAAGAAGTAATTAGTTTGGATTTGTGAATTAAGTAATTGAAAGGAGATAAAGTGATCTGAGAAGAAAGAGACCTTGTAAGGAAGGAGTTTGCGAAGAATAGTATAGTGTGAACTTGAATTATTCTATAGACTAGAAAATAAAGAAATAATTTCACAGAATATCGTTTTATCTACTCGAGCCGTAGCTCGCATATTAAAATATCTTCTCTGCAATATAAGACGTTCATTATACGCGAATGATATTGCCATAGAGTCTCTGATAGCCCGGGCCTTCGTCGATCAGCAATTGTCTTTAGCAGATTGGTTCTTTTAGATGATTTATTAAAAAACCTAACGATACTACTAACAAAGCCAAAAAATAGTTTCAACTCAGGAATGCTTTCTAACGATTTAGATAACACTAGATTCAGAACAAGGCATAACAGGGAATAAAAATAGCCATTGGGCATATATTCCGGATTCTTATTTGGACTCCACCATGGCCACCGGGTATTACGGCCGCACCATCGTAGTGACCTATTAACTTTTCTTTACAGTTAAAACTATCTAAGACATTTATAATTTTATCGCACAAAATAACCGCGTTTCGACCGACACTCACGTCAAAGAAACCTAGAAATCTTTCTTGTATTCTATTTTCTACTAAATAACGCAGTACAATACTAAGCTGTTCTCTGTGGCTCACATCTGGTGTTTCATCGACTATCACAAATACAAATTTTATTGAACTGATTTGATCCTTAATTTCGGATTTGATGACTGCAGCGATACTATGTATCACGTCATTTTGAATGTCATTAGAGAGGCCGGAAAAAATTGAGTTTTGAGAACTTGAACTTTGTTCTAAATGCGAATCCATTAAATTGTCGTACTTAGCCAAGTATGAAAGGATTTCAATATAATTACCGCTATTATCTGATCCAGATTTTTCGTCATGACCACAGAATGCCAGCTCTTGTTTTCCTAGAAGAGCTACAGTGTCAATGAAATGCTTCATTAAATCGCGATTGCGGTCAACTTTTCTATTATGAGCCTCGTAAGAATTCCCTAAAGGAGTCTCTATGCGAAATTCGCCAAATTCATGCAAATGCAAGCAGCTGCATATATGCTTTTCCGTTTGAATATGTTTATTGGAGGAATTAATAAAATTGTTTATATCAAAGAAACCTGTGCGACTCCAAACAATAGGAGAATTAGAAAAAGGAAGACAAGCAACTGCCAGTCGGCAATGGATTCTTTTTGTAAAAAGACTCATGAAAATGTTTCTGATACCCATCCTTTCGCGTATAATCAATTTTCATTGATAGTGTCAAGCGACCTAGTTCTTTAACTTTTTTTTTTTTTTGCAAAAAAGAAAACTTACTGAACTTGTGGGTTTCTTTTAGAAGAAAATCTGTTAAACAACACTCAAAATTAACTAGAGACATCTTGTCTAAGAATAATAAGAATGTTTAATGGGGCACCTCTTGAGTAGATTTATGATTACTTACTTGGTATATAGCTAATAACTATTCACTTAGCTCACTCACTATTTTATAATAATTTAATAAATTAAAACACTAACTTCACTACCAATATTTAATTGATAAATTTTTAAAATTTTCTAATAATTAGCAGTCACAAAAATCACAAAAATTTGCATCCGAATTTTCAATAAATCACGCACAGTTACACAACCGATTTGCAATTGTCATTTCAAATTTGCAAAAAAAAAAAAATTATACAAAGAAATTATACCCAACAAGTTTAAGAAAAACATCAAACGCCGTTCGAACCACTACATCACCCAAAAACCCGATTTTCGTCGGCTTATTTTGTTGCCTACAATAAAGAAAAAAAAAACTCCCTCGAACTGAAACCTTTCTCCTCCACCAATGTTCATCCACAAAAGCCAAGAAAACCCGGTTTATTTTCCTCATAAGCGAATGTATTTTAGACAAAGAAATCGCAAATAAACTTCTACTATATGCTAGAAAGGAATAGAGTTGAAAGTTTGTACTGTGAAGAAATGAATGCATAAGCCGGAAAATGAACGGCTTTTCAAAAAAAAAAAAAAAAAATTCAGTGTACGCTTTTCTTTTGAACAAGAAGTTGTCTCTCGCTAGCGGAGTTCATACTTGTCTCGGCTATGTGTGCGAGTTTGTGTATGAGTAAAAATGAATAAACAACCGAAGTGGTTGCAGGTTTTCATCTTCGAGCGTGTATAAAGTTATGATTTATGAATGAAAAATGGTTTGATGAACAATTAATTGAATGTGATTGTTGATAAGTTCTTTCACTTTTATTGAACTTTTTTCCAGGGTTGCCGTCTCCCTCCATATGAAATATATCTACGAATGAGGAAAGGGGTTTGTTGTCAGTAAGTCCGAATTGCTGTTTGCTTTAGTTCTTGGGTCGTCTACAGGTAAAGTTTGTAATAGCGTTTGTCTCGTTAAGTCGGGTCATTGTTTGTTATTGTTCTTTTCTTGTTCCTTTTGTTTTTGTGTTTGTTGATTTTGTTAAGATTTTGGTCCCACGAGTATTTCAGAAAAAAACAGTCCGTGCCGGTAGAACAGATAAATCTGGATAAGGCAACTGTGTACGGCAGATCTTGCCTGGGTATCCGAAAAATCTCATATCCGATACCCATATATGTGCTTATTTCACCACTGAAATCAGGTACCTCAATCCTGTGGTCAAAAGGCATAAACAGGATATTCTTTTGTTTTGCGGAAGGTGAAAGTCATCGAAAGACATTGAAGCCACGATTGCTTGCAATAGTGTTGGACTTTAACCCGAAAAAAAAAATACCTCCCTTGGTAGACTGGCTTACAGTTTATATGTTAAGTATTCTCCGACGAATACTTAACATATCCATTTCAAATAGTAAAACAATGGTAATGGCAATAATACTCACATTTTTGCCGTCACACAACAATTTTTAGACGTTGCTCAGGCCTTTAATAAAGTCTGGCATAAGAGTTTAGAGTATAAACTAGACAATATTTTGAGATTTTTAAAACTTATATAGCAAATAGATTCTTTATGGAAAAACGTACTCTGAACTTCGAGAAATACAAGCAGGTGTTTCCGCAGGGGATGTTCTAGGGCCGACACTGTATTTATTGTGTACTAGTGATATAACATATACCAATGACACAATGTTAGCCACTTTCACAGACGACACTGCAATCGTTAACGTTTAAAGCAAAAGAAAAGTTATAAAATGCAGTTAACAAGATAGGAGTTTGGACGCAATTATAATGAATTAAACAAATTAAGGCAAAATCAACTTATATCAACTTTACAAACAAAAGAATAACGAGTTTCCCTATCGTTATTAATAATCAAGTTGTACCTTATTCTAACTCAACTAAATACCTGGATATGAATTTGGACGCCAAATTAAAATGGTAATGTTAAAAAAGAAGGTGAGAAGTTGAATATTATGATAGATATAGAAAACTGTACTGGTTATTGGGACGTAATTCAGAAATGTCTACTGACATTTATATATATTATATACAAGCAAATATTAAAACCTATATGGACGTATGGGCTTGTACAAAAAAAACGAATGCACAAATAGTACAAACAATTCTAAACAAAGTACTTTGTAGAGTAGTTAATGCACCCTGGTTTATTATTGTAGAAACACGGAATTGCATCTTGATTTGCAGATTGCGCTATTCGTCACAACCAGCGTCTGCAGGTGCATGTTAACAAAAGCAACTTTTTCAAACTGAAAAAAAAATCATTTGTCTATCTTTTATTGATTGGTCATAATGGTTTAGTGCAAGTATAATTCCACACTACTTTGTGTTGCAAATCCCTTAGTGTCTTTCTAGATTTCCACCTTAATTAAAAAAATTATAATTAACCTGAATGGAAAATAGGTAAGTCTTCAAAATCTTCAACAAAATAACTTATGTTCCAAAGTTTATGTGTTTTTTTTTTTGCTACCTTTGCGATCAGGATACAGCACTAAGTAATAAGAACATGAATTAAAAGAAAGTTACATAATATTGAGATTGACTATAATCTGAGATTCAATATTTTTACGAATCCAATACATTTTTCTTAAACGAAGAAAAATTTAATTAAAGAGAATAGGCTTTGAGCAAAGAGAGGCTGCGTTGTACCATTAGCCATTTTTTGATATCACCGACGATCCCTATTAGTTAACATACTGTAGCATAATAATAACTACGCGCCTATGTCTATGCAGCAAATTCCGAAGTGACTTTCCATTCTGGCAGAATTTTGGTTCAAACTGTCCTTCATTCGAGGTTCGTGTCTGGGACGAAGTCTCCACAGCTCATGTCAACGAAAGAGACAAATAATATTAGGGATAATATTAGGGATAATATTAGGGAATTATAACTGCAAGAATTATTTCTCTTGTTCCAGTGGTCGAAGAATTTGCTAGAAGTTTCTGGCTATCAGAAACTTCTGCTATATAAGGACAGATGGCGATCAAAAAAAAAAGACAGTTGGTTTAGAACCGTGGCGAAGAGATTGGAAAAGTGATAATGGGCGAAGTTGTAATTTGGTGATAAATTGAAAGTTGAGAGTGAACAAGAAAAAGTAATTAGTTTGGATTTGTGAATTAAGAAATTGAAAGGAGATAAAGTGATTTGAGAGGAAAGAGACCTTGTAAGAAAAGAATAAGGCGAAGAATAGTATAGTGTGAACTTGAATTGTTCTATAGAGTAGAAAATAAAGAAATAATTTCTCAGAATAATTGTTTTATCTACTCGAGCCGTAGCTCGCATACTACATTGGTGTCAGAAGTGGGATAAAACTTATTCTGTGAATAACTATTTCCGTGGTGTGAAATTGCACAAGCAAAAAAAAAAAAAAAAACGATTTCTGTGTTGAGTTAATTAGTTGCGCAAAATGGGTCGCAAATTGGGAAAACTAACTATAACTCAACTAAAGGCAGAACTCAGTAAGCGGAACCTCGACACAACTGGGGGAAAAGATGCCCTACTGATTCGTCTGGAAGAAGCAGTAACGCAGGAAGGTGAAAATCCGCACGACGTAGAGTTTGACGTGGAAGAGGAAGCAGTAAGTACAGCAGCCGACCCGGGTATAACAAGTCTGCTCCTGCAACTTAAGTTAGTCATGGACGAACAAAAGAAAGCAATAGAAGATCAAAGGAATTCTCTAGAACTTAAGCTGGACGAACAAAAGAAAGCGATGGACGAACAAAAGAAAGCAATGGGCGACCAAAGGAATTCTCTAGAACTTAAGCTGGACGAACAAAAGAAAGCAATGGACGAACAAAAAAATTCTCTAGATGCTCTGGAAAGTAAACTTGATGAGCAAAACAAGAACTTGGAATCCAAATTCGAAGTGATCGAAGAGAAAATCGAGAAGGTCGAGACGCAACTCGAAAAAGTCGAAACTAGATTCGATGAAAATTTTGAGAAACATGAAACTCAGTTCGGGAAGATAGAGACTCAGTTTGAAAAAGTGGATACGAAATTCGAGATAGTAGGAAAGCAAGTCGAAAATCTTGCTAAGGAGCTCAGCAACGTGAAGAGACAGAAAGCACGGGAATATTCCACTGACGGTCTGAGAAGAAAGGAGATGCAGCCTCCTATCTTCGATGGTCAAACATCATGGCCAATTTATAAGAGGCAATTCGAAGCGGCCGCAATGACCAATAGCTGGGACGATGAAGAGAAGTCTATTGCACTCACGCTTGCACTGAGGGGTCCAGCTGCGGAGCTCTTGCAGACCATCCCGGAAGATAAACAGCAGAACTACGACTCTCTGGTTCAGGCTATCGAGATGCGGTTTGGGGATGAACACATGCAGCAGGTGTACAGGGTTCAGCTGCGTAGTCGAGTCCAGAAAAGGGGGGAAACGCTCCAACAGTTGCAAGCAGATATAGAGCGACTAGCCCATCTTTCATACCCTAAAGCCGGTGAGGAGCTTATCAACGAAATGGCGGTGGAAGCTTTTATTCAGGCCATAGAGGACAGACAACTGCAAATGGCTGTAAGGATGGCTGAAAAGCGAACACTCCCCGAGGCATTGGCATTCGCTTTGTCAATGAAGGCTGCGGACCAAGCATACCAGGGAATACACCGTGTCAGGGAAATGTCCGTCGTGGAATGCTCATGCCAGAGAACAGCCGTCATGGATGAAGACAGAGCTCGCGGAAGTCAAATCCGTTGCTGGAATTGCAACCAAACCGGACACCTACAACGGCAGTGCAGAAGTGCACCTAGACGAGGAAATTGTCCACATTGCGGAAGTAGGAGAAGCAGAGAGGAAGCATTTTGTCGGTCAGACTTCCCAAAACCAGCAGTCGGGGGATGCGTAAGGACCAACTTCGCGGGGCAGAAGTTGGTTACTGGAATCGAGGCCCCCAGGACCACCATTCAAGTTTCGCAAACCAAACGGGGTAACAAGAGCCTGACAGTGGAGGCACTAATCAACAAGAAGAAGTGCGTAGCCACCATCGACACAGGTGCCACCGCCTCCATTGTAAGAAGAGATATCGTCAAAGGCTCCTGGCTGCACAACACCAACAGCTACTGCCTGAAGACTGCAACAGGGGAAATGGCGAAGGTATTTGGAGAAGTTCGTCTTACGATTACTCTGGCAGGACTGACGTTCGCCCATGCGTTTCTGGTGGCAGATATATGCGACGAGTGCATCATCGGAATAGACTTCATGAAAGCAAATGAAGTAATCTTGGACATCGGGATGCAAGTACTGAGGTATCTAAATGTGGAGATTCCGATGGTGTACGGAAATGAGAATGCCGTAACTCTCAGGACAGTCATCAGCAAAGACGAAGTTTTGCCGCCGTCTTCAGAGACAATCATTTGGACGAAGCTGGAAGGTGATCTTGGGAGCCACCGATTCTACATAGTAGAACCAGACCCAGAGAAGAATTCTCAAGACTACATCGTGGGAAAGACGTTAGTCGAACCAAAGAACACCATGGTTCCAGTGAGAGTTTTGAACGCAAGACCACACACTGTCAAACTAAGGCGAGGGGAGGTGACTGGAAAATGCACGCCGATTACCGCCGTCGCAACAATATCTGAACGTGATGCTCCAAAACCTCTCCCATCACCTTGGACAGCGGAAACGAGAGAGACGATTCTCCAGTCCAGTGAGCTGAATCAGGAGCAGCGAACTATGGCAGAGAATCTTATCAATGAGTACGCTGATGTATTTGCCGCACAGGACGGAGAATACGGCCGAACACACCTGGTACAACATCGAATAGACACTGGTGATACTAGACCAATTCGTCAGCCTGCTAGGCGCCTTCCATTGGCAAAGCAGACAGAAGTTGCAGAGATGGTGTCGGCAATGGAGAAAGAAGGTCTGATTGAAAGTTCCAAAAGTCCGTGGGCATCACCGGTTGTACTGGTTAAGAAGAAAGATGGCAGCACGCGGTTCTGCGTGGACTATCGGCAGCTCAATTACGTCACCAAGAAAGACAGCTACCCTCTGCCACGGATTGACGACACGCTAGACACACTATCAGGAGCCCGATGGTTTTCCACTCTCGACTTGAAGAGTGGCTACTGGCAGGTACAGATCCATCCAGAAGACCGGGAGAAAACCGCCTTCACCGCAGGAAATGGGCTATGGCAATTCACGGTAATGCCATTCGGGCTGTGCAATGCTCCGGCGACTTTCGAGCGATTGATGGAATGTGTCCTGCAAGGGTTAACATGGAAAACCTGTTTGGTATACTTGGATGATGTCATCGTCGTAGGAAAAACGTTTGCGCAACACCGAGACAATCTAAGGGATGTGTTTCAAAGGCTTCGAAGTGCCCACCTGAAGCTCAACCCCAAGAAGTGCGCCCTGTTTAGAGCGGAAGTCAAGTACCTGGGACACATAATTTCAGCGAAAGGAGTGAGAACCGATCCGGAGAAGGTCGAAGCGGTGAAAAACTGGCCAGTCCCCAAAGACAAACACCAACTAAGGAGCTTCCTGGGCCTAGCCACCTACTACAGACGGTTCGTGAAGGATTTTGCCGGGATCGCAAAGAACCTGCACCAGTTGACGGAAAAGGGAAAACAATTCAAATGGTCAATTGAGTGCGAGAAGAGCTTCAAGGCACTTAAACAACGGCTATGCGATGCCCCGATACTGGCTTACCCCACTCCCGGGGAAACGTTCGTTGTGGATGCAGATGCTAGTAATGTCGGGGTAGGAGCCGTACTCTCCCAGGTGCATGACGGCCAAGAGAAGGTGGTTGCGTACTTCAGCAAGGTGCTCTCTAAGCCAGAAATGAACTACTGCGTGACAAGGCGGGAACTTCTAGCTTTGATCTTGGCTACGAAGCATTTTCACAAATACCTCTACGGGAGGAAGTTCGTTCTTCGCACAGACCATGCAGCATTAAAATGGCTATTACAGTTCAAGAGTCCTGAGGGTCAGGTCGCAAGATGGATCGAAAGGCTGCAAATCTACGACTACGAAATACAGCATCGTAAAGGAAAACTCCACTCTAATGCGGATGCACTGTCCCGGAGACCATGCAGAACGGATTGTAAACATTGTGCGCGTCAGGAAGAACGGGAGCTGGTTTCCATCCAAAGAATGAGAGCCGAACCTATCGCCGGCTGGAGCGTAGATGAGATCCGGAACGCTCAGAAGGAAGACCCCGATATCGAGCCGATTCTGGCCTGGAAGGAGAACATGGAGAAACCGGATCATCAGGACATCTCTCACAGAAGCCCGACCTTAAAGGCATATTTTGCGCAGTGGGACTCCCTCCATGTCCAAGAAGGTGTTCTGAGAAGAAAATGGGAATCCTCCGACGGAAAATCGTTTGTAATGCAGCTTGTAGTACCGCGGACGAGGGTCAAGGAGGTGTTACAGGAAATGCATGGCGGGGCGACCGGAGGCCACTTGGGAGTGAATAAGACGCTAGAAAAGGTACGAGAACGTTTTTATTGGTTAAAAGCGAAGGAAGATATCGAAGACTGGTGCAGAAAATGCGACGTGTGTGCAGCTAGCAAGGGTCCGAGAATCAAAACTCGAGGTAAGATGCACCAATACAACGTGGGAGCACCTTTCGAACGAATCGCCATTGACATCGCAGGGCCCTTTCCGGAAACCGACAATGGTAATCGGTATATACTCGTAGTGATGGACTACTTCAGTAAGTGGCCGGAAGCGTTTCCGATCCCTAACCAGGAAGCCAGAACCGTGGCGGAGCAGATCGTCTACAATTGGGTTAGCAGATTCGGTGTGCCCTTGGAATTGCATTCTGACCAAGGGCGGAACTTCGAGTCAAGAATCTTCCAAGAGATGTGTCAACTACTCGGAATCAAAAAGACAAGGACAACCCCGCTTCATCCACAGTCGGACGGTATGGTGGAGCGTTTCAATAGGACTTTGGACGAACATCTCTCGAAGGTCGTAGGTGACTACCAACGGGATTGGGACCGGCAGATTCCCTTGTTTTTGATGGCCTATAGAAGTGCCGTGCATAGCACTACTCGACATACGCCGTTCGAAATCTTATTTGGTGGAATAGCTCGTTTACCCAGTGAGGTGAAATTTGGATCTCCTACCAATGAGCCCAGAAATGAAGAAGAGTACGTGGCGGACCTTACACGACACAGGTGCCACCGCCTCCATTGTAAGAAGAGATATCGTCAAAGGCTCCTGGCTGCACAACACCAACAGCTACTGCCTGAAGACTGCAACAGGGGAAATGGCGAAGGTATTTGGAGAAGTTCGTCTTACGATTACTCTGGCAGGACTGACGTTCGCCCATGCGTTTCTGGTGGCAGATATATGCGACGAGTGCATCATCGGAATAGACTTCATGAAAGCAAATGAAGTAATCTTGGACATCGGGATGCAAGTACTGAGGTATCTAAATGTGGAGATTCCGATGGTGTACGGAAATGAGAATGCCGTAACTCTCAGGACAGTCATCAGCAAAGACGAAGTTTTGCCGCCGTCTTCAGAGACAATCATTTGGACGAAGCTGGAAGGTGATCTTGGGAGCCACCGATTCTACATAGTAGAACCAGACCCAGAGAAGAATTCTCAAGACTACATCGTGGGAAAGACGTTAGTCGAACCAAAGAACACCATGGTTCCAGTGAGAGTTTTGAACGCAAGACCACACACTGTCAAACTAAGGCGAGGGGAGGTGACTGGAAAATGCACGCCGATTACCGCCGTCGCAACAATATCTGAACGTGATGCTCCAAAACCTCTCCCATCACCTTGGACAGCGGAAACGAGAGAGACGATTCTCCAGTCCAGTGAGCTGAATCAGGAGCAGCGAACTATGGCAGAGAATCTTATCAATGAGTACGCTGATGTATTTGCCGCACAGGACGGAGAATACGGCCGAACACACCTGGTACAACATCGAATAGACACTGGTGATACTAGACCAATTCGTCAGCCTGCTAGGCGCCTTCCATTGGCAAAGCAGACAGAAGTTGCAGAGATGGTGTCGGCAATGGAGAAAGAAGGTCTGATTGAAAGTTCCAAAAGTCCGTGGGCATCACCGGTTGTACTGGTTAAGAAGAAAGATGGCAGCACGCGGTTCTGCGTGGACTATCGGCAGCTCAATTACGTCACCAAGAAAGACAGCTACCCTCTGCCACGGATTGACGACACGCTAGACACACTATCAGGAGCCCGATGGTTTTCCACTCTCGACTTGAAGAGTGGCTACTGGCAGGTACAGATCCATCCAGAAGACCGGGAGAAAACCGCCTTCACCGCAGGAAATGGGCTATGGCAATTCACGGTAATGCCATTCGGGCTGTGCAATGCTCCGGCGACTTTCGAGCGATTGATGGAATGTGTCCTGCAAGGGTTAACATGGAAAACCTGTTTGGTATACTTGGATGATGTCATCGTCGTAGGAAAAACGTTTGCGCAACACCGAGACAATCTAAGGGATGTGTTTCAAAGGCTTCGAAGTGCCCACCTGAAGCTCAACCCCAAGAAGTGCGCCCTGTTTAGAGCGGAAGTCAAGTACCTGGGACACATAATTTCAGCGAAAGGAGTGAGAACCGATCCGGAGAAGGTCGAAGCGGTGAAAAACTGGCCAGTCCCCAAAGACAAACACCAACTAAGGAGCTTCCTGGGCCTAGCCACCTACTACAGACGGTTCGTGAAGGATTTTGCCGGGATCGCAAAGAACCTGTACCAGTTGACGGAAAAGGGAAAACAATTCAAATGGTCAATTGAGTGCGAGAAGAGCTTCAAGGCACTTAAACAACGGCTATGCGATGCCCCGATACTGGCTTACCCCACTCCCGGGGAAACGTTCGTTGTGGATGCAGATGCTAGTAATGTCGGGGTAGGAGCCGTACTCTCCCAGGTGCATGACGGCCAAGAGAAGGTGGTTGCGTACTTCAGCAAGGTGCTCTCTAAGCCAGAAATGAACTACTGCGTGACAAGGCGGGAACTTCTAGCTTTGATCTTGGCTACGAAGCATTTTCACAAATACCTCTACGGGAGGAAGTTCGTTCTTCGCACAGACCATGCAGCATTAAAATGGCTATTACAGTTCAAGAGTCCTGAGGGTCAGGTCGCAAGATGGATCGAAAGGCTGCAAATCTACGACTACGAAATACAGCATCGTAAAGGAAAACTCCACTCTAATGCGGATGCACTGTCCCGGAGACCATGCAGAACGGATTGTAAACATTGTGCGCGTCAGGAAGAACGGGAGCTGGTTTCCATCCAAAGAATGAGAGCCGAACCTATCGCCGGCTGGAGCGTAGATGAGATCCGGAACGCTCAGAAGGAAGACCCCGATATCGAGCCGATTCTGGCCTGGAAGGAGAACATGGAGAAACCGGATCATCAGGACATCTCTCACAGAAGCCCGACCTTAAAGGCATATTTTGCGCAGTGGGACTCCCTCCATGTCCAAGAAGGTGTTCTGAGAAGAAAATGGGAATCCTCCGACGGAAAATCGTTTGTAATGCAGCTTGTAGTACCGCGGACGAGGGTCAAGGAGGTGTTACAGGAAATGCATGGCGGGGCGACCGGAGGCCACTTGGGAGTGAATAAGACGCTAGAAAAGGTACGAGAACGTTTTTATTGGTTAAAAGCGAAGGAAGATATCGAAGACTGGTGCAGAAAATGCGACGTGTGTGCAGCTAGCAAGGGTCCGAGAATCAAAACTCGAGGTAAGATGCACCAATACAACGTGGGAGCACCTTTCGAACGAATCGCCATTGACATCGCAGGGCCCTTTCCGGAAACCGACAATGGTAATCGGTATATACTCGTAGTGATGGACTACTTCAGTAAGTGGCCGGAAGCGTTTCCGATCCCTAACCAGGAAGCCAGAACCGTGGCGGAGCAGATCGTCTACAATTGGGTTAGCAGATTCGGTGTGCCCTTGGAATTGCATTCTGACCAAGGGCGGAACTTCGAGTCAAGAATCTTCCAAGAGATGTGTCAACTACTCGGAATCAAAAAGACAAGGACAACCCCGCTTCATCCACAGTCGGACGGTATGGTGGAGCGTTTCAATAGGACTTTGGACGAACATCTCTCGAAGGTCGTAGGTGACTACCAACGGGATTGGGACCGGCAGATTCCCTTGTTTTTGATGGCCTATAGAAGTGCCGTGCATAGCACTACTCGACATACGCCGTTCGAAATCTTATTTGGTGGAATAGCTCGTTTACCCAGTGAGGTGAAATTTGGATCTCCTACCAATGAGCCCAGAAATGACGAAAAGTACGTGGCGGACCCTAGGGAAAGGCTTAGAGACATACACCAAAGGACCAGAAGCCAGATTAAGATAACGAGTGACCGCATGAAGACCAGGTATGATGCCAAGACAACAACGTCAGGATTCCAGGAAGGAGATCTAGTGTGGCTGTATAATCCCCATCGCCAAAAGGGGAAATCACCTACATTGCAGCAGAACTGGGAGGGTCCCTACAGAATAGTAACCCGCATCAACGATGTTGTCTACCGCATCCAGCGAGGACCAAGGGCCAAAATGAAAGTGGTTCATGTGGACCGACTGAGTCGATACAATGGCCGAAATGAGGATGCACTTGTTCGGGACGAACACGTCTAAGAGGGGGGCAGTGTAGCATAATAATAACTACGCGCCTATGTCTATGCAGCAAATTCCGAAGTGACTTTCCATTCTGGCAGAATTTTGGTTCAAACTGTCCTTCATTCGAGGTTCGTGTCTGGGACGAAGTCTCCACAGCTCATGTCAACGAAAGAGACAAATAATATTAGGGATAATATTAGGGATAATATTAGGGAATTATAACTGCAAGAATTATTTCTCTTGTTCCAGTGGTCGAAGAATTTGCTAGAAGTTTCTGGCTATCAGAAACTTCTGCTATATAAGGACAGATGGCGATCAAAAAAAAAAAGACAGTTGGTTTAGAACCGTGGCGAAGAGATTGGAAAAGTGATAATGGGCGAAGTTGTAATTTGGTGATAAATTGAAAGTTGAGAGTGAACAAGAAAAAGTAATTAGTTTGGATTTGTGAATTAAGAAATTGAAAGGAGATAAAGTGATTTGAGAGGAAAGAGACCTTGTAAGAAAAGAATAAGGCGAAGAATAGTATAGTGTGAACTTGAATTGTTCTATAGAGTAGAAAATAAAGAAATAATTTCTCAGAATAATTGTTTTATCTACTCGAGCCGTAGCTCGCATACTACAATACCTTACAAGACGAGATTTATCTTTTTATCAGAATCAAATAATTTCTTGATGAAGAAAACTTTAAATCAATCCAATTTGAATTAAACCTTTTTAAGTTAATGCCCTCATTCAAATGGGCCACGCCCTGATGCAACATGACAGAACAAAAGATCTCGCAAAGACTTCCGAATTTAACTAAACAGCCAACGCTAAAAAGCCACCCCAAAATGTCTCGAATATTAAGGTTAACATAATAACCTACCACCCTCAGTCTGTGCTCGGGCATATACGGAGCATTCTTTTAATTTGGAAACGCCTTTTTTATATCAACCATATTTGCATAAGTTCTTCGATGTGTCTTCTTCTCTCCCACTCCATTGCGTACACCCACGGCAATTGCTTTTAGTTGCATCCCCTTTTCATTCGTTAAAGGGGAATCTTCAGATTTCTATTCCAGAGTGGTGAGGCTATATTTTAAAGGATTTCTTTTAAATACAGGACTCACACCTGCAGAAGAGTTAGTAGTTCTTAGTTAAAAGAAAATACATATGTATGTCTCTGCATTGAATTACATGCATATAGATGTGCACGGCACATCCTTGTAACAGCAGAACAAAGGACACGGTGCACATTCATCATCCGCGATGATCTTTTCATGTGCATGCATAATTAAAGGGAAACTCTGCGAATTTTTGTATTTTATTCTTCGTGCCGCGGAGAAATGCCGTATCTTCACCAAATAATTGCTCAGATTGGATTCATAATGAGTCTTCATCCATCGTAATCCTGGTAGGTACATGATGAGGTTAAGGATTCTTCACAACGTGCAGCCATGAAAATTATTTTAATTTATTTGCAAAACAATTTAAAATGATAATTTGTCTCCTGTGCTCATTGGAATCTCACAAATTTGTAGGGAATTTTAATTACAAACTTTTCTTTAAGAGTAAAAGAAATGGTAGCCAAGGAAAAAAAATCAGGAAACTTTTCCAGAAAACTTATAAAAATAATTGCAATAAAAAAGTTTTCGTGGGGGTTTTTCTTTTATCGTTACTCCATGCGCAATAGAAATGGGAAACAAGATTTCATTCCCTAATGAGAGAATGGGGTGAATCTTCTTCACCGGAAACAAATTATGGTTGCGTCTACTTGTTTACAGTTAAAAGGAAAACTTTGCATCTTCGGACTAAGGAGTTTTTTTTAAGTTAATTGTTTTTTTTTTTTTGCTTTAATTTGAATACACAAGGATGAAGAATTAAATGCTGGTTTAGCAAGGCCTGAACAAGCAGATTTTCAAAATTTATATAAAGCAAGCTAGCCCTTCTATGATGCTCTTTTGTTCTGTTTCTGTTGTTTCGATCGACTTGTTTTTTGACGCTGAAAACAGTATGCTGTTTAAAAAAAAAAAATTCCGGAGACTCTCAGAGATCCGCATCCCGCACACAAAAATGCAACAAAACATACACTTTAGAATGGGCCGGTAAAATCATTTTCCAAACCCTCCTAGTGGGTGCCGGCTGGTAATAATCACTACAATTGTCGTGTGTGATGTACTTGTAAAGACGATGAATAGCTAAGGTCAGGCAGCACTGCTGTGGTGTTCCCTTACTTTCACCCCTTCAGACAAGGGGAATGAGGAATAGCCTTGAGGTAAGGCATGCCTGTCGTACGAGGCGACTGAAATCCACCTAATGGAGAGGAAAACTTCGTCGAATACAAATGACGTGGTCCTCCTGACAAGGGGTTTGTGTGCAGAAGTGTTTAATTACCAATAAAAATCTAAAGCAGTTTAAACATGTGCAATGCACATAACAAGTTTAAATGCATAGCCCAGGATACATACTCTTCGGAGGTCGGTGGTATGGATTCTGGAGGGTAAGGAGTCGTCAAATGAATAGATCACCACCATCTCAGTCGACAAAGTTGCCAGCTAAATACAAAAAAGCCTGTGAAGAAAGAAATGGTTTTAAGAAACTCAATGCAAACCTTATTAATGAGATCAACAGTTTAAAGTTTGAGTTGAAACTGTTAAAAGAACAAGTCACCAACGAAGTGTCAAAGGCGCCAACTTTGTTGCATATTCCACAGATGAAGAAGAATTGCACATAGAGACAGAATGGTGTTCATTTAAGCCAGGTGAAAAGAAATAAAAAAACCAAAAATGAATACGTACTCGTTACCCAAAGTGAACTTTAAAAAAAAAGTCCAGAAAAAATCCAAAACGAAAACAATCATAGTACTCCACATTACGAAATTTTAAGGATCACTAAATATTCTAGAGGATAATAAATTTAAAGCAAGTACAGCTCTAATAAATAGTAATGACATCGAAATAAATGTAGTAAACGAAGAATTGTAAAGAAACTTGACTAAATTACTCAACAAAAAAAAGGTGCAATGATATTCGTTGAAAATAAACAAACAAGACCAATAAAGGTTACTGCAAACAAATTACTGATACTGTTGTATATCGAAAGGTAAACTCACTTTTCTTACTTATTCAATATTTCCTTTATTTATTCGTAATTCACTGCAGCACACGTTTCCAGATTGAAATTCCAAGATGTAGACCGCGAGGTGCCAAACGTCAGAAAAAGACAAGTTCAACTGTGCTGCCAACAGTCGAGGTTTAATCGGTGCTACCACACTGTCTAAATATATACGATTTGTTGGCTATTCCTTGGTATCGGTGTTGGTGTTGAATGCGAATCTGATGGGACGGTTGCTTCTGCAGTTAGGGTAACGGGCGATGTCAGGGTATCTGTTGTTGTGCTATTAGGTGATGAATCGGGGTTGCTCGGAACTAGTTGAGTTTGACTGGTACCTTGGGGATTATAATTATTGGAAGCTTCTGGAATGGCAGTGGAAATATCACAATCTGAAGATTTTTTTGTCGAGCTAGTCTTCAACTCTGCTATTGGAATGTCCAGTGACTCACTTCTCGAATCATGTATAGTATCGTCCCCGGCTCGGTGTTTAATTTGATCCACATGTCGCCTTGCAATCTGTTTCTCGGTAGTTTGGACGATGTAGGACACTGGACCGGTTATTTCTGAAATCTTTCCTTTAATCCATTTCGGTTCATGAGAGTAGTTTCGTGTAAATACCGCATCTCCAATGTTGAAGCTGCGGGCTTGTTTGAATGTATCTCCTACTAAAGTTTCGGAATGATCGCAAATATTATCTGAATGCAAAACGTTTAACGCTGTTCTTAACTTTCGACCCATTAAAAGCTCAGCCGGGGTTTTTCCAGTCGCGGTATGAGGTGTTGTATGTTGTTTAAAAATAAATCTCTGAATTTGAGTTGCATATCTCCCTCTGCTAAGGTGGACAAGGACGCCTTGGTATGCTCCACCATCCTCTCGTCCTGGTCATTGCTGGATGGATGGTATGGCGCCGTCGTATGAAACGATATTCCGTTGCTCTTAAAAAAACTTCGAAGTTCTTCCGACACAAATGCTGTTCCATTGTCTGAGATGACTCTTTTCGGTAATCCATGAACCGCAAATATTTCTCGCAGTTTCGTAACAACTTCTGCGGCCGATTGACTGCAAACTATTTTAACCTCAAGCCATTTGGACATCGAGTCAACGATAATCAAAAATAAATTGCCCTTGTATGGGCCAGCGAAGTCCAGATGGAGGGTTGACCAAGGATTGAACTGACGTGGCGCAGCTGTTGGATTCGCACGATTTTTCTGGCACTGATCACATGCTTTTACTGTACTCTCAATCTGTTGATTCATTAGGGGCCACCAGACATAACTGCGTGATAAGGCTTTCATCAGGGTCATTCCAAGGTGATTTGCATGCAGAAGGCCCAAAATTTGACTTTGAAAAACTGGCGGTATCATGACTCGGTTGCCCCACAAAATACGTCCTTTGTGTGTTGACAGTTCTGTTCTTCTTTGAAAAAAAAGGTTGAAACTGGTGTTCTATTTATGATGGCCAACCGTGTAGTATCCAACGCAGTACCTTTGAATAATTGGCATCACCTCGCAGTTTCTTGTGCAACGTCCACCGCGCTAATTGAAGGATGGTTACTCTTTTCCAATAACAGTACATCGGTCGGTTCACTTATTACATCCACGGTGCTCTTTAATGGCAATTTGCTTAGACAATCTGCGTTTGCATTTAGTATTCCAGCTCTATGTTCCAACTCATAATCGTAAGCTGCGTGTAATAAACTCCATCTCAACATACGAGGGGAAATCATCACTGTAATAGGTTTATTCTTGTTGAAAATTCCTAATAAAGGCTTATGATCAGTAACAATCAAAACGGATCGACCCGCTATATACTGATGGAAGTGTTTCACGCCGAAAATTACAGATAATGCCTCTTTATCTATCTGCGCATAATTGCGCTCACTTTGACTTAGTGTACGCAATGTATATGCGACAGGCCTCTCGTTTTCCTCACCATCCCTGTGTGTTAATACCGCGCCTACTCCATATGGCGAGGCATCGTAATGGGTAAGTACTCTGTCGGATCTTAATAAAGTTTTTAATTCATTAAACGCTGTAGTATGTTCTTCCGTCCAGGACCATTTTACATTTTTATCTAACAGTCGGTGTAATTTTTTTGCTTTAGATGCTTTGTTTGGTAGGAATTTGTTATAAAAATTTAGCATTCCAAGGAACGATTGCAACATTTCTTTATTTTTGGGCAGTGGCACATTTTGAATGGCCTCCACTTTAGTTTTATTTGGGGCTATTCCGACACTTGAAATGTGAAAACCGAGAAAATCGATTTCTGGTTTCCCAAATATGCATTTAGACCTTCGAACCGTGACATTTGCCTGAGCCAGTCTATCTAATACTGCTTCTAGATTTTTGTTATGTGATACTTTATCCTGGCCCGAAACGATACTATCATCCAGAAACACCTTTACTCCCGAGATGCCACAAAGCAAATTCTCCATGAATCTTTTTACTTTGTATAGACCCCTATGAGTGTTTAAAGTTAAAAGTTCTGCTGAAGCTTCGTCTACTATTAATTGCTGGTAAGCCTGCTGTAAATCTAATTTTGTAAATACCTTTTCAGCCGATATTGCTGCCATAATCTCGGAGTATAGTGGTAAAGGATACGCGTTTGGTTTGGTGACCGCATTGACCGTACTCCTATAATCTCCACAGATTCTCATTGTACCATCTTTTTTAAGAACCGGTACGATAGGTGTCGCCCAACGTGAAAATTCGACGGGTTGAAGAATTGTTTGCTCCACCAACTTAT
Organism: Pocota personata; assembly: GCA_963082735.1. Lineage (NCBI taxonomy): Eukaryota > Metazoa > Arthropoda > Insecta > Diptera > Syrphidae > Pocota > Pocota personata. The sequence goes on from OY720430.1 coordinate 105,044,822, forward strand.
CGATCTCATCCTCCACAAATTTTCTCAAGGCAAAAGGTACTTGATGGTGTTTTAAAAAAATTGATGTTACCCCAGGTAGTACTTCGATGCTGACCAGTGGTCCCACATGAGCACCTAGTTCATCTTTAAAAATCCGATCATATTTTCTTTTCAAACAGTCCCAGTTGCTCTTCGCTTCCATAATGTTCACTCCCTTGATCGATATCCCCAAAGGTACAAACCAGTCACGTCCAAACAAACTCCGGCCGCCACCTGCAACAGCAACAACAGACAGATTATGCTCAACATTTTCATAATTTACGTTCACCCGTGTGGATCCTAGTATGTTTAGTGTTGCTTTAGACCATGTTTGCAACGTAAGTGGTGATGTCTCCAGCTTCTGGTCACTCTTCTTGATTCGCTCCCACGTCGTATCGGCTATCACTGTACAGGATGCCCCCGAATCCATGTCAAATTCTTCTACTGCGCCGTTGACCTTTAACTTGGTCATTATTTTCGATTGATGCGCATCAGCCATGCTGTTTATCTCGTCAGCAATGTTGTTTATTTCACCAAAAGAATTAGTAGCCATACGCAAAGGTTCCTCATGATGCACCTCATTTGATTGTTGCTGTAACACGTGCAGTTCGAGTCCATGTTGATTGTTCGGCTATGAACGTTTAATTTCAGTAAGAATAATGGACTGTAATCTACTGTAAATGAATTTAGCGTAAGACCGAATTAAACACCGCTTCTTTAAACGTTATAAACTGGAATGTATTTCTTTTCATAAAATTCTTTTTTTTATATACAAATTTATATATGATTTGTACATGGTTTGCTTGACGTTTGTGGGGGCGTTGTTGACATCAAGGTATGTCCCATGTGAGGCCCTTTTGCCTGATGACGTCACAGTGTCTGGAACATTCTCCCCCCCCCGTTAACGAAGATCACAAGTAGCGCCGGTCCTCATCGACATCATAATTCTTCAGTAGTTTAGTTGTTTGCTATCGTAATCTGCGATAAAGAAAGTTGGCAACCCTCTTCTAACTGACCGCTCGTCATTTGACCATGCAAAGAGAAAACGTATTGATAAATTTCTTCAACATGCATTGTACACAACAACAAAACATAAAACGAACGAGAATGACAGAGGACAATGAACGTAGCAGCTATTCTACGCACGATCCCGATATCCATGAGTGCGCGCTCTCTTCTCTTTCACCGACTGTGGTTCATTGTTTACCACCGGAGCAGTCGATCGTCGGTTAATGATTCGGTTGTGTGGTATTTATTCGTAGTGTAGTTAATTTTGTTTAATTTTAATGTGTGGATTTAATCCAGGTGAGTAGTGTTTTTTAATTATAAATTCATTTAATTTCATTTATTGTGTATTGAATTTTAGTATTTGTTTGTTTATTTGGCTTGTGGGTGTGTGTGTGTATGAATGGAATCGAACATGAGACACGAGAATGAGTGTCAACTGATTTGTGCAACGTGTGTGTGTGTGTGTGTAAAAGAATTAATTTTGTGTTTTCTTGAGTGTGGTATTGGATGATTGAGTAATTGAGTGAATGCAATTGAGTGATTGCTCTCACTTAGTGTACGGTACGTTGAGTTTTGTAGCGAATGGTGTTGCCGTGTAGCATTTCGCGGTGTGTTGATTTTAAATTCATTAGGTATTTAAGTATTAAATTTAAATTTGTTTTAAATTGATTGGTTGGGTTATTTGTTTGTGTCGCCTTCGTTGTTTGATTCGCTTTCGTTGATCGGTAGTGGGCATAGTTTCGTTATTGGTCGTTTGTACTCTCCTTGTTGCGTTCTTACCTTGACGACGCGTATTATGTCATCCTTGCCGGGGTAGCTCTCTGTGATGCGTCCTAAGCTCCACCTTGCCGGAGGTAGCCGATCATCCTTGATTAGTACCAAATCGCCTATTTTGAGTTGCCGTTGAGGTTTCAACCATTTCGGTCGCTGTTGTAAGCGGGCCAGATATTCCTGGTGCCAATGTTTCCAGAATGTCTGAAGATGCATTTGGATGGCCTTCCACCGATCGATGTAACCTTGTTTGCCTGTGGTCAGATCTGGTTCTGGAACGGTGAATATTGCTTCGCCTATTAAGAAGTGAGCTGGGGTGAGTGCTTGGAAGTCGTCTGGATTTTCTCCTACTCTGTTCCGGACGAACGTTTCCCACTTGGATGGTGATGCAGATATCCAGCAGAGGGCAATGGTGGAATCCGTCCATGCGTACATCTTGACGTCGTCTCGTTTTAGGATTCGACCGACATAGTGTAGAAGTTTCGCTGCAAGAACAGACCCGCATAGCTCTAACCTTGGCAGACTCACTGGGTTTACCGGTGCCACCTTGGACTTGGAAATTAGCAAGTGCATATGGACCTTGTGATCCTTGTCCACAACCCTGAGATATACGGCTGCTCCATAAGCCTTTTCCGAAGCGTCGCTGAAACCATGGAGTTCTATGCACTGTGACCTACCAATTGTGTGTACCCACCTTGGCAGACCTAAATTATTAATATTTTGTAAATCTTTATAAAAAGTGTCCCATTCTTCTAAAATAGCGGGTTCGACGGGCTCATCCCAAGACATCTTTCGGATCCAAAGAAGCTTCATAAAACATTTCGCTTTAGTTATGCATGGCGAAATCCAACCTAACGGGTCGAAGAGGCGTGCAATTGCCGAAAGTACGAATCTCTTCGTTGGTAGTGGATTGCTTGAAGGAATATACTGAAAGCGGAATACGTCGGTGGCAGGAAACCAATGAATACCTAGCGTTTTGACTTGATCCGAACCTTCTGTAGGTACTGCAAACGAAGATTCACAATCCTTTTCTGGAATGCCTTGAAGAAGTTCCTTCCTGTTGGATGTCCACTTCCGTAAGTTAAATCCCGCTGATTGGAGAGTTGCTCTAACTTCCTTTATTTTAATTTTGGCTTCTTCCAAGGTGTCTGCGCCGGAGATAAGGTCGTCGACATACATTTCGCCATCTATCATTTGAGCTGATAACGGGTATCGATGACGGGACTCTTCTGCTAGCTCCTTCAATGTTCGAATGGCCAGATACGGGGCCGAAGCCGTTCCAAAGGTCACAGTCTTAAGGCGGTAGATCTTGAGTTCTTCTGATGGATCCTTACGCCAGATGACCAGTTGAAAATAGGAATCCCGATCGCTGACCCAGATTTGACGGTACATCTTTTCGATGTCAGCCGTAAAGGTGTGCTGGTAGAGTCTCCACCGGAGGATAATGTCAGTCACATTGTGTTGAAGTGAGGGTCCTATCATCAGCTGGTCGTTCAATGAGACTCCATTCGACGTTCTGAAGGATGCATCGAACACAACTCTGAGTCTTGTTGTAGAACTAGCCTCCTTAATGACTGCGTGGTGGGGTAGGAAGTAATGATCTAATTTGGGTATGTCTTCTTGTTTTACCTCGCTCATATGTTCTAAGTCTCTGTATTCTTTCAGGCACGCGGAATATTGCTCATGTAGCTGGGGATTGGCACTGAGACGTTCCTCCAAACTCCTGAAGCGTTGTAAAGCACCTTCCTGTGATCTGCCCAAGACTGGATAGGCAGCTCCCTTAGAGGGTAGAGCCACCTGGTATCGCCCATCTACAGTACGCCTCACATGTTTGACGAAATGTTCCTCACAAGCGACATTCTCGGAAGTTTCGTACCATTCAAATGGAGCTTCTTCCTGTTCCCAAAACTTGCGAAGCTGAGCGTCGACATCTGTTGTTTGGAAGAAACTACGAATGGGTTGAGCCTGAACTGGAGCCTTTCCAAATAAAATCCAGCCTAATCTGGTTTTTTGCGCTACTGGCTGGTCCTCCTGCTTTGGTCTTCTCAGCTCGGGTAGCAAAATCTCGGCAAGAACATCGCTTCCCAAAAGAAGATCAACCTTTGCTGATTTGTTGAAAGATGGGTCTGCTAAAACCAGATCAGCGAGGTGTTCCCAATGAGCAACGGGGAGTGTCCGGGCCGGAAGATGGCCAGACAGCGACTTAAAGATGAAAGCCTTTGTTGATGTCTCGAAGGCTGAATGATGTGACGTAAGCACGACGTCAACAACCCTCTGACAAGTGCCACTGCTGACTAAACCCAACCCGGATACCTCAACGTGAGTGGATCTTGGCTTTAAACGTAGTAATTGGACAGCTGACTCTGTTATAAAACTCGCTTGAGAGCCCGAGTCAAGCAAGGCTCTAAACGAATAAGTCTCACCTGACGAAGCCCTAACCTTTATCAACGCAGTGGCTAACAAAACTTGTGTTGATGTGCTTGGCAGAGCATGGAAGCTGTTGACGGCCGAACTGCTGGAAGGCTGTGCTCCGTTGTTAGGCGAAAAAACTGAGCCTTCGGTGTTCATCGTGGTGAGAAAATTCTGTGGAGGATTTTGAGAGATACCTGACCTATGGGAAATACCTGACTGCCGAAATGTGGATGGATGAGAAGTGTTGGCCTGTGCTACATGCAATAAAGAATTATGTGGCTGCTCACAGTAGTAACACCTACGAGTGCTCGGACACTGCTCTGTGTTGTGGCTATATGCTAAGCAGTTCCGACAAATCCCTAATGTACCCACACTCTGAATTCGGTCCGCTGTACTCATCTTCAAAAATCGTCCACACTTACGAATAGGGTGTTGACCTCTGTTGCAAAGCTTGCAGGAAAACCTCTGGGCATTGGTCGACGTATAAAAACTACTCCGCTGTGGCACATTCCTTGCCGAATTCGTTGATGGTCGCGCCTGCTGTTGGTTAACGGCCTCCAGTGAACGGAACCTCGTCTCCAAAAACTGGGTAAATTCGGCAAATGTAGGAAGTTCCTTGTTGTCAGTCTTACTTCCAAGCCTTTCTTCCCACAGGTGTTGCGTTTTCGTCGGAAGTTTCTGAAGCAGGATGAAAATGAGCACAACGTCCCAATGCTGAACTGGAACCTTCAGATTTTCCAAGCTGTGAACAACTTCCATCGATGTATCGAGCAATTCCTTGATGGACTCGGATCGCTCTTGGGCTATTGAAGGCTGATTGAAGAAACATTTCAATTGCGTGTTCACTAGGAATCGTTGGTGATCATAACGGTCTGTTAAGATCTCCCATGCCTTGTGGTAGTTGCCGTTGTCAATTCCCAGGTGGGCCAAAAGTTTCTCTGCTTCCCCTGACACACTTGTTTTCAAGTAGTGCATTTTTTGTATTTCAGAGAGTGCCGAATTATGGTGAATTAAAGAGACAAATAAGTCATGAAAGGCTCGCCATGACTCATAACTCCCAGCGAAAACGGGTAAATTGATCTTGGGTAACCGAATGTCTACCTTTCTAGTTTCCTTGGATTCTGAATGATCCCTTTCTACTTTCTTTTCAGTTGGCTGTACCTTATCCATCGCGTCCAATAAGTCGCAACGATGTTCGAAGTAGAGCTCTCGGATTTGTTCGAAGCGAGTCTCGACTTCCCCTAACTCCTTCTCTGCTAATGACTCCAGAGCCGTTTCGAGTCGTCCAGTTGCTGCTTCCATTGTTCTTTCTAAAGCAGACAATCGACCAGAAACATAATTGGCTGTTCGCCTAGCAGAACCAGTTTTGGAAAAATTGGAGATATCTTTTTCCAATTGCTTCAGCGTATGTGCCAAATATGTTGCCATTATATTGGTAAAAATTTATTGCTCTTATTGCAGAAACAGGAACAAAGAAAAAAAATAAGAAGTCACTTACTTGTGAAAGCGCGGTGCTCCAGTTGAGAAAGGGGTTCCAAGTTCAGTTGGCTGCGTCCTCAGGGTTTCGGGAATTTCCAGATCCGGATCCAAATGTACACCACACAGCAGCACACGATTGATTTTTTTTTTTTTATTCTATGCACACTTAGCAAAAGTTTTAATTTAAATTTAAAATCAATTAAACTCGACTAAATTGTCTATAGAGATTATACGCGGCAGAAAACACACACACACACTATGGATTGACTGTTGATCAAAGAAAAATGTCCATTTTTCTTACTGAAATTAAACGTTCATAGCCGAACATTTGGTCATTACGAGCCGGATTAAAAAAAAAAAAAAAAAAATTTCTTAATTTAATCTTTCTCTAATTTGTGTTTATTTGCTGCCCTCTTTTTATAACACGCTCGGCTAGAGTGGCCACGCAACTGGCAAAAGTCAAAATTTTTGTCCTTAAAGAAACATTTGTCTGGCACATGACTCCCCTCATAGCGAGAACATTTATTGGAACCCTTCGCCTTTCTCAACTGTCACTGATATTGCGTTGACATTGCAAATACCTCATTGTTACTTCTGCCGTCAAGTACATTCCTATGTGCTGCCTCATGGGCCAAGGCTAGCTCATATGCTCTTTGAAAATCTAATTATGCTTCACTGAATAATCTTTTTTGCAGAGCTTCATCAGTGACACCACAAACGATCTGATCGCGCAACATGTTATTCAATTCCATGAAATTACAGTGCTCTGACAGTTTCCGCAAGTCCTTATCGAAGTCGGCAATAGATTCACCTATTTTCTGAGTCCTTTTATGAAATACGTACCGTTGAACGATCTCGTTTGGTTTTGGGTGGAAATGACCATCCAACTTTCCAAGAATCTCTTGAAAGGTCATATCCTTTGGCCCCAGTGGTGTCAGTAACGAGCGTATTATTTCGTAAGTCGTTTCTTCTACACAAGCAAGAAATATTGCTTTCAGCTGGACATCATTTCTAATGCCATTGGCCTCAAAGTAAAATTCCATCCTCTCCTTGTAATTGTTCCAAGACATCGATGGTTGGAATTGATCTAACCTTCCAAACGTATATGCGGACGTCATATCATTGAGGTTAGCCATTCCGGTTCTGTCGCTCTCGCCTTCACTCATGTTAATTCTCTGTTGAATTTTTGTTTGATCCTCGTCGCCAGTGTTGTATATTGAAAGGTAAACTCGCTTTCCTTATTTATACAATATTTCCTTTATTTTCCTTTATTTATTCGTAATTCATTGTAGCACACGTTTCCAGATTAAAATTCCAAGATGTAGACCGCGAGGTGCCAAACGTCAGAAAAAGACAAGTTCAACTGTGCTGTCAACAGTCGAGGTTTAATCGGTGCTACCACACTGTCTAAAAGCATAGTTAGAAACTTAAAATTGAAAAACTACAAAATACCAGAAGTTGTAAATATTGTAGCATAATAATAACTACGCTCCCTTAAAGTATGACGCAACAAATTCCGAAGTGACTTTTCATTCTGGCAGAATTTTGGTTCGAACTGTCCTTTCATTCGAGGTTCGTGTCTGGGATGAAGTCTCCACAGCTCATGTCAACGAAAGAGACGAATAATATCAGGGATAAAAGGGAATTATAACTGCAAGAATTATTTCTCTTGTTCCAGTGGTCGAAGAATTTGCTAGAAGTTTCTGGCTATCAGAAACTTCTGCTATATAAGGACAGATGGCGATTGAGAAAGGAGCAGTAGTTTCTAAACTGTGGCGAAGAGATTAGAAAAGTGATAGTGGGCGAAGTTGTAATTTTGTGATAAATTGGAAGTTGAGATTTAAGAAGAAGAAGTAATTAGTTTGGATTTGTGAATTAAGTAATTGAAAGGAGACAAAGTGATTTGAGAGGACAGAGACCTTGTAAGAAAAGAATTGCGAAGAATAGTGTGAACCTGAATTGTTCTATAGATTAGAAACCGTTTCCAATATTCGTGTTCACTTTTGGGCATGATGAAAATAAAAAAAAACATCTATGAACTTAAAGACATACTCGGATTGAAAAAACTTCACCCACTACAGAAATCAAAGCTAGTGCTGCAGTGCAAAAACTGCCAGAAGTATGGCCATACTGTAATTCTAACACAAAATGCATTATATGTGCAGGAGATCATCATAATAAAGACTGCAAAAAGAAAAAAAAAAGAGGAAAAGCATCCAGCCAATAACAGAGACTGTCTAGTAACAAAAATGTTACAGAAAACCAAAGATAACAAGAAACAGAAAATGGAATAATCAATGAAAAAGAACTCAGCAAACGCCCAAGAAAATACACTTTCGAGCAAAATGGTATTAAGGAAAAAATTGGCACAAATAATCGCAAATAATACAATAAAGCCTGCAGAAAGTCTGACAAAATTTGGAAAGTATTTATTATCCTGAAAATTCTGGGTAGTATCGAAAACATGGAAAAAAAAATAAAGTAATATTGGTGAGGATACATTTTCTTGAAAAACAAAAGAGCAGCATTCAAAATAACACTGGTGGATAAAAACATTAGAATGTTAGTACGCAAATTTTCTCAAGAATCATAAGGAATAATTGCAAGTGACTCTCGACATCAAAAATAGATATGTACGAATATATGTCTCATAACAGAGATACATTTTAAATTTGACATAAGCTTAAGACATTAACAATAAGCAACATACATTAAAATAAAAGCAAGTAGCGGTCTAATAACTGTAGTCGCCGTGTACATATTGTAATATGCGAGCTACGGCTCGAGTAGATAAAACGTTATTCTGTGAGATTATTTCTTTGTTTCTTGTCTATAGAACAATTCAAGTTCACACTATACTATTCTTTGCAAATTCTTTTCTTACAAGGTCTCTTTCTTCTCAAATCACTTTATCTCCTTTCAATTACTTAATTCACAAATCCAAACTAATTACTTCTTCTTGTTTACTCTAAACTTTCAATTTATCACAAAATTACACCTTCGCCGTTTATCACTTTTCCAATCTCTTCGTGCGGTTCGAAAACCAACTGCCCTGCCACGATCGCCATCTGTCCTTATATAGCCGCATTTCTGATAGCCAGAAACTTCTAGCAAATTCTTCGACCACTGGAACAAGAAACTTCTGATGTAATAATTCCAAGATGACAATAATCCCTTGCGGTTATAATTCTCTCTTAATTCCGTGACGTCGTCTTAGATATTATCCGTCTCTTACCGTGGACACGAACTTTGGACACGAACCTCGAATGAAAAGACACTTCGGAATGTGTTGCATAGTTTTTGGAGCGTAGTTATTATGCTACATTATGTTACAATATAGTTCTCCCAGCTTTAGGCTAAAGAAACATGATTTTGTTAGCCCCATCAGGTTATTTGTAAGTATTGTAACATAATGATAACTACGCTCCCTAAAAGTATAATGCAACAAATTCCGAAGTGTCTTTTCATTCTGGCGGAATTTTGGTCCGAAGTGTCCTTTCATTCGAGGTTCGTGTCTGCGGTTAGTCTCCACAGTTCATGTCTACGAAAGAGATGGATAATATCACTGATAAGAGAATTATAACCGCAAGAAATGATTGTCATCTTGGAATTATTACATCAGAATTTTTCTTGTTCCAGTGGTCGAAGAATTTGCTAGAAGTTTCTGGCTATCAGAAACTTCTGCTATATAAGGACAGATGGCGATCGAGAGCAGGCAGTTGGTTTAGAACCGTGGCGAAGAGATTGGAAAAGTTGTAATTTTGTGATAAAGTGAAAGTTGAGAGTTAACAAGAAGAAGTAATTAGTTTGGATTTGTGAATTAAGTAATTGAAAGGAGATAAAGTGATTTGAGAGGAAAGAGACCTTGTAAGAAAAGAATTTGCGAAGAATAGTATAGTGTGAACTTGAATTTTTCTATAGACTAGAAAATAAAGAAATATATTTCACAGAATATCGTTTTATCTACTCGAGCCGTAGCTCGCATATTACATTAGTGTCAGAAGTGGGATAAAATTTATTCTGTGAACAACTATTTCCGTGGTGTGAAATTGCACAATAAAGAAAAAAAAAACGATTTCTGTGTTGAGTTAATTAGTTGCGCAAAATGGGTCGCAAATTGGGAAAACTAACTATAGTTCAACTAAAGGCAGAACTCAGTAAGCGGAATCTCGACACAACTGGGGGAAAAGATGCCCTACTGATTCGCCAGTAGGAAGCAATAAAGCAGGAAGGAGAAAATCCGCATGACGTAGAGTTTGACGTGGGAGAGGAACCAGCAAGTACAGTAGCCGACCCGGATATAACAAGTCTGCTCCTGCAACTTAAGTCAGTCATGGACGAACAAAGGAAAACAATGGAAGACCAAAAGAAGTCTCTGGAACTTAAGCTCGATGACCAAAAGAAAGCAATAGACGACCAAAAGAACTCTCTAGAACTTAAGATGAACGAACAAAAGAAAGCAATGGACGACCTGAGGAATTCTCTAGAACTTAAGCTGGACGAACAAAAGAAAGCAATGGACGAACAAAAGAATTCTCCAGATGCTCTGGAAAGCAAACTTGATGAGCAAAACAGGAACTTGGAATCTAAATTCAAAGCGATCGAAGAGAAAATCGAGACGGTCGAGACGCAACTCGAAAAAGTCGAAACTAGATTCGATGAAAATTTTGAGAAACATGAAACTCAGTTCGGGAAGATAGAGACTCAGTTTGAAAAAGTGGATACGCAATTCGAGATAGTAGGAAAGCAAGTCGAAAATGTTGCTGAGGAGCTCAGCAACGTGAAGAGACAGAAGGCACGGAAATATTCCACTGACGATCTGAGAAGAAAGGAGATGCAGCCTTCTATCTTCGATGGTCAAACATCATGGCCAATTTATAAGAGGCAATTCGAAGCGGCCGCAATGACCAATAGCTGGGACGATGAAGAGAAGTCTATTGCACTCACGCTTGCACTGAGGGGTCCAGCTGCGGAGCTCTTGCAGACCATCCCGGAAGATAAACAGCAGAACTACGACTCTCTGGTTCAGGCTATCGAGATGCGGTTTGGGGATGTACACATGCAGCAGGTGTACAGGGTTCAGCTGCGTAGTCGAGTCCAGAAAAGGGGGGAAACGATCCAACAGTTGCAAGCGGATATAGAGCGACTAGCACATCTTTCATACCCTAAAGCCGGTGAGGAGCTTATCAGCGAAATGGCGGTGGAAGCTTTTATTCAGGCCATAGAGGACAGACAACTGCAAATGGCCGTAAGGATGGCTGAAAAGCGAACACTCCCCGAGGCATTGGCATTCGCTTTGTCAATGAAGGCTGCGGACCAAGCATACCAGGGAATACACCGTGTCAGGGAAATGTCCGTCGTGGAATGCTCATGCCAGAGAACAGCCGTCAAAGCTCGCGGAAGTCAAATCCGTTGCTGGAATTGCAACCAAACCGGACACCTACAACGGCAGTGCAGAAGTGCACCTAGACGAGGAAATTGTCCACATTGCGGAAGTAGGAGAAGCAGAGAGGAAGCATCTGGAGGTGATAACATCCATCCTGTCAGTCAGACTTCCCAAAACCAGCAGTCGGGAAATGCGTAAGGGCCAACTTCGCGGGGCAGAAGTTGGTTACTGGAATCGAGGCCCCCAGGACCACCATTCAAGTTTCGCAAACCAAACGGGATAACAAGAGCCTGACAGTGGAGGCACTAATCAACAAGAAGAAGTGCGTAGCCACCATCGACACAGGTGCCACTGCCTCCATTGTAAGAAGAGATATCGTCAAAAGCTCCTGGCTGCACAACACCAACAGCTACTGCCTGAAGACTGCAACAGGGGAAATGGCGAAGGTATTTGGAGAAGTTTGTCTTACGATTACTCTGGCAGGACTGACGTTCTCCCATGCGTTTCTGCTGGCAGATATATGCGACGAGTGCATCATCGGAATAGACTTCATGAAAGCAAATGAAGTAATCTTGGACATCGGGATGCAAGTACTGAGGTATCGAAATGTGGAGATTCCGATGGTGTACGGAAACGAGAATGCCGTAACTCTCAGGACAGTCATCAGCAAAGACGAAGTTTTGCCGCCGTCTTCAGAGACAATCATTTGGACGAAGCTGGAAGGTGATCTTGGGAGCCACCGATTCTACATAGTAGAACCAGACCCAGAGAAGAATTCTCAAGACTACATCGTGGGAAAGACGTTAGTCGAACCAAAGAACACCATGGTTCCAGTGAGGGTTTTGAACGCAAGACCACACACTGTCAAACTAAGGCGAGGGGAGGTGACTGGAACGCCGATTACCGCCGTCGCAACAATATCTGAACGTTATGCTCCAAAACCTCTCCCATCACCTTGGACAGCGGAAACGAGAGAGACGATTCTCCAGTCCAGTGAGCTGAATCAGGAGCAGCGAACTATGGCAGAGAATCTTATCAAAGAGTACGCTGATGTATTTGCCTCACAGGACGGAGAATACGGCCGAACACACCTGGTACAACATCGAATAGACACTGGTGATACTAGACCAATTCGGCAGCCTGCTAGGCGCCTTCCATTGGCAAAGCAGACAGAACTTGCAGAGATGGTGTCGGCAATGGGGAAAGAAGGTCTGATTGAAAGCTCCAAAAGTCCGTGGGCATCACTGGTCGTACTGGTTAAGAAGAAAGATGGCAGCACGCGGTTCTGCGTGGACTATCGGCAGCTCAATTACGTCACCAAGAAAGACAGCTATCCTCTGCCACGGATTGACGACACGCTAGACACACTATCAGGAGCCCGATGGTTTTCCACTCTCGACTAGAAGAGTGGCTACTGGCAGGTACAGATCCATCCAGAAGACCGGGAGAAAACCGCCTTCACCGCAGGAAATGGGCTATGGCAATTCACGGTAATGCCATTCGGGCTGTGCAATGCTCCGGCGACTTTCGAGCGATTGATGGAATGTGTCCTGCAAGGGTTAACATGGAAAACCTGTTTGGTATACTTGGATGATGTCATCGTCGTTGGAAAAACGTTTGCGCAACACCGAGACAATCTAAGGGATGTGTTTCAAAGGCTTCGAAGTGCCCACCTGAAGCTCAACCCCAAGAAGTGCGCTCTGTTTAGAGCGGAAGTCAAGTACCTGGGGTACATAATTTCAGCGAAAGGAGTGAGAACTGATCCAGAGAAAGTCGAAGCGGTGAAAACTGGCCAGTCCCCAAAGACAAACACCAACTAAGGAGCTTCCTGGGCCTAGCCACCTACTACAGACGGTTCGTGAAGGATTTTGCCGGGATCGCAAAGAGCTTGCACCAGTTGACGGAAAAGGGAAAACAATTCAAATGGTCAATTGAGTGCGAGAAGAGCTTCAAGGCACTTAAACAACGGATATGCGATGCCCCGATACTAGCTTACCCCACTCCCGGGGAAACGTTCATTGTGGATGCAGATGCTAGTAATGTCGGGGTAGGAGCCGTACTCTCCCAGGTGCATGATGGCCAAGAGAAGGTGGTTGCGTACTTCAGCAAGGTGCTCTCTAAGCCAGAAAGGAACTACTGCGTGACAAGGCGGGAACTTCTAGCTTTGATCTTGGCTACGAAGCATTTTCACAAATACCTCTATGGGAGGAAGTTCGTTCTTCACACAGACCATGCAGCCTTAAAATGGCTATTACAGTTCAAGAGTTCTGAGGGTCAGGTCGCAAGATGGATCGAAAGGCTGCAAATCTACGACTACGAAATACAGCATCGTAAAGGAAAACTCCACTCTAATGCGGATGCACTGTCCCGGAGACCATGCAGAACGGATTGTAAACATTGTGCGCGTCAGGAAGAACGGGAGCTGGTTTCCATCCAAAGAATGAGAGCCGAACCTATCGCCGGCTGGAGCGTAGATGAGATCCGGAACGCTCAGAAGGAAGACCCGGATATCGAGCCGATTCTGGCCTGGAAGGAGAACATGGAGAAACCGGATCATCAGGACATCTCTCACAGAAGCCCGACCTTAAAGGCATATTTTGCGCAGTGGGACTCCCTCCATGTCCAAGAAGGTGTTCTGAGAAGAAAATGGGAATCCTCCGACGGAAAATCGTTTGTAATGCAGCTTGTAGTACCGCGGACGAGGGTCAAGGAGGTGTTACAGGAAATGCATGGCGGGGCGACCGGAGGCCACTTGGGAGTGAATAAGACGCTAGAAAAGGTACGAGAACGTTTTTATTGGTTAAAAGCGAAGGAAGATATCGAAGACTGGTGCAGAAAATGCGACGTGTGTGCAGCTAGCAAGGGTCCGAGAATCAAAACTCGAGGTAAGATGCACCAATACAACGTGGGAGCACCTTTCGAACGAATCGCCATTGACATCGCAGGGCCCTTTCCGGAAACCGACAATGGTAATCGGTATATACTCGTAGTGATGGACTACTTCAGTAAGTGGCCGGAAGCGTTTCCGATCCCTAACCAGGAAGCCAGAACCGTGGCGGAGCAGATCGTCTACAATTGGGTTAGCAGATTCGGTGTGCCCTTGGAATTGCATTCTGACCAAGGGCGGAACTTCGAGTCAAGAATCTTCCAAGAGATGTGTCAACTACTCGGAATCAAAAAGACAAGGACAACCCCGCTTCATCCACAGTCGGACGGTATGGTGGAGCGTTTCAATAGGACTTTGGACGAACATCTCTCGAAGGTCGTAGGTGACTACCAACGGGATTGGGACCGGCAGATTCCCTTGTTTTTGATGGCCTATAGAAGTGCCGTGCATAGCACTACTCGACATACGCCGTTCGAAATCTTATTTGGTGGAATAGCTCGTTTACCCAGTGAGGTGAAATTTGGATCTCCTACCAATGAGCCCAGAAATGACGAAAAGTACGTGGCGGACCCTAGGGAAAGGCTTAGAGACATACACCAAAGGACCAGAAGCCAGATTAAGATAACGAGTGACCGCATGAAGACCAGGTATGATGCCAAGACAACAACGTCAGGATTCCAGGAAGGAGATCTAGTGTGGCTGTATAATCCCCATCGCCAAAAGGGGAAATCACCTACATTGCAGCAGAACTGGGAGGGTCCCTACAGAATAGTAACCCGCATCAACGATGTTGTCTACCGCATCCAGCGAGGACCAAGGGCCAAAATGAAAGTGGTTCATGTGGACCGACTGAGTCGATACAATGGCCGAAATGAGGATGCACTTGTTCGGGACGAACACGTCTAAGAGGGGGGCAGTGTAGCATAATAATAACTACGCGCCTATGTCTATGCAGCAAATTCCGAAGTGACTTTCCATTCTGGCAGAATTTTGGTTCAAACTGTCCTTCATTCGAGGTTCGTGTCTGGGACGAAGTCTCCACAGCTCATGTCAACGAAAGAGACAAATAATATTAGGGATAATATTAGGGATAATATTAGGGAATTATAACTGCAAGAATTATTTCTCTTGTTCCAGTGGTCGAAGAATTTGCTAGAAGTTTCTGGCTATCAGAAACTTCTGCTATATAAGGACAGATGGCGATCAAAAAAAAAAAGACAGTTGGTTTAGAACCGTGGCGAAGAGATTGGAAAAGTGATAATGGGCGAAGTTGTAATTTGGTGATAAATTGAAAGTTGAGAGTGAACAAGAAAAAGTAATTAGTTTGGATTTGTGAATTAAGAAATTGAAAGGAGATAAAGTGATTTGAGAGGAAAGAGACCTTGTAAGAAAAGAATAAGGCGAAGAATAGTATAGTGTGAACTTGAATTGTTCTATAGAGTAGAAAATAAAGAAATAATTTCTCAGAATAATTGTTTTATCTACTCGAGCCGTAGCTCGCATACTACAATACCTTACAAGACGAGATTTATCTTTTTATCAGAATCAAATAATTTCTTGATGAAGAAAACTTTAAATCAATCCAATTTGAATTAAACCTTTTTAAGTTAATGCCCTCATTCAAATGGGCCACGCCCTGATGCAACATGACAGAACAAAAGATCTCGCAAAGACTTCCGAATTTAACTAAACAGCCAACGCTAAAAAGCCACCCCAAAATGTCTCGAATATTAAGGTTAACATAATAACCTACCACCCTCAGTCTGTGCTCGGGCATATACGGAGCATTCTTTTAATTTGGAAACGCCTTTTTTATATCAACCATATTTGCATAAGTTCTTCGATGTGTCTTCTTCTCTCCCACTCCATTGCGTACACCCACGGCAATTGCTTTTAGTTGCATCCCCTTTTCATTCGTTAAAGGGGAATCTTCAGATTTCTATTCCAGAGTGGTGAGGCTATATTTTAAAGGATTTCTTTTAAATACAGGACTCACACCTGCAGAAGAGTTAGTAGTTCTTAGTTAAAAGAAAATACATATGTATGTCTCTGCATTGAATTACATGCATATAGATGTGCACGGCACATCCTTGTAACAGCAGAACAAAGGACACGGTGCACATTCATCATCCGCGATGATCTTTTCATGTGCATGCATAATTAAAGGGAAACTCTGCGAATTTTTGTATTTTATTCTTCGTGCCGCGGAGAAATGCCGTATCTTCACCAAATAATTGCTCAGATTGGATTCATAATGAGTCTTCATCCATCGTAATCCTGGTAGGTACATGATGAGGTTAAGGATTCTTCACAACGTGCAGCCATGAAAATTATTTTAATTTATTTGCAAAACAATTTAAAATGATAATTTGTCTCCTGTGCTCATTGGAATCTCACAAATTTGTAGGGAATTTTAATTACAAACTTTTCTTTAAGAGTAAAAGAAATGGTAGCCAAGGAAAAAAAATCAGGAAACTTTTCCAGAAAACTTATAAAAATAATTGCAATAAAAAAGTTTTCGTGGGGGTTTTTCTTTTATCGTTACTCCATGCGCAATAGAAATGGGAAACAAGATTTCATTCCCTAATGAGAGAATGGGGTGAATCTTCTTCACCGGAAACAAATTATGGTTGCGTCTACTTGTTTACAGTTAAAAGGAAAACTTTGCATCTTCGGACTAAGGAGTTTTTTTTAAGTTAATTGTTTTTTTTTTTTTGCTTTAATTTGAATACACAAGGATGAAGAATTAAATGCTGGTTTAGCAAGGCCTGAACAAGCAGATTTTCAAAATTTATATAAAGCAAGCTAGCCCTTCTATGATGCTCTTTTGTTCTGTTTCTGTTGTTTCGATCGACTTGTTTTTTGACGCTGAAAACAGTATGCTGTTTAAAAAAAAAAAATTCCGGAGACTCTCAGAGATCCGCATCCCGCACACAAAAATGCAACAAAACATACACTTTAGAATGGGCCGGTAAAATCATTTTCCAAACCCTCCTAGTGGGTGCCGGCTGGTAATAATCACTACAATTGTCGTGTGTGATGTACTTGTAAAGACGATGAATAGCTAAGGTCAGGCAGCACTGCTGTGGTGTTCCCTTACTTTCACCCCTTCAGACAAGGGGAATGAGGAATAGCCTTGAGGTAAGGCATGCCTGTCGTACGAGGCGACTGAAATCCACCTAATGGAGAGGAAAACTTCGTCGAATACAAATGACGTGGTCCTCCTGACAAGGGGTTTGTGTGCAGAAGTGTTTAATTACCAATAAAAATCTAAAGCAGTTTAAACATGTGCAATGCACATAACAAGTTTAAATGCATAGCCCAGGATACATACTCTTCGGAGGTCGGTGGTATGGATTCTGGAGGGTAAGGAGTCGTCAAATGAATAGATCACCACCATCTCAGTCGACAAAGTTGCCAGCTAAATACAAAAAAGCCTGTGAAGAAAGAAATGGTTTTAAGAAACTCAATGCAAACCTTATTAATGAGATCAACAGTTTAAAGTTTGAGTTGAAACTGTTAAAAGAACAAGTCACCAACGAAGTGTCAAAGGCGCCAACTTTGTTGCATATTCCACAGATGAAGAAGAATTGCACATAGAGACAGAATGGTGTTCATTTAAGCCAGGTGAAAAGAAATAAAAAAACCAAAAATGAATACGTACTCGTTACCCAAAGTGAACTTTAAAAAAAAAGTCCAGAAAAAATCCAAAACGAAAACAATCATAGTACTCCACATTACGAAATTTTAAGGATCACTAAATATTCTAGAGGATAATAAATTTAAAGCAAGTACAGCTCTAATAAATAGTAATGACATCGAAATAAATGTAGTAAACGAAGAATTGTAAAGAAACTTGACTAAATTACTCAACAAAAAAAAGGTGCAATGATATTCGTTGAAAATAAACAAACAAGACCAATAAAGGTTACTGCAAACAAATTACTGATACTGTTGTATATCGAAAGGTAAACTCACTTTTCTTACTTATTCAATATTTCCTTTATTTATTCGTAATTCACTGCAGCACACGTTTCCAGATTGAAATTCCAAGATGTAGACCGCGAGGTGCCAAACGTCAGAAAAAGACAAGTTCAACTGTGCTGCCAACAGTCGAGGTTTAATCGGTGCTACCACACTGTCTAAATATATACGATTTGTTGGCTATTCCTTGGTATCGGTGTTGGTGTTGAATGCGAATCTGATGGGACGGTTGCTTCTGCAGTTAGGGTAACGGGCGATGTCAGGGTATCTGTTGTTGTGCTATTAGGTGATGAATCGGGGTTGCTCGGAACTAGTTGAGTTTGACTGGTACCTTGGGGATTATAATTATTGGAAGCTTCTGGAATGGCAGTGGAAATATCACAATCTGAAGATTTTTTTGTCGAGCTAGTCTTCAACTCTGCTATTGGAATGTCCAGTGACTCACTTCTCGAATCATGTATAGTATCGTCCCCGGCTCGGTGTTTAATTTGATCCACATGTCGCCTTGCAATCTGTTTCTCGGTAGTTTGGACGATGTAGGACACTGGACCGGTTATTTCTGAAATCTTTCCTTTAATCCATTTCGGTTCATGAGAGTAGTTTCGTGTAAATACCGCATCTCCAATGTTGAAGCTGCGGGCTTGTTTGAATGTATCTCCTACTAAAGTTTCGGAATGATCGCAAATATTATCTGAATGCAAAACGTTTAACGCTGTTCTTAACTTTCGACCCATTAAAAGCTCAGCCGGGGTTTTTCCAGTCGCGGTATGAGGTGTTGTATGTTGTTTAAAAATAAATCTCTGAATTTGAGTTGCATATCTCCCTCTGCTAAGGTGGACAAGGACGCCTTGGTATGCTCCACCATCCTCTCGTCCTGGTCATTGCTGGATGGATGGTATGGCGCCGTCGTATGAAACGATATTCCGTTGCTCTTAAAAAAACTTCGAAGTTCTTCCGACACAAATGCTGTTCCATTGTCTGAGATGACTCTTTTCGGTAATCCATGAACCGCAAATATTTCTCGCAGTTTCGTAACAACTTCTGCGGCCGATTGACTGCAAACTATTTTAACCTCAAGCCATTTGGACATCGAGTCAACGATAATCAAAAATAAATTGCCCTTGTATGGGCCAGCGAAGTCCAGATGGAGGGTTGACCAAGGATTGAACTGACGTGGCGCAGCTGTTGGATTCGCACGATTTTTCTGGCACTGATCACATGCTTTTACTGTACTCTCAATCTGTTGATTCATTAGGGGCCACCAGACATAACTGCGTGATAAGGCTTTCATCAGGGTCATTCCAAGGTGATTTGCATGCAGAAGGCCCAAAATTTGACTTTGAAAAACTGGCGGTATCATGACTCGGTTGCCCCACAAAATACGTCCTTTGTGTGTTGACAGTTCTGTTCTTCTTTGAAAAAAAAGGTTGAAACTGGTGTTCTATTTATGATGGCCAACCGTGTAGTATCCAACGCAGTACCTTTGAATAATTGGCATCACCTCGCAGTTTCTTGTGCAACGTCCACCGCGCTAATTGAAGGATGGTTACTCTTTTCCAATAACAGTACATCGGTCGGTTCACTTATTACATCCACGGTGCTCTTTAATGGCAATTTGCTTAGACAATCTGCGTTTGCATTTAGTATTCCAGCTCTATGTTCCAACTCATAATCGTAAGCTGCGTGTAATAAACTCCATCTCAACATACGAGGGGAAATCATCACTGTAATAGGTTTATTCTTGTTGAAAATTCCTAATAAAGGCTTATGATCAGTAACAATCAAAACGGATCGACCCGCTATATACTGATGGAAGTGTTTCACGCCGAAAATTACAGATAATGCCTCTTTATCTATCTGCGCATAATTGCGCTCACTTTGACTTAGTGTACGCAATGTATATGCGACAGGCCTCTCGTTTTCCTCACCATCCCTGTGTGTTAATACCGCGCCTACTCCATATGGCGAGGCATCGTAATGGGTAAGTACTCTGTCGGATCTTAATAAAGTTTTTAATTCATTAAACGCTGTAGTATGTTCTTCCGTCCAGGACCATTTTACATTTTTATCTAACAGTCGGTGTAATTTTTTTGCTTTAGATGCTTTGTTTGGTAGGAATTTGTTATAAAAATTTAGCATTCCAAGGAACGATTGCAACATTTCTTTATTTTTGGGCAGTGGCACATTTTGAATGGCCTCCACTTTAGTTTTATTTGGGGCTATTCCGACACTTGAAATGTGAAAACCGAGAAAATCGATTTCTGGTTTCCCAAATATGCATTTAGACCTTCGAACCGTGACATTTGCCTGAGCCAGTCTATCTAATACTGCTTCTAGATTTTTGTTATGTGATACTTTATCCTGGCCCGAAACGATACTATCATCCAGAAACACCTTTACTCCCGAGATGCCACAAAGCAAATTCTCCATGAATCTTTTTACTTTGTATAGACCCCTATGAGTGTTTAAAGTTAAAAGTTCTGCTGAAGCTTCGTCTACTATTAATTGCTGGTAAGCCTGCTGTAAATCTAATTTTGTAAATACCTTTTCAGCCGATATTGCTGCCATAATCTCGGAGTATAGTGGTAAAGGATACGCGTTTGGTTTGGTGACCGCATTGACCGTACTCCTATAATCTCCACAGATTCTCATTGTACCATCTTTTTTAAGAACCGGTACGATAGGTGTCGCCCAACGTGAAAATTCGACGGGTTGAAGAATTGTTTGCTCCACCAACTTATCGATCTCATCCTCCACAAATTTTCTCAAGGCAAAAGGTACTTGATGGTGTTTTAAAAAAATTGATGTTACCCCAGGTAGTACTTCGATGCTGACCAGTGGTCCCACATGAGCACCTAGTTCATCTTTAAAAATCCGATCATATTTTCTTTTCAAACAGTCCCAGTTGCTCTTCGCTTCCATAATGTTCACTCCCTTGATCGATATCCCCAAAGGTACAAACCAGTCACGTCCAAACAAACTCCGGCCGCCACCTGCAACAGCAACAACAGACAGATTATGCTCAACATTTTCATAATTTACGTTCACCCGTGTGGATCCTAGTATGTTTAGTGTTGCTTTAGACCATGTTTGCAACGTAAGTGGTGATGTCTCCAGCTTCTGGTCACTCTTCTTGATTCGCTCCCACGTCGTATCGGCTATCACTGTACAGGATGCCCCCGAATCCATGTCAAATTCTTCTACTGCGCCGTTGACCTTTAACTTGGTCATTATTTTCGATTGATGCGCATCAGCCATGCTGTTTATCTCGTCAGCAATGTTGTTTATTTCACCAAAAGAATTAGTAGCCATACGCAAAGGTTCCTCATGATGCACCTCATTTGATTGTTGCTGTAACACGTGCAGTTCGAGTCCATGTTGATTGTTCGGCTATGAACGTTTAATTTCAGTAAGAATAATGGACTGTAATCTACTGTAAATGAATTTAGCGTAAGACCGAATTAAACACCGCTTCTTTAAACGTTATAAACTGGAATGTATTTCTTTTCATAAAATTCTTTTTTTTATATACAAATTTATATATGATTTGTACATGGTTTGCTTGACGTTTGTGGGGGCGTTGTTGACATCAAGGTATGTCCCATGTGAGGCCCTTTTGCCTGATGACGTCACAGTGTCTGGAACATTCTCCCCCCCCCGTTAACGAAGATCACAAGTAGCGCCGGTCCTCATCGACATCATAATTCTTCAGTAGTTTAGTTGTTTGCTATCGTAATCTGCGATAAAGAAAGTTGGCAACCCTCTTCTAACTGACCGCTCGTCATTTGACCATGCAAAGAGAAAACGTATTGATAAATTTCTTCAACATGCATTGTACACAACAACAAAACATAAAACGAACGAGAATGACAGAGGACAATGAACGTAGCAGCTATTCTACGCACGATCCCGATATCCATGAGTGCGCGCTCTCTTCTCTTTCACCGACTGTGGTTCATTGTTTACCACCGGAGCAGTCGATCGTCGGTTAATGATTCGGTTGTGTGGTATTTATTCGTAGTGTAGTTAATTTTGTTTAATTTTAATGTGTGGATTTAATCCAGGTGAGTAGTGTTTTTTAATTATAAATTCATTTAATTTCATTTATTGTGTATTGAATTTTAGTATTTGTTTGTTTATTTGGCTTGTGGGTGTGTGTGTGTATGAATGGAATCGAACATGAGACACGAGAATGAGTGTCAACTGATTTGTGCAACGTGTGTGTGTGTGTGTGTAAAAGAATTAATTTTGTGTTTTCTTGAGTGTGGTATTGGATGATTGAGTAATTGAGTGAATGCAATTGAGTGATTGCTCTCACTTAGTGTACGGTACGTTGAGTTTTGTAGCGAATGGTGTTGCCGTGTAGCATTTCGCGGTGTGTTGATTTTAAATTCATTAGGTATTTAAGTATTAAATTTAAATTTGTTTTAAATTGATTGGTTGGGTTATTTGTTTGTGTCGCCTTCGTTGTTTGATTCGCTTTCGTTGATCGGTAGTGGGCATAGTTTCGTTATTGGTCGTTTGTACTCTCCTTGTTGCGTTCTTACCTTGACGACGCGTATTATGTCATCCTTGCCGGGGTAGCTCTCTGTGATGCGTCCTAAGCTCCACCTTGCCGGAGGTAGCCGATCATCCTTGATTAGTACCAAATCGCCTATTTTGAGTTGCCGTTGAGGTTTCAACCATTTCGGTCGCTGTTGTAAGCGGGCCAGATATTCCTGGTGCCAATGTTTCCAGAATGTCTGAAGATGCATTTGGATGGCCTTCCACCGATCGATGTAACCTTGTTTGCCTGTGGTCAGATCTGGTTCTGGAACGGTGAATATTGCTTCGCCTATTAAGAAGTGAGCTGGGGTGAGTGCTTGGAAGTCGTCTGGATTTTCTCCTACTCTGTTCCGGACGAACGTTTCCCACTTGGATGGTGATGCAGATATCCAGCAGAGGGCAATGGTGGAATCCGTCCATGCGTACATCTTGACGTCGTCTCGTTTTAGGATTCGACCGACATAGTGTAGAAGTTTCGCTGCAAGAACAGACCCGCATAGCTCTAACCTTGGCAGACTCACTGGGTTTACCGGTGCCACCTTGGACTTGGAAATTAGCAAGTGCATATGGACCTTGTGATCCTTGTCCACAACCCTGAGATATACGGCTGCTCCATAAGCCTTTTCCGAAGCGTCGCTGAAACCATGGAGTTCTATGCACTGTGACCTACCAATTGTGTGTACCCACCTTGGCAGACCTAAATTATTAATATTTTGTAAATCTTTATAAAAAGTGTCCCATTCTTCTAAAATAGCGGGTTCGACGGGCTCATCCCAAGACATCTTTCGGATCCAAAGAAGCTTCATAAAACATTTCGCTTTAGTTATGCATGGCGAAATCCAACCTAACGGGTCGAAGAGGCGTGCAATTGCCGAAAGTACGAATCTCTTCGTTGGTAGTGGATTGCTTGAAGGAATATACTGAAAGCGGAATACGTCGGTGGCAGGAAACCAATGAATACCTAGCGTTTTGACTTGATCCGAACCTTCTGTAGGTACTGCAAACGAAGATTCACAATCCTTTTCTGGAATGCCTTGAAGAAGTTCCTTCCTGTTGGATGTCCACTTCCGTAAGTTAAATCCCGCTGATTGGAGAGTTGCTCTAACTTCCTTTATTTTAATTTTGGCTTCTTCCAAGGTGTCTGCGCCGGAGATAAGGTCGTCGACATACATTTCGCCATCTATCATTTGAGCTGATAACGGGTATCGATGACGGGACTCTTCTGCTAGCTCCTTCAATGTTCGAATGGCCAGATACGGGGCCGAAGCCGTTCCAAAGGTCACAGTCTTAAGGCGGTAGATCTTGAGTTCTTCTGATGGATCCTTACGCCAGATGACCAGTTGAAAATAGGAATCCCGATCGCTGACCCAGATTTGACGGTACATCTTTTCGATGTCAGCCGTAAAGGTGTGCTGGTAGAGTCTCCACCGGAGGATAATGTCAGTCACATTGTGTTGAAGTGAGGGTCCTATCATCAGCTGGTCGTTCAATGAGACTCCATTCGACGTTCTGAAGGATGCATCGAACACAACTCTGAGTCTTGTTGTAGAACTAGCCTCCTTAATGACTGCGTGGTGGGGTAGGAAGTAATGATCTAATTTGGGTATGTCTTCTTGTTTTACCTCGCTCATATGTTCTAAGTCTCTGTATTCTTTCAGGCACGCGGAATATTGCTCATGTAGCTGGGGATTGGCACTGAGACGTTCCTCCAAACTCCTGAAGCGTTGTAAAGCACCTTCCTGTGATCTGCCCAAGACTGGATAGGCAGCTCCCTTAGAGGGTAGAGCCACCTGGTATCGCCCATCTACAGTACGCCTCACATGTTTGACGAAATGTTCCTCACAAGCGACATTCTCGGAAGTTTCGTACCATTCAAATGGAGCTTCTTCCTGTTCCCAAAACTTGCGAAGCTGAGCGTCGACATCTGTTGTTTGGAAGAAACTACGAATGGGTTGAGCCTGAACTGGAGCCTTTCCAAATAAAATCCAGCCTAATCTGGTTAATCTGGCGAAGGAAGATATCGAAGACTGGTGCAGAAAATGCGACGTATGTAAAGCTAGCAAGGGTCCGAGAATCAAAACTCGAGGTAAGATGCACCAATACAACGTGGGAGTACCTTTCGAACGAATCGCCATGGACATCGCAGGGCCCTTTCCGGAAACCGATAATGGTAATCGGTATATACTCGTAGTAATGGACTACTTCAGTAAGTGGCCGAAAGCGTTTCCGATCCCTAACCAGGAAGCCAGAACCGTGGCGGAGTAGATCGTCTACAATTGGGTGAGCAGAGATGTGTCAACTACTCGGAATCAAAAAGACACGGATAACCCCGTTTCATCCACAGTCGGACGGTATGGTGAAGCGTTTCAATAGGACTTTGGACGAACATCTCTCGAAGGTCGTAGGCGACTACCAACGTGATTGGGACCGGCAGATTCCCTTTTTTTTGATGGCCTATAGAAGTGCCGTGCATAGCACTACTCGACATACGCCGTTCGAAATCTTGGTTGGTGGAATAGCTCGTTTACCCAGTGAGGTGAAATTTGGATCTCCTACCAATGAGCCCAGAAATGAAGAAGAGTACGTGGCGGACCTTAGGGAAAGGCTTAGGGACATACACCAAAGGACCAGAAGCCAGATAAGATAACGAGCGACCGTATGAAGACCAGGTATGATGTCAAAGCAACAACGTCAGGATTCCAGGAGGGAGATCTAGTGTGGCTGTATAATCCCCATCGCCAAAAGGGGAAATCACCTAAGTTGCAGCAGAACTGGGAGGGTCCCTACAGAATAATAACCCGCAACAACGACGTTGTCTACCGCATCCAGCGAGGACCAAGGGCCAAAATGAAAGTGGTTCATGTGGACCGACTGAGTCGATACAATATCCGAAGTGAGGACGCACTTGTTCGGGACGAACAAGTCTAAGAGGGGGGCAGTGTAACATAAGTAGCATAATAACTATGCACCAACAACTATGCAACTAATTCCGAAGTGTCTTTTCATTCTGGCATAATTTCGTTCCGAAGTGTCTTTTCATTCTGGCATAATTTTGTTCCGAAGTGTCTTTTCATTTGAGGTTCGTGTCTGCAGTTACTGTCCACAGTTCGTGTCCACGATAAGAGACGGATAATATCTAAGACAACGTCACGGAATTTGGAGAGAATTATAACCGCAAGAAATTACTGTCATCTTGGAATTATTAATTATTAGGTTCGTGTCTGGGTTAGTCTCCACAGTTCATGTCTACGAAAGAAACGGATAATATCACGGATAAGAGAATTATAACTGCAAGAAATGATTGTCATCTTGGAATTATTACATCAGAATTTTTCTTGTTCCAGTGGTCGAAGAATTTGCTAGAAGTTTCTGGCTATCAGAAACTTCTGCTATATAAGGACAGATGGCGATCGAGAGCAGGCAGTTGGTTTAAAACCGTGGCGAAGAGATTGGAAAAGTGGTAATGGGCGAAGTTGTAATTTTGTGATAAATTGAAAGTTGAGAGTTAACAAGAAGAAGTAATTAGTTTGGATTTGTGAATTAAGTAATTGAAAGGAGATAAAGTGATTTGAGAGGAAAGAGACTTTGTAAGAAAAGAATTTGCGAAGGATAGATTAGTGTGAACTTGAATTGTTCTATAGCTAGAAAATAAAGAAATAATTTCACAGAATATCGTTTTATCTACTCGAGCCGTAGCTCGCATATTACAGTATAATAGACGGATATTTTAACGCTAAATTACTGGGGATCGAGATTAACAGACTCAAGAGGAGGAGAATTATTTGAAATGGTAAAAAACGGGCGATAAATATTACTCAAAACGTCCTACTTACTGGCGTATAGATAGGAGTAAGATCCCGGATGTTATCGACTTTTTTTTGTAACTAAGAATATCTCGTCAAACACCTTGTAGTAAATGGCTTTCAACTATACGAAGATACAGATTTTTTTTTTCCGAGGGTACGTCTTCAAAAACACTATGAGGACCGTAAAACGCGTGCTCATAGTAATGCGGGATTTTTCCCACTAAAAAAAAAACATCCCTTCAAAATTGATACTCTTTACTGCAACTAAGTATTGACTTAACAAGCAGTTTTCATATAACGAGATTAAAACGTTTAACAGGTATCTTCCATTAAAGAAAGTTCCTGCTTGTTCCACAATTTTAACACGGTTGTGATTTATCTAGTTATATCGAATGGTTTCGTTCTTTGTAGACGGCGCATTAAATTTCGCTCATCTAGAATTTGTAGAACTCTATTGTTCACGTGTCCTTCTAATCGGTTTTTGTGTTTTTCGCGCAAAGTTTTTAATTTCATCTTCCACAGTGGCAATTTCAAGATCTTTATGGATATCGTTGTTTCTTATGTCCCACGGTGCGCTGACAATTCGTCTTAGCACTTCATTTTCAAAAGATTGTAAAATATTGTAATTGTTTTTTTGGTACAACCCCAAAGTTGTATACCATATGACCGCACCGGTTTAAACACTTGCTTATATAAAAGCAGTTTGTTATCTACGTTAAGCTTGGAATATTTTCCAAGTAACTAGTACATTTCACTGTGTTTATTTTCGAGTTCTTTGCATATTTTTTCACGTGCGGTATTTGGTTTCGTTTAAAAAAGGAATTCGATCGTAATTGACAAAGATAGGTAAATTATTTGACTTCATCGTTATCGTGAATTAATAGCCGCATTTGGTGTATTGTGCTTGTCTTTTGTATTTCTTCCTTTACTGTCGATACTTTGAGGTCTTTATGGATGTCGTCGTTGGAAATATACTATGGAACGTCTATTATCGTTCTTAATATTTTTGATTGCTGCTTCTGCACGACATTTATATTTGATTTACTCGCTGATCCCCACAACTGAAGTCCGTATGGCCATATTGGTTTTATAATTATTTTATTGATGAGGAGTTTGTTGTCTATTGAAAGACCCGAATTTCTACACAGCAACCAAAATAGTTGTCTAAATTTGTTCTTGATTTGATTACGTTTTGTGAGTATATACGTATGTTGTTTCCAAATTAACTTTTGGTCTATGTGCATTCCCAAGTACGAGTACTCATACTTAGCTTTCTTGGCTAAAGTTACTGTCTTGACGTTAAGTTTAATAGTTGGTATATACACCACAAGAAAAATAACAAATAATTCAATTATTAAAGTTAACGTTCTTCTGTCTTGTCTTCCTTATTTGTATGCCCCAGTTTTTGAACCAGTTGGTTAATAAGTCAGGATGATTTTCGAGTTCGGAGATAGTCTGTTCGAGAATTTTGTGCGAAGTAAGTATTACTGTGTCATCTGCGAAAATCGCAATCATTGCATTTCTTGTCTGAGGTGTGGGAATGTCAAATGTATATATAAGATATAATGAAGGTTCTAGGACGCTTCCCTGAGGAACTTCAGCTTCTGCTTTAAGAAGATTTGAGTGCTCATCTCTGTGTTGTACGTAGAAGCAGTGTTTGTTAATGTAGCTTTTAATGATTTGGAAGGAGTCAGTTGGAAGTAGGAAGTGTAGTTTGTATAAAAGACCCTTATGTCAAACTTTGTCAAATGCCTTCGAAATGTCAAGATGAATTGCCGTTCTTTAGCTCAGCTCGTCCAAATCTTTCGATATTTTGTTGATTATTCGGTGTATTTGTTGTACAGTTGAGTGCTTGCGTCTAAATCCAAACTGATTGCTGGGAACTATATTATTTGCGTCCATTATTGGTTGTGGTCTGTCTATTAGGATTTTTTCGAACAACTTGGATACTACTGGCAGTAAACTTATTGGTCTGTAATTGCCGGTTTGAGTAGCGTCTTTCCCAGGTTTTAGAACTGCTATCACTTTGGCTACATTCCAAACCTTTGGGAAGTATTTTAAAGTAAAAATAGCATTAAACAGATTTCGGAGGTATAAAAGTGCGTTTTGGGGTAGTTCTATTAATATTTGATCGGTAATAAGATCATATCCAGGACTTTTTTTTGGTTAATTTTGTGTTGAATGTAGTACTTTATTTCTTTTATTGTTACCTGATATAGTTGTGCTTTGGATACTAGAAGTTGTAGGTAAGCTTATGACTGAATTATTTTTGTCGTTAGTAAAAGTCGCTCTAAAATATTCAGCTGGGTAAGATTTACATGAATAGATTTGGTTTTGTTTAGCGCGATTCGACAAGTCTATTCAATGTTTCTTGCAACATGTTAGTGGTTTCTTCTATAGTTTTTCCCGTCGCCAGAACGACAGTGCCATCGGCAAATGTACCTAATGGGGTGCTTTCTTCTTGCGGTATATCATGAGTATACAATAGATACAAGAGCAGACCTAAAACACTTCCTTGCGGTACCCCAGCCGCTATTTCTTTAAATTCTGAATAATCGATACGTTTGACACGGAAGTGTCCATTCGCGAGGTATGACTCTAAAATGTCATAAAAAGGTCTTGGCAAAACTTGTCGCAATCTGAACTTCAAGCCTTCGTGCCTCACTTTATCAAAGGCTTGGAAAATTTGTTAGCGCTTTCCTTTTTTTTTTCACCAAATCTTTAATTTCCGGAGGATATTTTAAAGAATTATTTTCCTGCTTTTTTGTCAGTGCTGGAGTATTCTTTCAGGAGGCATACTGCAAAGTCAATCAGGTCGGGTATTTAGTTTGTATCAGTTGGCTAGTAAGTAGGTTGACCCGTCGATTGAGAGGCACAGCTATATTGCATACTCACATCGTAAAGCATTCTATCTTTATACATACATCTTGAGCTCCAGAAGGTGTGTTTTGAGTTAAAGTCACCACCGATTATAAAACGTGGTGCAAGGGAGTTAAAAATGTTTATGAAATAATTTTTTTTAAGCACGATTCGATTAAGACAATAAATAGACCATATTAAATTCTATTTTTAGTTCTGGTGAATGTTCGATACTTTCTTTTATATATGTATGTATTTATAATGATGATCCGCCCCTTGCCATTTCCGACGGGTGACAGGTGTGATATCCGCAGTATCCTTTAATCTTTGCGTGCGATTGTTTCGTCATATGTGTTTCAGAAATTAAACAAACGTCAATATCGTTTTCACGTATAAATATTTCTAAATCGTAGAATCTTTGCAAAAGCCCATTTGGCGTTCCAAGTAAGTATTTTAAGTATCTTTTTCATGTTCTTTTAGGATGCGCGTGTTACGTACATTATTTTCAAGTTTAACTAATCTCTCGAAAATAAGTTTGCTGGCTCTAGCTTGCTCCTAAAGTTTGGCAAGAATAATAGAATAGACGTGAGAAACCGCGTCTGGTAAATTATTATTTTTACTGCATTAAGCTGTTACGACTTGTGCGTATGTTTATATGTACATTACTGTCACATCGTTTTTCTTTTACCACTTTTTGCTTAGGGCTTTTAGGCTTTTCTTTATTTAGCGAGCTTAGAACTATACTATATTTCCCGATGTCATGGTTTGAGCGTATGTCAGCATGTCTAAAACCGATGGCATTTGTTTCGTAAATTTTTTTTTTTTTTTGTAATTTTGGTTTGAGGCTTGATTTTGTGGCTTCATTAGTTTATAGCAGCTCTTAGCCACTTCACAGCTTCGATAATTAGCCGGGTGGTTTCTCTTGCAGTTAGTGCACGCTGCAGGATTTTTCTTGTTTACACCACAGTTTAGATAAGTGTTTTCCGGCGCATTTAACACATCGCCGTTCTTTTTGACAGTATTTTTGCGAACCCAGTGTCAGTGTTAAGAGGACTATTTAGACTCGAAGCAGACTCATTTCAAGATTTTTATTTAAAAACCTTGCTTTCTACTTTTAGTGCATCTATTTCTTTTGCGAGTTCTCCGCCGAGGAGCTCCATGGTATATAGGCTCGCTGGAAGTTCAATATTTTCCTCATTGAGACTATTTATTATAATTTCACTGAAATCCGTTGCTCGTGCGTCGACATTTGAAATGCCGTCGCAATTCTAGTTCCTCACGTATTTTGTAGAGATCTTGATGGTGGCAATCTTACTACCCTTGTTCCCTTCTTAAAAGGATTGCATAAACGCCATAAATGGCTCTCCCTAGAATCCGTAGAGCCGACCTCCTAAGATGGTGGATTTTATATTTATTAAATTATTATTTATGTCTATTGTTTTGTTCATTGCATTTCTTGTATACACTACGATCGATATACGGAGGGTGCATTTTAGTAGCCTTTTAGAAAAGGCATGATTACTTCGGGTATATTATAACCCCTACCCGAAGGGGGTAAACATAAACCTGAACAAATGGAGGAAATATGTGAGGTCGGGAGACCTATTCAGTCGGTAACCGCTAATGAATTATATTATTCCGAGAAATTAAAGAAAGTGTTAATACCAGAGAATCGCTCAGATTCGATTTAATCACATTAGAAATACTGAAACAATTTCTTAAAAAAAATATAACAAAACTAGCACAAATTATAAATGCTGCTTTTATGTTAAGGTATGTACCACGAAATGTGGAAAGTCGCGGAGGTAATTATCGCACCAAAGCCAAGTAACCACCTACTAAAATAACCTCGTATTGTCCTATACCTTTACTGCCCAGCCCGATAGTTGACGAAAGGTCATCAATACCAAACTATCAATTCGGATCTACAATCAAGCACTCAACGATAGATCAGGTGCACAAATAGCAATAGAAGTATTCTGAGTCCTATGTAAGATTATTTGGAATAAAACAGGATAATCAGTACTCAGCATTGAAAGGAATAAAGGCTGAAAAGAAACAACTATTGCACATTTGCAGATGATACTGCTGTGCTTGCTATGCTTGAAAAACTATGCAGGAAGAAACTGAAAAGCTGCAGAGGGCAGGAAATAGCATACATATCTTCATGGACAAAACGTAAGAAATAAAATTCGCTTTTGGAGAAGGTAATACGATTTGAATACAAATTCTCACAATTTTCACATGAGATGGTGAGGCTTTGTTCTTCTCAATCTACGAATATTGGATTGCAAATTTAAAATGATTTCTATGTCAGGGTTAACATGCACCTGGTTGTGACGAATAGCGCTTTTTCTTTATGACCACGTCATAATGACCAATCAGGGTGCATTAACTACTCCACAAAGTACTTTGTTTAGAATTATTTGAATTATGTGTACATTCGTTTTTTTTTGTACAAGCCCATACGTCCATAAACATAGGTTTTAATATCTGATTGTATAATAAGATTTTATTCTCAGTAGACATTTCTGAATTACGTCCCAATAACCAATACAGTTTTTATATCTAATATTCAACCCCTCACATTTCTTTTTAACATGTTCATCCCGTTTTAATTTGGCGACCAAATTCATATCCAGATATTTAGTTGAGTTAGAATAAGGTACAGTTTGATTATTAATAACGATAGGGAAACTCGTTATTCTTTTGTTTGTAAAATTGATATATGTAACTTGATTCCGCTTTATTTTGTTTAATTCGCTATAATTGCATCCAAACTCCGATGTAAGCACTTGTTTGTATAAAGCTGTTTGCAATGACCTTCGAATATTTCCCAAGTAACCAGTAAATTTCTCTATATATTTTGAGTTCTTCGCACTTATTTTCCACTTGTGGCTTCCACTTCAACTTTACATCAAGTATCATCTCGAGGTATTTAACCTCATTTAAAAAAGGAATTCGAACGGAATTGACAAAGATAGGTAAATCATTTATTTTTTTATCGGTAAAATTCCCATGAACAGATTTGATTTCGTTGAGCGCGTTTCGCCAACTCTGTGTCCATTCATTTACCCTATTTAATGCTTCTTACTACTTTTTAGTGGTTTCTTCGATAGTTTTTCCTGTTGCCAAAATGGCAGTATCATCGACAAATGTACCTAATGTAGTGCCTTCGTCTTGCGGAATATTACGAGTATGCAACAGATATTTCAGTCAATGTTTCTTTAAATCCTGAATAATCGATTCGACACGGAAGAGTCTATTCGCGTATTATGACTACAAAATGGCATACTCGTATACATAAATGTCTTGGCAAAATTTGTCTCAATTTGAAAAATTACAAAATGTATGAAAAATCGATTTGTAAGAAATAAAGGAGCGAATTTTGTAGTGACAATTGACGAATAAGATTTATAATAACAGAAGAAATAATACAAGCAATACGAGTAACTTGTTTCACCAAAACTTTTTCTTTTGAAGCCCTCTTATAATAATTATTTAATATGAACGTACAATTCACACAAACTGAGTATTTAAAAGTTACCTTCCTCTGAGTTTTGCTATTTTCATTTAATGAAAACTCTTTCTGCATTTCGAGCACAGAAATACTCCGTCTGCCCTACAGACCGCGCACCGTATGAAAAACGGAGAGCCTCTCCAACCATTCATACAAAATGTCTATTTTCCGATTAAAAAAAATATTTCATCCATGAAAATTCTTCCTCGTAAATCCTTTCAATTTACTTCCCGATTCAATGATTTTTCTCTGCAAAATTTACGTGAAAACCATAGAAAACGTTGCAAAATGTAAAACAGTAATTTAAAAGCAAAAAAAGAACCAACCCATCCGGAAAACAACCTACCTACATATCTAAATTATATGCGATATCTCTCGCATCCCATTTGCACTCGAGTTCGTTCTTATTTAAAGGCAAATCGCAAAATAACGAGCACTCGCTAATTAATCGGCTCTCAGACCTGAATGGAAGTCCTAAAAAAACTCAGCTTCAAGCTGAAAAATGAAATGCGAAGCAAAAAGTTTTGTATGTCGCTGCACAGAATAGCGTTGCGTTGTAGCTCGTTGAATGCCACTGAATAGGGGAGGAGATTATTCGTTATTATTCGTTTGAAAAGGCGGTAATACTGTTTGTGAAATCGTTCGAGAATGTGAATGGCTTGGTCGTGGATCCGGTGGTCTGAGTGGGTAGAAAATGTTCCGCAAGATAAAGTTCTCTAAGTTTATATCCTTATTGACGTGCACTTATTGAATCAAATCGTGAAAACATAATATGCACTGCGTACTGATAATTGCAATATGAAATTACATCAAGGGCTTTTCAATGGTTTTAAGGTTAGTTTCTGTTCGAAGTAAATTTCGATTGTATGTTTATGATCAATGAATTTAGTGTACATATATCGTGGGCGCGGGGGCTCAATGGTTAATTGCGCGATTACTAAGCGGGTCACTCAGGGATCGAATTTCAGAATAAAATTATCATGGTCTCACTTCTCCCGAACGTCTGACAAACATCAGAGACTAAAAGTGTTATGAGAAGCTTCTCTCAATTGAAAAGTTGCCCTTCGGGCATAAAACTACTCGTATATGTCCCTACCATTCGTGCGGCGAACAGTACGTGTGGGTGCGACAAGCAAGGTCATGCCCTATAATGAGCTATTAGCGCCAGCATATTTTTATTTAAGTATATGCAATGTAAAATTTTTAGTTCAAGCGTGCCAAATTTGTGTTCACGCCACCATTTCAGTACCAGCACCTTAAAACTCTCAAAATCAGTCTAAGCGTGAAAATGATAAAAATGTTTCAAATCAATAAAAAATTAATTAAAAGATGTAGTTTGACTATTATTATCATTTTTATTTTATTTTTTAATTTTTTGTAACGAAGGCAAAATCTCAAAAGAGGTTTGGTGGTTCTCGGTTATCAAATTATCAAGTAGTGTGGGACTCTAACGCCACTAAGAACACCTCCTTAATCAGACCAATCTATGAAAGATCGACAAATGATTTTTTTTTTATATTTAAAATCGCGTTAAGGAAAATTTTAAGTACTTTCCAGTAGCTTTTAGACCATTAGCTCATTATGCTTGATTCTTCTAAGAGGAATTGTCAGCACAACGTGGCACGTAAGAAACAACGATATTCATAGAGATCTCGAAATTGTCACTGTGGAAGATGAAATTAAACATTTTGCGCGAAAACACAAAAATCGATTAGAAGAACACGTGAACAATGCAGTTCTGAAAATTTTAGATGAGCGAATTTTATTGCAACGTCTACAAGAAAGAAGCCTTTCGTCCTAACTCAATAAATCACAACCGAGTTAAAATTGCGGAACAAGCAGGAACGCCAAACGTTTTAATCTCGTTATATGAATACTGCTTGTTAAGTCAATACTTACTTATAGCCAGAAAGATACATTTTTGAAGGGGGTTTTTTTAGTGGGTAAAAATCGCACACGTGTTTTACAGTCCTCATAATGTCTTTTTGAAGATTTTGCAATAACTCTCGTGGAAAAAAAATAAATACATTTTTAAATAAGTATACAATTTGGGGGAGAGTGGTAAACAGTGGTCTGTTTTGTTCGAAAAGCGTAATGCACTATACAGAAGTTATGCATAAACCCATTAGGCCTACGTACAGCGCAATGATTTGAGGTGGCCGTGGTGTAGTGGTAACATCATCGCTTGTCACGCTACAGGTTCACGGTTCGAATTCAGATGTCAATAATCATCTATTTATTTCGCATGAAATAAATAAAAAGTCGATCAATTGCGAAAGCTTATGTCAACTCTACTGCGAAGGCATAACACTGGCAGTAGGGTGGTCATATGGCAAAAATGCAACTTGACCGTGATGATGACATCAGGAAGACGGACAAAAATACTGTGAATACAATGACATGAGCATCGGCAAAAGCAAAAACAAACAAGCTCCCCAGTTATCTGGACAGCCACCCTCGGATTTCACTGAAACTTAATACCAGCTGAGTTTCAAACCAACTACACCAATCTGTCTTTCTCTCTGTCTCTTCCCCTTTCCTCAAAAACGCCCGTGTCCTAAAATTAGTAAAAGGGTATTCATAACCCATTTCACACGAGTTATGAATGCACTTAAAGATGTGAATCAAGTTGCAGATAAACCCATTTACAAAGTTCAGCAACTCTCCGACGGTACATTCGTGCTTCTGCGAATTCCGTCTGAGTAACTTGAGTTGCAATAGGGTATTTGTAACTAGTGTGGGAAGACACTGAAACGGCAGCTATGACCAATCGGTGCATGAGATAGTTTTAAATAAAACTAAAAGAGGAGTTATTGTGCGGTCGTCAAAGAATAAAGTTGTGGCAAACAGAAAGTTGTTGTTTAATTTAAATAAAATAAAGAATAAAATTGTTGCAAACTGAAAGTTGTTGTTTGGTTTAAATAAAATAAATAATAAGAAATAATATACTTTCTAACAGGCGCAGTCGGTAGGATTCCATTAGTGAAAAGGGATCCAGTGATCGAGCTTAAACGCGAAATGTAAAGTGCAAAAAAAAAATTAGCAAGTTGAAAAAAACGACGGCGCTGAACACTTTGGCTAATGTCCAAAACCAACAGCAGCAGTTGCAGCAGCAGATCCAACAGCAACAGGGACAAGGAATCCGGGTGGAGAAAGTGATAGCATATATCTCAGAGTTTTCTGGGAACAAGAGGGAACTAACTCAATTTATAACGGTGGTCGAGAACCACCTAGCATCTACCGAAGACGCAAGGACAACGGAGGTGTACAATGCCATTTTCAACTCCAAAATTACCGGCCAGGCGAAAAACTGCATTTACCAATTTCAACCAGCAACTTGGGAGGAGGCAAAGCAACTACTAGTGCAACATTTCCGGCCCATAATCGACCTTAGCAGCATCTTCAATAAAATAAATTATGTAAAGGTAAATAGTATACTAGAATTATGCAACAAATTAGACTCAATACATAACGAATTGTATGAATATGCGGTTTACGAACAAAATTCTACAGAAATAGTTAATTCAATTAGCCAGTTAATAGTTGTAAAAATTAAAGACATCACAACTGGACAGCTATCCAGAGAACTTAGAACTGAATTTGACTTAAATAAAATAAGAACAATTTCATATTCTTACATCCCGGACAGTGAGTGGAATTTAAAGAAAAATACAAAAATAAACGTAAATGTGAACAACCATGTACTGAATCAAAGTGCCAAATCAAATTTAAATTCAAGACAGTTTAGGTCAATAAATCAAAATAACTTTAATTCAAACCATAATAGAAATGATTTCCGAACAAACGTAGAATCAGCAGGATCATCGTATTTCAACACCCATAGTCAAAATCAAAATCATGACAACCAGAATATGAATAATATTTTCTCTAACGAAATACCAAATTCCAACCAAAACTCACAAGAAATAAATAATTTAAAACCGGTAAATTTTCTAAATTAGGCCTCGGAGATAAAATTTCTTGCAACCTTACAATTAAAGGCAAAGCGTACAAAGCGTTATTAGATACGGGTTCCACCATTAGTCTTATAAACTCTTCAAAGGTAGATTCTTCTTGTTTCAACATATTGGAAGAAAAAAATATGTCATTTAATACTATAAATAATGTCACAACAGAAAAAGTTAAAATATTAGCTACTGATGCCCGAATGAGTCCACAGTGTAAAATGAAGTGGTATCAGATGAGTTTGAATAACAAAGTATGCTTATAGGTATGGATTTTATAAGGAAAAGTGTTATGGAAATAAATATTAACCAAATGTATCTGAAGTTAATTAATACAATTAATATTAAACTGTACTCAGAAAACTACGAAACAGTAGAATGCTATGAATTGACAAATCAGGACAATAGAGAAATAGACTTGTTACATCTAAATAATCAGGAAAGGGAAGAAATTAGGAAAATCTTGAACCAGTTTAAACATTTAGTCTATAAAGATGGGGATCAATTGACCAACACCGACACACTAATGCACGAAATCAGGACTACAACCCACCAACAAATAAATTCTAGTTTATATAGATTACCTCCAAAGCATGAGCAGGAAGCTAGAAATCAAATAGAGGAAATGGAAAGACAACAAATTATAAGAAAATCTAATCTCCAATAGTCGTAGTACCAAAAAAAAAGATGGTTCCGGGAAACAAAAATTTAGATTATGTGTCGACTATCGAAGGCTCAATGACATCACACTAGATGATAAATACCCTCTTCCTAATATAGAAAATATATTAGATAAGTTAGGGCGAGCACAGTTTTTTACGACGCTGGACTTAGCCAAAGGTTACCACCAAATAAAAATGCATCCTCGAGATATTCATAAGACAGCATTTGTTACGCCAAATGGTCTGTATGAGTTTACTCGGATGTCCTTTGGGTTAAAAAATGCTCCAGCCACGTTCCAGAGGCTGATGAATGAAATACTAAGAGATAATCTCAACAAGATCTGTGTAGTATATCTAGACGGTAAACTTATATTTTCAACGAGTCTGGAAGAACACCTGGCAGCAATTAAAATAATTTTTAATGTGTGTTAGCTAAGCACAATCTAAAGGTACAATTTGACAAATGCTCCTTCCTAAAGCACGATACTGAATATTTGGGACATGTTTTAACCAGAGAGGGTATGAAACCTAATCCAGATAAAATTAAATGCATAGTAGAATTTCCCCTTCCAATAGTGGAAAAACAGTTAAAGGGTTTTCTCGGATTAAGCGGATTTTATAGAAAATTTGTCAAAAATTATTCCAGAAGAGCCTATCCCATGATCAAATTTCTAAAGAAAGGGTCAAAAATTAATATAAATGACCCTGAGTACATCCAAGCGTTCGAAACACTTAAACAAAATATAATCAATCACCCCATAATTAAATTTCCAAATTTTGATAAATATTTTACGCTGTTTACGGATGCATCCAACTATGCAACTGGGGCAGTTCTCACTCAAGAAGGTCAACCTGTTTGCTTTGTTTCAATGTCGCTGAATGACCATGAACAAAATTACTCAGCAACAGATAAGGAATTCTTGGCCATAGTCTGGTCAGTCACTTACTTCCGACCTTACCTCTGGGGAAATAAATTCAAAATAGTGACAGATCACTAACCATATAATATGGTTGGAAATAAATATATAATGGAAAAGAGATTTCAGCGAGAAACCAAAGATGGTTATTTAAACTATCCGAGTTTAACTTAATATAGAATATCTCAAAGGAAAAGAAAACAAAGTCGCAGTCTTTTTAAGTAGGATAGGGAACGTAGACAATTTAGAAGACGACACAGCTTCAGACCAAGGAACTGTTCACTCTGCACCAGAACAACAACTTGATCATTTCCCTATTAAGGAAGAAATAATCAATAAATATAAGTTACGTCTGATACTTACTAATAACCAAGGAAATAAACACAGTTCATGGAAGAAAAATAGTTTAAGTTGATATGACTAAAAATCAGTCATATTGAGAGGAATTGTTCAAAAAAACTGTAACAATATTAAGAGTAGGAATTTTTTCCGAATTATCCTACAGCGAGTATAATAAAGTTCAGCAGAAAACAAAAATATTTCCTTTGTTAAGTGTACAATGAGGGCACAGGAAATAGATACCGTGGAGGATTTGCATAGACAAATATCCCTGTACCATATCAGGGAAATTTGCCATTCAGGTATTTCAGAAACATGTTATACATTAAAAAATAAAATCTACTTTCCCAAATTAATTATAGAGATTTCAAAAGTAATAGGTAACTGTCAGACATGTCAGGAGGGAAAGTATGATAGAAAACCCTTAAAGCCGAAGTTTCAAATTACAGAAACACCATCCCAACGAAATTAAATTTAACATATGGATATTTATCATTTCAAAAAAACTCTTTTATTTGACGTTCATAGATAAGCTCACAAAAAAGGCATATGCCTATAGTTTAGTCAGCAAAAACTGGGTTAACAAAATTGAATGTATGGAGGAACAATTTATACGATTCGGGAAATCGAAAAAAATCATTTATGATAATGAGTTCAAGTCCGAAAATATAAGAGAGTATCTAAGGAAATATAAAATAGAAGTTCATACAACCAAACCAAATTCCCATACCGGTAATGCGGACATAGAGCGATTACATTCAATCTTACTCGAAATTTTGTTAACCATCAAAGATGACGACATTTCAACAAATACGAAAATGTATAGGGCAATTCAAATATATAACAGTAGGTATCACTCAACTCTTGGAATGAGTCCCAATAGGGCAGAAGGCACAAACGCTGAGCATTTAAAAGAAAAACTTGAAAAGCATAAACAGAATGTGTTAGATAAGAGAAATAAAAATAGGGAAAACTATCAACTGAACTCAAGGATATATTAGAAATTATAAGCACCTTAGGCATAAAGATGAAACCTACTATAGAAAACATAACCTCGAACTGAAAGATATATTAGAAAATAAAAGCACCTTAGGCATAAAGATGAAATCTACTATAGAAAACATAACCTTAAAAACGTTCACCCTACAACTGTTAAAAGACCAAATAAATTCGCAGGTATCCAATTGGCTAATGATGGTGATAATTGTCGGGATGATCATAGCACCATTAGAAACAAAACTCATGGTGACACCGATCAACGCTAACAAAGGATTATTATTTATTATATTAAATAGAGGTCCAGTAGAATTAATTAACAGTAGTCAAACAATATTACATATAATAAATACTTTTGATATTCTAGCTACTATATATATATATATATAAACATATATATATAAATATATATATATATATATATATATATATAATTTACACAAATTACATTTAATGAATAATTCGGAAATTCTAAACGAAATTATAAACATAAAAGCAAAATTAAAAGCTATAGTTCCATCAACTAGACAAAAAGGAGGATTAATGAATTTTATAGGAACTGGTCAGAAATGGTTATTTGGAACCATGGATAGCACAGACAAAGAGGATATTCTCGAGCATTTAAAAGTCAAATAGATATCAATAAACTACTCCTAAATAGAAAACTTAACCTAAATGGAAACTATGCAATAAATGTCAACAATTGCTCAATTAATGTTTTAAATGTTAAAATTACGAATTATAATTTGGAGTTTATAAATAAATTTTGGTACGGAGATGAGGAAAATATCTCAATAAAAGAAAAAAATAATTTTGAAAATATGATGAAAACATTTCAAATAGAAAATTTAAGAAAAATTCAAGAACTTCATTACCATACAAATAATAGTTATGTTATATGTACATTCTTAATAATTGCATTAGTCATAGTTGTAAAAATATTTTTTTGTATTTTGAGGAAACATAAGAACTTAAAAGTTGTAATCAAAAACTCCCTTGAAACAGTAAGGCCTGGAAATAATAAAATTCAGGAGAATTTTGAGTCAAAGGGAGGAGAAGTTATGAATGCACATAATGAGGTGACTTAAGTTGCAGGTACATTCGTGCTTCTGCGAATTCCGTCTGAGTAACTTGAGTTGCGATAGGGTATTTGTAACTAGTGTGGGAAGACACTGAAACGGCAGCTATGACCAATCGGTGCATGAGATAGTTTTAAATAAAACTAAAAGAGGAGTTATTGTGCGGTCGTCAAAGAATAAAATTGTAGCAAACTGAAAATTGTTGTTTGGTTTAAATAAAATAAATAATAAGAAATAGTATACTTTCTAACTCACGTGCAAATTATAAAAAAAAAATGATTAGATTAGGTAAAAAAATGTAATAAATGTAAATAATTGACAAGAATGAAAATCAATTCTTCAAAAATGTGCATTGGTTATTCATTTGCGATTTGTTAACGAAATTTTGCAAATTTATTGCTTCTTAAACAAAACTCTAAAAGAAGTTCACTCACGCCGAGAACTCCGTCAAAAACGATAGCGCCAAAAAACCTTACGGCCGAAAATAGCGCTATAATTGTAAGTATTCCGAAAATACAAAAACAGAAATCTGGATTTGAAACCAGTATAGTTGAAAGTGAACCTAAAACAGATTCACAAGCAAGAACAAAAACAAATAACTATCACAACGAATTGCAAGCTGAATTTAAAGCAAGGAAAAATCTTAAAGTAATAGTTGCAAGTTAGCAAAACCAAACAAAAGAACTGGAAAGAAGGGTCACCTTGTTGGACTGCTCTAACAAATGTCCTGCCCAACCTGCCCAGCAAAATAGTGAAAAGAATACCTCACAAGAGAAAAATAATACCTCAAAGATGAAGAGGAGCTTGCACTGGAAACAGGCGGCCATCTAAAGAAAAATAAAGGTCTACGAAAAAACGCAAGGCAGAAGAAAGTCCTGAGATATCTGCAAGAAGACATGATGCAAAACAAGCAAATTTACAAGGTAAGACAAGTGATAAAAGGCTTGGAAAGATAACCATTGGTTTGAAAAAACAGCCATTACCACCACCAATAATGATCTCGGGAGTAAACAGATTTAGTGAGTTAAAAAGGGTAATCGAACAAAAAACGAAAAAGGCTTGTAAATTCACATCCTAAAATAATTATAAATAGAAAATAAATGTCGATGACAGTGACACATATACGTATAGAGAAATCACTGACGAATTGACCAAAACGAAGTTCCAGTGGTACTCATATGAAAATAAAGCTACTAGACCAGTTAGGGTAGTACCCAGAGGTCTTCACTTCTCGTGTGATGAACATGATATCGTCGAAGACTTGACTAAAACAAAATATAGGATTTTGGAAGCCAAAAACTTAATTAAAAAAGAAACCACACAAGGTAATGATGGACAACCAATGACAATAAACGGAAAATTATCTCTTTTTATGCTCTCTTTTCAAATTCGAAGAAGTCGAAAAGATATACAACATAAAATCAGGGTATTGTTGTTAAGACCGAGCCATTTCGAAAAAATTTCAAACTCAATACCCCAATGCAAATGATGCCAAGCTTTCGGGCATACGCAAAGTTATTGCAAAAGAGATTTTGCTTGCATTAAATATGAAGGAAAACACCCCACAAAAAGTTGTCGGCTAAAGAAGGACGAGAAAGCAAAATGCATCAACTGTCATGGTGATCACCCAGCAAATTATAGAGGTTGTCCGATGGCAAAAGAATATCAAGAAAGGAAAAGTAAAGCTACTAAAAACAACCAACAAAATCCATCCAATAATAAAAACAAACAACAAGAAAACGTTGAAAACATGAAAACAAACATACCAACTGTAGATAGTAAATAACAAATTGTGAAAAATACACGTAAAGAAGAGGAAATATCGGTAAAGGAAATGCTTATTACTATTATCCAAAGATTGGATAATCAGGATAAAATAATTAAACTGCTAAGCAACGGAGCAGGAAGTAATCAACAAAGTACTAATGATTATGAAATGCAAATGGTTAATTCTAACATATCCCTGAATTTCAGGTATTTTTATCTAACGAAGATATTGATGCTTGCCTAATTTCTGAAACTCATTTCAAACAGAGAACAAAGATTAGAATTCCTGGGAATCTTCGTTACCACTCTCCCCATTCAGCTGACAGTTCCAGGGGAGGTAGTGCTATAATTGTTAGAAGTACCTTGGAGCCTTATGAGCACTCGCCTACAGAGGAAGATCTAATTGACCTTTTTCTATTGTTAGGCAACAACTTCATCATCGGTACTTATTTCAATGCAAAACATACATACTGGGGGTCAAGACTAACAACAACAAAAGGCAGTTAGCTTTACAAATCAGGGCGAAATTTTATCTGTGAATTTATTTCGACTGGAACACCAACTAATTGGCCATCTGACCCAACCAAAATACCAGATGTTGTTGACTTTTTCATAACGAAAGATATTAATAAAAAAGAAGTTAAAAGTAGTTATAATCTGTCATCGGATCATACACCTGTAATCTTAACAGTCAACGGTTTATCAATAGAACAGATAAAAAAACCACGACTAACAAACAAAAGAACGAACTGGTGTAAATTCAGAGAAAATCTCGAAGGTTTCATTACATCTCCACTTGCCACAACAAAACATATTGTCATTGAGATAGAACAATTCATTGCCGATGTACAACAGGCAGCAGAAGATAGTACACCGACTTATTAATAAAAA
Source organism: Pocota personata (assembly GCA_963082735.1). Classification (NCBI taxonomy): domain Eukaryota; kingdom Metazoa; phylum Arthropoda; class Insecta; order Diptera; family Syrphidae; genus Pocota; species Pocota personata. The sequence goes on from OY720430.1 coordinate 105,088,113, forward strand.
AAAACAGGCTTCGGTGAAATACCCCACGGAAATCAAGCAACTGATACTTGAAAAGAGAAGAGCTCGTAGAAAATGCTAAACGCCAAGATATCCCGGCGATAAAACCATATTTAATAGACTTAATACAAGACTAAAAAAGTATCACTCAATTCAGAAATGATTCTCTAGCTAAATACCTTTGTAATTTAACGGCTTACAAAGTCACGGACTACTCCCTTTGGAAGGCTGCTAAATATTTAAAATCTCCCTTTGAAAACACCTGATGGGAAATGGATAGGCGATCCAAAAGAAAAGGTTAAACTCTTTTGCCAGCACCTTTCAAATGTTTTCAAACCTTTTCCACCTAGCGTAGCAAATAAAAATCTTGATTTCTATAACAAAGTAGATGAAAGGGAAATCCTTATGATCAAAACATGTATTCATAAACTAAATAATAGAAAGTCAGAAAGTTAAGACATTATAACTGCTGAAATCTTGAAAGAACTGTGCTCCACTGCATTGTTGAAACTCAAGCTTATAATTAATGCTTACTTTAAACAATGGTATGTCCCACATCACTGAAAGATAGCAGAAATTATTGTTATACCTAAACAAGGTAAGCCTATCTCAGAAGTTACCTCATATAGGCCAATCTCACTTTTACTGGTATTATCAAAACTTTTCGAAAATCAAAGTGGGTGTACACCAGGGAAGTGTTCTCAGTCCTTTGCTATTTATTGCAGTCCTTGATTATCTGATTGAAGGAAAAGTGACGGACCCCAAAGTGCATCAGTTATTCTTTGCTGACGATGGAGCTATTATAAGCGAAGATCAAATGGCCCTGCAACGAGCACTTGATGTATGGGTGGATGTTTTGGAGGGAAATGGGTACCGTATTAATTCAAAAAAGACAGAGTATCTGTGCTGCCCGTTCTCTGATCCACACCGGTCTATTCCAGACATTTATTTGAATGGAAAAGTGCTTTCCAAGTGCGAAAAGATCAAATATTTGGGATCTATGATCAATAGCGAAGCTACTTGTGATGATGACATCAATCATCGCGTAAGCGTAGGGTGGATGATGTGGAGGGAAAACTCCGCAATCTTCTCCCTGTGGTTTAAGGGACAGAATATACCCACGATAGGCATGCCTATCGTAAAAAGCGATTAAAATGCCAACCCAACGTCTTTCTTTAGATAACGGTAATAAAAATTATGCAATGAACAAAACGAACGGTATTCATACCCCAGGTGGCAGCCCAGTTCAACTGGAATATCCACCCTCGCAAGAGGCATACTCTACGGATTCTGGGGAGAGCTATTTATTGCATCAAAATTTAATTAACCCGTTTAAGACAAGCGCGAGTCTTCAAAGTTCTCCGCCTCAAAGACTTTTCGTAGCCGGATACTTAAACGAAGACCATCTAAAAAACGTAAGGCTGGCTCATCGCCCGAGGTTGTCCCGCAACATGAACCTAATCGCAAAGCGCAGCGAAAAGCAAATTGAATATTACAGGCGTTGCAGACTACGAGTACAATTCTCTGCGAAAAATTTTAAAAACAACGATCGCTACTGAATTTAAAGTAACTTCCTTGCGAAACGATGAATGGAAAATCAAGGTTAATGACTGGCTGTATCTCAAAAGCTTAACAACGAAAAAATTCAATGACGAGGCTAGGGGACTTCATCCATCATGCGCTAAAGAAGACGTTATAGGTAATTTACGTGATAGAGGTTATAAAATTCTTGACGCTATGAACTTTTTAAAAAAAGGGAGAATACGACCCGACCGTGGAGAAGAAGCTATAGTGAAACGTAAACTTCCGCTTTTTATGCTATCGTTCGATAAAACGGAAAGCCAGGAGAAGATGTACAATATTCGTACAATCATGAGTATGGTCGTTAAAATCAAGCCGCTACGTGTCAACATGAACACAATCCCTCAATGCAAGCATTGCCAAGAGTTTAATCATACGCAGGCGTACTGTCGGAAAGAGCCCCACTGCGTTAAGTGCGCTGGAAAACACTTTTCTGAAAATTGCAGTTTAAGCGAAAATGAAAAAGCAACTTGCGTTAACTGCAAAGGAAGACACACCCATCAAATTATCGCGGTTGCGAGGTCGCAAAGGAACTACAGATGCGACGGAGAAAATCTACAACGCCGACTGGGCGGGGAACGAAATCAGTCGATCGGGCTCCTAAGTCGGTAGAGCGCGTTGCTAAGCAAATTGAGCGGGCTCGTAAGCAAGTTGTACAGACTCCTAAGCCGCCTGAAAGGACGCTCAAATCAGCAGTGTAGGCTCTTGAACCAGTCAATCAGCCCTCTAAGCTGATTAAAAGTACGTCGAAGTCGTCCACTAAAAGACTGAACGAAAAATAACCTCGGAAAATCCAACGAATCCCAGTTTTTCGACGTATTCTCAGGCTCAAGTTCTTGCATGTTCTGCAATCTAGGCGCGGTTGATTCCTATCTCGCCAAGTCGAAAGGTTTCGTCCTTTGTAGTCGGCGCAATAAATTGCTTTCATCCAGAATTTGTAGGATTGTATTGTTGACATGTCCGATTAGTCGGTTTCTATGCTTTCTCGCGAAGCTTCTAATTTCAGCTTCGATTGTCGGAATTCCGAGATCCCTGTGGATATCATCGTTTTTAGTATACCACGGTGCGTGGACAATTTCTCTTAGCACTTTATTTTGAAAAGTTTGTAAAATATTGGCGTTTGTTTTCTTGGTACAGCCCCAAAGTTGTATACCGTAAGTCCACATCGGCTTTAGCACTTGCTTGTATAAAAGCAGTTTGTTCTCAGTACTGAGCGGGGAGTGTTTTCCGAGCAACCAGTTCATTTCTCTATATTTGATTTCGAGTTCTTTACGTTTCATTTTCACGTGAGAATTCTATTTCAGTTTCGCGTCGAGTGTCATTCCAAGGTATTTGGCCTCGTTTGCAAAAGGTATTCGGGCCAAGTTTAGGAAAATTGGCAAGACATTAGTGAAATTCACGGAACAGATTTAGATTCGTTGAGGGCGATCCGGCAGTCCCTCGTCCATTCATTTACTTTATTCAGTGCGTTTTGCAGTTTTGCAGTCATTTCTTCGATTGTTTTACCTACGGCTAGGATAGCGGTGTCATCGGCAAATGTAGCCAGGATAGTGCCATCTTCTTTCAGTATATCACGAGTATATAACAGATAGAGAAGTGGCCCAAGAACGCTTCCTTGTGGTACACCGGCCGAAGTTTCTTTGAGCTCCGAGTATTCATTTCCATGTCTAACACGGAAGAGTCTATTCCCGAGATATGATTCTAGAATGTCGTATAGGCATACAGGGAGAACTTGTTGTAATTTGCAATTCAAGCCATCATGCCCACCTTATCAAAGGCTTGCGAGACGCTTGAGCATATCTTTTTCTCTTCAAGTGCTTTCTCGATTACGTCAGTAATTCTATGCACCAGGTCAATCGTCGAATGCTTACTTCTGAACCCAAACTGGTGGTCAGGGATAAGATTATTTCCTTCTATAACCGGTTGGAGATGCCTTAGTAATATTCTCTCGAAAATTTTGGATATGACTGGAAGTAGTGAAATTGGTCTATAAGATTTTACCTCATTTGGCGGCTTTCCTGGTTTTAAAATCATTATAACTTCCGCAACTTTCCATCGGCTAGGTACGTGTTTTAATCTGAGCGCAGCATTTACAATATGAAGATGCTAAATCAATGCTTTTCTAGGTAAAGCTTTGAGAATTTTTCCGGTGATCAAGACATAACCAGGAGCTTTCTTAGGTTTTAGATTCCCGATCTCATGTTTGTGTTCCCTCAGCGTTGCACTTGTAAGTGCTAAATCGTCTGATGGTAAATCCGGTCTATTGATATTGTCGTAAAACACTTGACCATCGTACGGTTTAAAGGTATCTTCCAGGTGGGCCGCAAAAACGTCCGCTTTTTCTTTATCTTCCCTAGCACATTCATTGTGATTTAATTTAATAGGCGGCGCGGGACCTTGGGCCTTTTGGTGCCTTTTACAGCTTTCCAAAGTGAATAATTGGAATCTTTTTCCGCTGTTAAACTTTCAATGTAAGAGCCTATCGCACGATTCTTAAAATCCTTTATAGTCTTCTTCAACGAATTGCACAGGTGATTCAAGTGAGCTTTATGTTGCGGAGCACGACTACCGTTGCCATTTCTTACGCGCTTTTCTTTTTTCCTTGACCAATTCTTTTATTTCCGTAGGATATCGTAGACCGTATTTGTCCGGAGTTTTCCTTGGATTGGGAGTATTATTCCAAGAGGCGAGCTGTACGATCTCAACGAAGCGATCAACTTCAACCTAAAGTTCATAGGGTGTCGTAAGTGGAACGCTCAGTTCAACATTATCTAGGGTATAGACTAGTTTTTTACGTGGGTTTCAGAAATCAAGCAAATATCGATACCTTTTTCACGCAAGAATATTTCCAATTCGTCAAGTTTTTGCAAAAGTTCGTTTGCACTCCAAGTACATATTTTTAATATTTGTTTTTCATTCATATTCTAGTTGGAGTACGCGTTTTCCCTGAATTACTTTCGAGCTTAACCAGCCTATCGAGAATAATTTTATTTATTTTGCTTTGTTCTTCAAGTTTCTCTAGAATAACAGAAAAAACATGAAAAACAGGGTCCTTCGAAATTTCAATATTTTTTTGTATTTCGGATGCAGCAGCCTGAGCGTAAGTCTGCACTCCTGATGTTCTAAGGTCATTACCCGGTCGCTTTTCCAATTGTAACTCTTACTACTGGGGGTGGAATTGCTATTTATTGCAAATCTTCACTAAAGTGTAAAATCATTCACAAATCTGTTGATTTAGACTCTGAGTTTTTGATTGTTGAAGTATATGACGGTTCAACTAAATGTCTTATAGCCTGTACGTATGTTCCTGACCGTACTTGCTCTCCTCAACCTTTCTTTGTTTCCCTAGCTGAATTTTCTGTTTTATATGAGCATGTCATTGTTTGTGGTGACTTTAATGCAGATATCCTCAAAAATGATTCTAGGACTTTTCACATCAAAGACTCTGCTCTTTCTCTTGGACTCCAATTATATAATAGTAAGTACCCCACACGTTTTGCTAAAGACAATATTCCTAGTCTCCTTGATCTGATTCTAGTATCTGATCCAAAGGCGGTTCTTCTCTTTGATCAACTTTCACTTGATTTTGTCTCTGATCATGATCTTATTTTTTGTACCTACAATGTGCACTTTAATCATGCAGCTGTTCCTGTGAGATTTACATATAGAGACTATCAGTCTATAAATTTTAACGCTCTTCAAACCGCGGCTCTATCTGAGCCCTGGTATCGTTGTCGTCTTCAGTCTGACCCCAATGAAAAATTTTGCAATTTTCAGGAGATAGTTCACGAATTATTTGACCAATTTGTTCCTTGTAAAACAGTAAACGTTCGTAACAGTTGTTGTCCTTGGTTCACAAGTGAAGTTCTTGGTGTAATTAAGCAACGAAATAGGCTTTATAGTAAATGGAAAAGAAGTCCATCGAATTCCAATTGGCTTGCTTACAAAGCTTTACGTAATCAATCGGCTGTAATTACACGTAATGCTAAAAGGAATTACTTTGCTTCTAAATTAAATACTATGCTTCCTTCTAAGAAACTGTGGAATAATCTACGTCAAATTGGAGTTTCTGGTAATAAAAGTACTAGTAAATGTGAAGTTGATCCTGACGAACTTAACAACTTCTTTCTCGGTAGTATCACTGAGGAGTGTTCCTTTAATCTTACTGACCAAGTTCTGCACCCTGGTTTAAGGCAATTTGAAGTTGATACAGTTACTGAAATTGAAGTTGTTAATTTAGTCAGAGATATCAAATCAAATGCTATTGGGGAGGATGGGGTGCCCTTGCGGTTTATTAAAATTATCCTGCCTTTTATCATCTCCCACCTGACCCATGTTTTAAATCATTGTATTACAACATCTACTTTTCCTCGTTCCTGGAAAATAGCGCGGGTATTATCGATCTCCAAGTCCAAAAGTACTAATCCAGCGTGTGCAGCGGTTTTTAGGCCTATTAGTATTCTTCCATGTTTGTCAAAAGTCTTAGAGAAAGTTATTGCCAAGCAACTTCTTGACTACCTGTCTCGCAATAAACTGCTCTATGTAGGACAGTCCGGTTTCAGAGCTAACCACAGTACGTCTACAGCTATGGTCAACATATTAGAGGACATCCGACTAAACTATGATAAAGGATATGCTACTCTTCTCTGTCTTCTTGATTTCTCTAAGGCCTTTGATAAAATTAATCACAAAATACTCTGCTGGAAGTTAAAAAATCTTTTTTCATTTGGTGGAAGTGCAGTGAGTTTGATAAGTAGTTTTCTGTCTGAAAGATTTCAAAGAGTAGTCAACTGTGATTCTTTTTCTGCACTTCTTCGAGTTAAATAGGGCGTTCCGCAAGGATCTATTCTTGGACCCATTCTTTTTTTTCTTGTTTATAAATGATTTGCCATCAGTGTGTAAACACTCAACTGTTCATTTATATGCAGATGATGTCCAAATGTATACGTCTAACCTCAATAATAACATCGTTGATCTAGTTAATGCTAGCAATTACGATTTGGATGGAATCGATAACTGGTCTGTTTATAATGGCTTACACTTGAATCCGAAAAAATCGCAGGTGATTCTTATCTCCAAATCAAGTCTAAATGATAGCACTTTGCCATGTGTTTACATATCGGGAGATAAACTTGACATGGTTGAATCAGCGACTAGTCTTGGGTTTGTTATTAACTATAAATTGTCTGGTTGCGACCATGCAAACAGTGTAATTAGACGGATATATGGGTGTCTGCGCAAGCTCTGGCTGAGTCAAAGTTTCATCCCTACTGATATAAGACGAAAACTTGTTTCTGCACTTATTATGCCTCTTATTACCTATGCGGAAGTTGTTTACTTTAAACTCGACTCCTTTTCCCAACGAAAGCTAGAAGTAGCTCTTAATGATGCCGTTAGATACATCTACGGGTTGCGCCGACACGATCATATATCTCATTTGACTAGAGATTTTTTGGGAACTTCTCTTAGACACCACCTAGACGCCAGAAATTGCATTTTCCTGCATAACATTATAATGAATAAGACTCCAATGTACCTGTATGATAAGCTCAATTTTGCTCATTCTCTCAGAACACGTGCCCAAATTTCATCACGCTATCGCCTTAATAACTCATCACGCTTTTTCTTCATTTATGCCGTACAACTGTGGAACTCCTTACCGATTAATATTAGAACAATTATGAACACCAAACGCTTGAAATGTGCCATTTTTCAATACTTTTCTTCCCTTCCCTAATTTCATCAGTCCTTTGCCATTCTCCTTCTGCTTTCACTTTCTTCCTTTTCATTTATTTCATTTTTTCTTTTCTATATATTTAATTTAATCTCTATTTCTTTTTTCTTTTTTTTCTTTTGTTTGTGTATCTATCTTTTATCATTCCTTATTATACTCTTAATTGTTGTACATTTTTAATTGTTTCTTAAAAACACTAACTTTTTATACTTAGTACTATAAAAGACTTATGTCTTAATGTACCTATATTTATTTTAAATAAATTGAATTGAATTGAAATTGAATTGAATTGAAACTTTTCTGTACCATTTCTTTTAGGAACAGAGGTCGAAGGCTTTTCTTTCGTCATTCTTTCCCTCAACTTTTTGCGCTCTGAACACAGTAGTTTTGATTTGAACTCTTTCTCCTCCGCGACCTTACGCTTTGGCTTAGTTTGCGGTTTTGATTTTGCGATTTTGATTTTGCAGGTAGGGGCTTAAGAAGCACATCTCTTCGTTTTTGTAACTCTGTAGCTACTTCACAGCCTCTACAATTTGCCGGGTGCTTTACCTTACAATTAGCACATGTTGCGGAGGTTTGTTTGTTTACTCCACAAACTTGGGAGAGGTGATTTCCAGCGCATTTCACACATCGCGGTTCTTTTTTGCAGTACATTTGCGTATGATTGAATCCTTGGCAACGTTTGCACTGCGGAATCATTCTTATATTTATACGCATAGGCTCGATTTTGACTACGATATTTAGTATGGTCCTAATTCGGTAGATATCGTCGATATTGTCGGACTTATCGAAGGTAAGCATAAAGAGCGGAAGTCTACGCCTTACAAAGATGTCTTTATCTATTTCCGTTTGTCGCTTCTCCTTTTTGATGATATTAACGGCATCAAGAATTTTAAAGCCTTTGTCTTGAAGGTCAGTCATAATATCTTCTTTGGTGCATGAGGGGTGGAGTCCCCTTGCAACAACACGATGTGGCCTTTCTGACTTGATTTCGAAAGTATACGACTCAATTTTTTCGGTATTTAACTTTTGGGACACTGCTTGGTAGTCGTCGTATTCATCGACGTTAATTTTCCACGCATTGTCCCTCAAAGACGTGACCTTAGATTTCGATGTTAAAGTTCCTTTAAGAAGGCTTTGCAACTTATTAAATTCCGTTAACCCGACGATGTTAATTGGTGGGGGTGGACGAGATTGCGCTCGAGGTTGCTTTTCTTGCTGTCCTTTGTGCTCTTCTTTCTCTTTTTCTTTTAGGGACTCGGCTTCGAGCGAAGAGCCGGCTCTCCATTTCTTACTAGGTCTCTTCTTTGTGACCCGACACGTTTCGCGTGCTAGCTCTTCTTCGTCGGTGTGATATTCCCGACTAGCTAAGCGTGCTGGAGTACATTCGCGTTCTTTCTCTATACGTGAGCTTTTTAGGACCTTATATTCTTCTTTTATTAAGTCTATTTCTTTCTTGAGCTCTTGATAGAGTAGATCCATTTCGTTAAGCTTCTTTCGGAGTATTTTATTTTCTTCCTCAAAGCTGTTACATTTCGCTGAGTCCTGAATTTCGCGCGCTGGCGCTTCCGGTGGACTTCTTTTCCCGGAGTTATTCGATCTTGGTGGAGGAGATCGAGATACCCTTGAACTTTTTGAAAAAGGGTCATTGGATTGCAATAAGCGGCTCTCCCCAGAATCCGTAGAGCCGGCCTCCAAAGAGCGTGGATTTTCCAGTAAAGCTGGACTGCCACCTGGGGTAGTATATCTTTTTGTTTTGTTCATTGCATATTTTGTATACACTATACGCTCGGTATACGGAGATTGGATTTTAGTCGCCTCTTACGACAGGCATGCCTACCTCGGGTATATTCTATCCCCTACCCGAAGGGGTAGTGAAATCATTGAACTGGTGAGGGAGAAAAGAAAAGCACAAAAGAAATGGCAAATCACTCGTGCACTGCAACATAAAAAGATCCTTAACCGACTATGCAATCGCCTTAGAGATAGTATTCGAGAATTTAAAAGCAATAAGCGACCTACCTTGAAAATCTCTCCACTGGAAGAGAATCGAATTATTCACTTTGGAAAGCGCTAAAAGGCATCCGGAAACCTCAAATGCAAGCTCCACCAATTCGGAATAACGATAAAACTTGGGCCAAAATCGACAAAGAAAAGGCAGAACTTTTTGCTTTGTACTTAGAAGAAACTTTTAGCCATTCGACGGCCCGACTCCCCAGTCACGACGTCTGACAACTTTAAAGTAAAAAAAGTCGCATTGATTGAACTGAGTGAAGTGATCACAAATCTAAAGTTGAAAAAAACACCGGGTTACGACTTGATAACGGTGTAGGTGGTCAAGGAATTGCCGAATAAAGCTCTTACCAAGTGCTGTATTTGATTAATGCTTCGTTCAGATTGCTCTACGTTCCGAGACAATGGAAAGTCGCAGAGATTATAATGGTCTCGACACCAGGCAAACCTCTGACTGAGAAGAAATCATATCTGCCTGTTTGCCTATTGCCGGTTATCTCTAAAATAATCGAAAAACTACTTTCTACAACAACCCGTAATCGACGAAAGACATCTGATTCCTGACCATCAGTTTGGATTTAGAATCAAACATTCTACAATCGACCAAGTCCACAAAATAACTGACGTGATTGAGAAAAGTTTCGAAGAAAAAAAGTTTTGTTGTGGTGTATTTCTTGACGTCTCACAAGCTTTCGATATGGTTTGGCACAAAGGCTTGGAGTATAAATTGCAACAACTACTGCCACGGCAAACTCTTTCTAATTTCACGATCGTACCTCACCGAAAGACTTTTTCGTGTTAAGCACGGAAATGATTACTCTGATTTCAAGGAGATTGCGGCCGGAATCCCACAGGAAGTGTGCTTGGCCCGCTTCTATATGTACTCTACACGCGTGATATCCCGCAGGAAAGAAACTCCGTCTTCGCCACGTTTGTGAACGATACGGCGATATTCACAACGGGCGATAGAATTGAAGCAGCAACTGAAAAGCTGCAACATGCTATTAATAAAGTCCACGCTTGGACGAATTCTTGGCATATTGTGCTAAACAAAAGCAAATCTACCCACGTCAACTTTACGTACAAAAAGTGGATAGATTACCCGTATATTTAAACTCGGCTCAAATACCGTACGCGAACGAAGCAAAATATCTAGAAATGACTCTAGATGTTAAGCTTAAATGGAAATCGCACGTAAAAAAGAAACGCAACGAGCTCGAAAACAAATACAGACAAATGTACTGGCTACTCGGAAGACATTCGGAGTTGAGCCTACATAACAAACTGCTTATCTATAAGCAAGTGCTGAAGCCAGTGTGGACGTATGGTCTACAACTATGGGGTTGTGCCAGGAAAAGCATTAGAAACATCCTTCAAACTTTTGAAAATAAAGTTCTTAGAACGATCGTTAGCGCACCGTGGTACGTACGTAACGAAGATATTCATCGCGACCTGGGAATTCCCAGCTTCGTCGAAGAGATAACAAATTTTGCTCGTAAACACAAAGATCGTGTTCACGGCCATTGCAACAGTACCGTCATTCAATTACTTCACGCGAACAATTCAATTCGTTGTCTGCAAAGGTCAAACCCTTTTGACCTCGCGTCATACTATATGCCGGTCGTGAAAACCGTAAGATTTTAACTTGCCTAAGGTGCAACATTCTTTTTAAATTACATACGAACATCTTTTTTCAAAAATCACGAGTCTAGTAAGTAAAAATAAAACTGCTGGATAAGCATCGGCTTAGTTGTAGTATTAATCTACAACTAAGCACGCGAGTTACATCCCAAAGTTCCGTTAACATGATGCCAACATGAAAAGTCAGGCCGGAAATATTGCATTTTATAGAACACCTAAGTCATTCTCAACACAGCATAAATTAAACATGTTGATATAGCATTTACTTATTTCATTGATCAAACTGACACCAAATAATATTTAGTAAACAGGAAATGCAATAACAGCAAATTCATTTTTTGCAGTCGAGAATGATTAGGGCGAATTAGTGTCCTATAGGTGAACTAGTGTCCTATAGGTTAATAAATTTATGAAATACAATAGAAACGAAGTGTTCGATAAATATCGTAATTTTGGCAGTGACAGTGGTAGTAATAGTGAATCGGAATTAAATTCGATGGCCAGTCAACAGGAAATTTCATTGCTAATGCAAACAATTCAACAACAGCAAAATAATATTGTTCAGTTGCAACAACAACTCAACCAATTCCTGCTGCAACAAAATGAACCCATCAGCCCGAACGGAAATATATTCAAACTGTCAACTGATCAAGTGTTAAACCATTTTCGTCACTTGGAACCATTCAATGGCAGAAATGATTTTACATTAATGCAATTTATCGGATCTGTGAATAATGCATTGGACTTGTGCAACAGCGAGCAAATAAAGCAATACGTCATCAAGATGATACTGAACGAGAAAATTCAGGGCGAAGCAAAGAGATGTGTACAACGACTTGGCGACGGTTTAACCTGAAAAAAAGCACAATCGGAGCTGAAGCTACACTTTCGACCTAGCAAGGACTACGGAGAACTAATTAATGAATGGCGAAATTTTAAGGTATGTAATTTAAGACAATTATTTGATAAGGTTAGATCAGTTAATTATCAATTAAATGAATTATATAATTTGGAAGAAGAAGGTGCCTCATGCATCAACAGAGCCTCATGCTCAAAATTACCGGTAGTAACTCTTACTATAGGTGATCAAAAAATTAGGTGCTAGATTGATACCGGCTCTGAAACAAGCATTATAAAACCCAACTTCTTACAACATTACCCCGAATTAGAGCTTTCAGACCCTATATTTTACTCTACAATCAATGGCATGAATTTGGTAGACCGTCGGTTTTCACCCCACTCCCAAAAGAATTTTTGTCTAAAGGAACAATGGCATGGAAAGTGCTTACACTGAATGGTAGGAAATATGACGCAATTATTGGCCAAAATTTTTTATCATATTTAAAGGCAAAAGTAGACCTGGGGAAAAGACAATTAGAAATAAACGGTACCAAAATCTTTTTCAAGGATGGTTACCCATATGAAATTAATCAAATTACTGCCTTAGAAATTAACGAGGGATGTAGTACCCATTGTATAAATATAAATCATTTAAATGCTCACGAAAGTAAATTAATTAAGAATTTAATGCAAAATTATCAAGAGTTATTTTTTAAGGAAGGTGACGAATTAACATGTTCTACTAAAGTGCAACACGAAATTTTCACTACCACGGGTAAACCAATATACTCCAAAATATATCGTTATTCTCAAATCGATGAGGAAGAAATAGAGAAACAAATCTCAGAAATGCTTTCGCAATTTCCCATACAATTCTCCTCTTTGGATCATTCCAAAGAAATCAGATAATTCCGGGAAAAAGAAATGGCGGATAGTTATCGATTTTCGAAAACTGAATGAAGTTACGACAGAAGATAAGATAAAATATATTGGACAAATTGGGAAGAGCCCAATATTTCACCACTCTGGATTTTGCGAAAGGATTCCATCAAATCGTGGTCAAACCTGAGGATCAAAAGAAAACTGCTTTCTCTACTCCAAACGGCCATTATGTGTATGTCAGGATGCCGTTCAGGCTTAAAAATGCCCCGGCAACCTTTCAAAGATTGATGAACTCAAACCTTAGGACTACATTAACAAAATTTGTATCGTTTACCTGTGCACACGCCCCTACCGACGAGGCTGAAGACCCTATCAAGGATGAGTTTTATGACCTCCTGGATGGAGCCTACGGAGCCTGTCCGGAGTATGATGTCAAAATTGTGCTCGGGGACTTCAATGCCAAAATCGGAAAGGAAAACATCTTTGGCGGGTTAGTTGGTAAACACAGAATCCACGAATCGACCACAGACAACGGGTACCGACTTTGCGGCAGATCGTAATACGGTGATAAGTAGCACTAGGTTTCCAAGGCTAAGGATCCACACAGCAACCTGGCGCTCTCCAGACGGTCGAACCGCCAACCAAATCGACCATGTGCTAATCGATGCGAGGCACGCATCCAACACGCATCGACTCTGATCATTTTCTTGTTGCGGCTAAGTTCAGAGCTCGACTATCCAACGAGAAGAAGCTGCGAACCGCCCAGAAGAAGAAATTCGACGTTGGACGCCTTAGCACACCTGGAGTAGCTAGAGTCTACAGAGAGCGCCTGAGTGAGAAACTCTCCGCAGTGCATCCACCTACCACAGACGCCAACATCCAGTGGTCCCAGTATCGCGACATCATCAAAGAGGTAGCCGAAACCACTTTAGGGTACCAGCCACCCCAGAGAAAGAGCCCGTGGTATGATGATGAATGCGTACGCCTGAAAAAGGTGACAGAAGATGCACATATGAAGACGCTGCAGCGCAAAACAAGGGCAGCGAGGAAGAGTATCGAGCCAGGAGGAGTGAGGAGAAGAAAATACTGCGTAGAAAGAAGAGGGCCTACGCAGTCTGCCAGCTCAAGAAAATCGAAGAGTCTCATGATCGAAGTAACATCCGGAAGTTCTACAAGAAAGCCAAGCAACTGGCTTGGCTCGGAGAACAGGCTCTTCGAAACAGCGAAGGAAATCTAGTCACCGGAGCGCAAGGAATAGCAGATGTGTTTAAGCAACAGTTTCAGCAGCTGCTAAATGGGTATCACGTAGAGAGAGTGATAGGGCAAGAAGAGAACCCTCGTCCAGTCAATTAAGAATCAGTTCCAGCACCCAGTATAGCAGAAGTTGGCTTAGCAATAAAAAAGCTTAAGAACAACAAGGCCGCCGGCTCTGATGGTTTACCAGCGGAGCTTTTCAAATACGGTGGTGATGTTTTGGTAGGGCGCATGCCCTAAATCATCAACCAAGTATGGGTGGAAGAAAGCTTGCCCGATGACTGGACTATCAGCTCCATATGCCCCATATACAAAAAAGGCGATCCTATGTCTTGCAAGAATTATCGAGGCATATCACTGCTTAATGTCGCATACAAGATCTTTTGTATGATTTTTACTTTTTAGTTCATTTTTATTTAATTCTTTTTTTAAACTTACATACTAGACAAAAATGATTAAATCTAAATTAAAACTAACATTTATCTTAATCTAGCGTACTGGCTCTTAACGAGCACTCTAAACTTAACTATATCCTTATAACTAATGCCTTTCGGCCTTAAATCTATCAATTTTTGTGTTTGCTCTGTTTTTTAATTTCTAAGAAACTTGCTAAAAACTTGGACTCTTTATTGGTTGGTTTTTCTTAAAACTACCTAAAACTACTTAAAACTACCTAAGCTACTTAACCTAAATTAAATATAATCAGGGTGGTGAGCAATCTCTCGATTGGTCACCATCCCGACTCGAGCGAGGCCATAAGCGTCGGTTAAGTCTCGGTAGCACTCATTCATGTTGGCGAGCCCGGCCCCTCACAAAGACCCCCTAAAATGCGCTTAACTAACTTACAAAACTAGCTTAAAACTAAGGAGGATGTTACCTAGGTAACGCACCGACCCGGGAGAGCGTGTCTGCCCTCACCTCTTCCTCAAGCCACCAAATTTCGGTGAACTGCTTTAAGGTATCGACAGTGTCCCTATCCGCAATTGCGGTATTAAAACGGAGGAGCTCCTGAGCATTGGCGGCGTACCCGTCGTGGATGAGCCGCATATCCCTCGCGCCGCGGTAGCTGTGGTACAATACCGGCACACCATCTTTACGTTGGACTAACCCTTTCATGTTTGCATGAAGAAATGCCTCAGGCGGGACAAAGCCAGACCGGAGCGTACTCTCGTGGTACATTAAATTCGGGTAATAACCACCCGAGATCAGGTTATTAGCGTTGGCCATCGCCCTTGCAACGTGCCTTCGAATCACCTTAATTAGAAAATTGTCAATCCTATTCAATCGAGCCCCATCGTATAGGGTCTTGTTGGGATAATATTTTATGTACTCAGACTCGGGAGTTCTAAACAACCTTAGGCAGGTCCTGAGACACTGCCTCTCAAACACCCGAATCTTTTCCATATAGGAAGGCGCTATATTGAACCAAATGGGACAGCCATAAGCGATTATCGGCCTTATAAGGGCCACTTAACATATGACCTTTACTCTGGAGACAAGTTGACTGGTGCGAACCGGTCTTCTTGTAAGAGCATAGGCCATCTTGGCCCCAGAAAGACAAGCATCTATATGTTTGTCAAAATATAGATACTGGTCGAGCCAGATGCCAAGATATCTGACCACGCTTCGCACCGCCAATGGTTGTCCATTTTGTCCAATAATGGCTAATTTTCGCCAGTTTTTTCTGGTATCCCTAGAGGCCCTAGCCAATGGAGTTCTGAACAGGATTGTTTCCGATTTTTGGAAATTGATTTTCAATTTCCAATCATCGCAATACTTCTTAATTTGATCGAAGTCACGCTGCAACAGGATGTTGATGATCACGACTTTTGGACCTGATCTGTACGCCACTAAATCGTCTGCGTACGCTATAGCATGTCTGAGGGAACCCACCAGATCACTCGTGTAAATATTAAACAAGATCGGAGAATTCACCGCTCCCTGTTGTAAACCGTTTTCAAATTCGAAGACTTTGCTCGAAGTCACATTGCCAGCTTTGACAACGAACTTCTTTCCCATAAGCATGTCATAAATCATATATAGCAATGGTTTTTGCATGCCCAACCTAGTCAGCTTATAGAAGAGCCCCTCCAACCATGCGGTGTTCTCAAAGTCGACCAGGCAAACCCACGTACATTGGTTCTTGCATTTGTGCCACTGAATGTCGGACACCAATTTCGACGCGGCATGAATCGTTTCATGCCCCGCTCTAAAGCCAAACTGATTGTCCGGAATAATCTTATTTTCTTCAGCCCACTTCAAAAGAGCTCTATTAACGACCTTCTCGAATACCTTGCTAACATTCGGGAGCAAACTAATTGACCGAAGATTAGCCGGGTTGGTCCTATCTTTATCCCTTTTGGGGATAGGATGTACCACCGCCATTTTCAACTGCGCTGGATAATATGCATTATTCAACGCATTGTTAAATAGCGTGGCGAAGATCTCAATCGCTTCTAGAGGCAGGTGTCTTAATACTACGTTTGGGACACCGTCAACTCCCGACTTTTTATTTTTAAGTGACTCAAAGATACACAGGAGTTCATCTTTGCTCACGAACAACTGGGAATTTGTCCTTTCATCGGCGATTATGCCGTTTGCAAGGTTTTAGTCATTGAACACGGTGAAACCGTTGTTCTCGGATCGCCAATTCTGAAGTTCGGTGCGCAGATAAAAGTGGTTCAGAAAGGCCCTCTCTTCCAGGCAGTGATTACGGCGAACTGGGTTGTTCACAGTATACACGGTCTCGAAGAAAGCGCCCATCAAATCCACTCTCTCTTGCGGGTCTTCGACCACGTAAAAACCGTCGTTCGAGTCGGCACTTTCCAGATTTATGCCAGCAGTCAGTAGTGTCTGTCTGTTCTCCTTCGTCCGAGGGATTCGGACACATGAAATGTCGTTATGATCTTTCCGCCTGAACAGTTTATTTATTTGTGGGAACATGTTCGGACTACTGTACGGGCTACTATAACCCGAATTTTATTGCCCCAATACAAACTTACAGATTTTCTGTAATTCTCCACTATCAACTGTTTCAGGTTTTTGACCATCGAGTTCAGTGTCCTCATCTCGGGATCGTTCCTGTCAGTAAACTGTCTGTGCAGCTGTTTAAGCTTCGAGAGCAGTCTACTTTTGTGTCTGTATAGAGCATCAATTGTCGCGTTTCGATACTTCTCAGTTTGTTCTTCGTCAGTGGAACGTCCTACTTTAGGGATAGTCCGCTCCATTGTCCGTTTGATGGCGACGTTCATTTGCAGTAGATGGCAGTCGATTTCATCGTTTGTCAAGTTCCTGTTTGTCGGTGGGTTGATCTCACTCGAACGTATATCACGCTGTAAAACCCTGGAGAAGCGCGACCATTGTGCTCTTCGGTAATCGAAGGAGCGCACTTGATCGTACTCCTCCAGCTGCGTTTGTTCGTTCGGGATCCGTATTACGACGGCAAGTCCGTGATGGTCACTATCATACTCGACCGTTCGTAAACAGTTCCGCGTTCGTCGATCTGTGTCTGTCAGTTCTAGTCTTTCGTCAACTAGCGCTAAGTCCAAGAAAGAACCTTCTCTAGGGAAAGACGGGAAATCCGTCGCGTACAACTCGAGTTTGTACTCAATCATATTATGACGCCACCAGTCGTGAAACTGGTTGCCCCTAGGGTTCGGAGTATCATTTCCCCATGCCGCATGTTTAGCATTAAGGTCTCCGCCCAAAAAGTAATAATTGTCCTCCGATTGAAGCTGTAAGCAACGAAAAAGTGTCTCGAGCTCATTTAAAAATATAATGGGTTTGGGTGCGTCAGGTGCGTAAAATGACACCACATACACCCGCCTCTGGCTATGGAGGGGAATGCACACGATGCACGCTTCCAACACCTGGAACCTACGCACGTCCTTGCTATATATGACCCTACGTCGCAAGCCTTTGCGTATTAAAATACCGACACCGCTTCCTTGTGTGGAGTGGGGCCGATCTCTTCTAACTACCTTGTAATTTCTATAGCCTACTTTGTGCTTCGGAGTTAGCTTAGTTTCGCTAACCAAAAGTACATCTTGCTTTTCGGCTTTCAACAAATTGGAAACATTGATTCTTCTCTCGATCCTGATCATTGAATTAACATTCAACGCAAGGATCTTTAGTTTTACCTCGTCCAGCGTACCCATCATATTTATGGCGCGGTTGACTAAGCAAACAGCGTCGAATAGATAACGCCTATTCGAGCCGCTTGCTCATTTAACTGATTCTGGAATTTGTCGATCTTTCCGTGCAGTGACAGAAGGATCGCTTTCAAATCCAGATCCGCTTCAGGCGTAATAACCTTTGGTGCGGTTTTTGTATTTGCCTTACCCGGTCCAGATACCATTTGGGCAAATGACACATTGGCTGCAACAAAATTTGAGAACGAGCGACTCTTTCGACACTTCTCTTCTTCGGATCTCCTTGCCAACACATTCTGTTTGACCTGCTGATATTTAGGACAACCCTTGAAATTGGCAGGATGTCCTGAGCTTTTGCAGAGTACACACGAGAGCTGGCCCCGATCCTCTACTCTATCTCTTCCCAAAGGACACTCCCCATGCTTGTGGTCCCTGTTGCACTTAACACATCTAAACTGCATATGGCAGTTAGCTGCGGCGTGCCCGAACCTCTGGCAGCGCATACACTGAAGTACACGATCTGACCTTTTTAGCTTTTCCCAACGTACTGCATGATAGTACAGGAATCTGATCCTTTTCAGACTATCGATTTTGCTGTCGGGGGTTAGTTGAACCAAAAAGAATGGTAATTTGCGGTTACCACTCCTATCCGCGGGTGAGGAAAACGGCTTGACCCCCACGAACTTAAGGTCGTCGCACTCATAATTCTTGAGCTCCTTCTCGAGCTCGTCCGTTTTAACATTTGGGTCGATACCCTTAAGCAGCACCGTTTGCAATTTTTCTCCCTTTGGAGTATACGTGAAGAATTCGGCCTCTGCTTTCTCCAGAGCGGTGCGTACCTTTTCATACTCCTCCATGTTATTGCACATTATGATGTGTTTATCGGCGTTTAGCCTTTTCATATAAAAATCTTTACTTACTAATCTACATAATCTAATGCTATCACTAATATCTAAATAACTTATATTAATAGGCGGGACTCTCACTTTTCTTTGCTGCTGCTTTTGTTGTTGCCGCGGCTGTTTGCGTACCAGCTGCTGATTCTGTTGTTGCTGTTGCTTTTGTTGTTGGTTTTGCTGAGACTGTTGCTGCTCCTGGTTTTTGTTTTGTTTTTGTTGCTGCTTTTGCTGCTGCTTAGTAAGCTCTTGTTGTTGCTGCTGTTTCGGCTGTTGTTGTGTTTGTTTTTGCTGCTGTTGCTCAGCTTGAATTTTCATCAGCTTTTGTTGTTGTTGCTGGATTTTTTGCTGGCGCAACTTCTGCCTCTTCTCGAGGAGCTCTTTAATCAGCCGATCGAGCTGGGTTTCCTTATCGTCTTCTACTTTCTGTTGTTGTTGTTTTTGTGCTGGTTCATCTTCGGCGTCCAGTAACTCTATAAATGAGTTACCTTCGCCCACGTACCGGCACTCTCCACCTTCAGACTCGTACGAGTAGCTGAGGCCATCGTTGTAGTCGTCAGTCTCAGCTTCTGACGTCAGTCTTGAATCGCCTGACTTTGCCATTCTTTTGGCCGACAAATTTGGCTTCTGTTTTCATCGTCGCCGTTTTTTCTCACCTTCTGTTGAATCAAGCGTTGTTGTTGTTGTTGCTGCTGCTCCCGATTGCTGCTGTGTGACTGGTTTTGTTGTCACGCGTTTTGGCAACGGGGCATCTTCTTGCTGGACCTTTGGCTGGCCAGTGTCCATCGCCTGATTGCTTTGCGGCACTTCCACTTTGATACAAGATCCTATCCAATGTACTGTGTGAACGTCTCAAACCATTCTGCAACACACTAATCGGCACGTACCAGTGTGGCTTCCGGCCCGGCAGATCGACTATAAACCAAATTTTCACACTGAGGCAAATCCTGGAAAAGACCAATGAATTTCAAGTAGAGACTCACCACCTATTCATCGACTTCAAGTCCGCATATGATAGCATTCATCGTCAGGAGTTTTATGTAGCGATGGCCGAATTCGGGATCCCGGCAAAACTGATCCAGCTTTGTAGCGTGACGCTGGAAAACACGCGCTGCAACGTGCAATTTGGAAGTAGTTCCTCCGAACTATTCCAAACATGCACCGGATTTCGGCAAGGAGACGCACTATCATGTGACTTCTTTAATCTCGTGTTAGAGCAGATAGTGCGCAGGGCAGGTGTCAACACGGAAGGCACTATCTTCAACAGATCCGTCCAGCTACTGGGGTATGCAGACGATATCGACATCATCGGTCGCTCCCAGCGTGCCGTGATAGAGGCTTTTACGGCGATTGAAGAACAGGCGACATTTGTTGGCCTTGTAGTAAATGAGGATAAGACTAAATACATGCTATCAACAAACAAACAAGCATTTGTCCACCACCTAGGGCAGAACGTCACTATTGATAGCAAAACTTTCGAGGTAGTTAAGGAGTTTATCTACCTCGGAGTAAACATGAACTCCACAAATGACATCCTAGTGGAGATCCGGCGAAGAATTACCCTAGGAAACCGCTGCTACTTCGGTTTGGCAAAGCAATTGGGTTCAAAACTCCTAACTCGAAGGACAAAATGTATGCTCTACAGAACCCTTATCCTGCCAGTTCTGCTTTATGGCGCCGAGTGCTGGACGATAAGCAGGAAGCGAGAGCTGATACTGGGCTTCTTCGAAAAATAGAAAAATTCTTCTACGGATTTTTGGTCCTGTGTGCGAGGAGGGCGAATGGAGGAGAAGATACAACCGCGAACTCTATGAGCTGTACCCAGATGTGGATGTAGTCCAAAAGGCCAAAATACGTCGACTACATTGGCTCGGCCACATCGAGCGAATGGACAATAATGCTCCAGCTAAGAGGATTTTCGAATCCCAGCCGCCAGGTTCGAGACGACAAGGAAGACCGAACCTCCGTTTCAAAGAAATAAATTCTTCCTTACAGAAACTCTATCAACATTAAACGAAATTGTCCATGTTGATAATTATGTTAATAGCAAACATTCATTTATAGTTTTCATAGACAAATTTTCAAAGTTTGCTACAACCTTGTTTTTAGAAGATAGAAATAGTTTGACAATAGTAGAAAAATTGAAACATTTTATAGCAATGCGTGGAAAAGTAAAGAAATTGCCTTTTGATAATGAATTTAAATCAAAAAATGTTGAAGAATTTTGCAAAAAAGAAAATATTGATTATCACATTACGAAACCAAACAATCATACAGGTAATTCGGATCTTGAAAGGTTAAATAACACTCTCACAGAAACAATTAGGGCATTGAATCTAGAGGACAGAGAACCCATCAAAACACAAATGCTTAACGCATACTTTATAATACCACTTATCACTCCACCATAAAATGCACCCCCTCCGAAGTAAATAAACGAAAAGTTGACTTTAGTCTAATTAAACAAAGGATAGATAAAGCAAAAGCTAACACAATCGGACGGAGAAACAGAAATCGTGAAAATTATATAGAAACCAGAACTACAGGATTCATTAAAAATTATAAGTCCCTTCGACACAAGGAACAGCCTAAATTTAGAAAACACAATCTTGAAAACATACACGAAAATAACATAAAACGTGTCTTTAAATTTGCAGATCAAAACCCTTCTGATATGGATACTAATAGGTACTAATAATCATCCCCAAAACATAAACAGCCCTAACAATTGAAAAAATCACTTCAGAAGTCGGTTATGCAGAGATAAGGATTGACGAAGTAGAAATAGTTAATAAATTTGACATAATACTACATATTATTAACCCAAACGAAATTGTTAATTTAATAGATACGAGTACTTTAAAGAAACGTATTGAAAATTTACCCGCAAAAAAAAAAGAATTTTCTAAAAACAGAATTACGAGGGTGGGTCAATAAGTCCCTGAAAATGAAATAAGGAACACTCTTTTCGGTATAAAAACATTTAATTTTTCAACATAGTCTCCTTTTTTAGCACCGCTCGCAGCCCAAAAAACTGTCGCCATGACCTTGTTTGCTGACAAACCCGCCTTGGCCTTCTTCGGCTTCGATCCACCAGGAGAAGTCCATTGTTTTGACTGTTCCTTAGTTTCTGGTGTGTTGTGGTGAATCCAGGTTTTATCTACGGTTACGAAATGGCACAAAAACTCAGCCGAATATTTCTGGAACATCGCCAAACACACCTTTGAAATTGTCAAACGAATGCGTTTGTTGTCGATTGTGAGCAAACGCGGCACCAATCTTGCGGAAAGCTTTTTCATGTCCAAATATTTATGTAAAATCTAAATCACTATGCCATGTGATAAGCCTGTGGCCTTTTCAAGCTCGAGCACTTTCACTCGCCAATCGTCCATTATCAAACCATGGATTTTGTCTACCATTTCTGGTGTGGTGACCTCAATTAGGCGACCAGAACGTTCGTGAACGACTGCACCGAAATAGAGTAAACCAGTGGTGAATGGTTCCAATCGATGGTGAAGAGTCCACATAATACTTGTCAAGCTTTTTTTTGTGTATATAAAATGGCTGCCACAAGAAAACTATTTGACAGATCTGCCTGAAAATTTAGGTGCATTCTTTTGAAAGATGATTCTTGACAAAAAAAAAAAAATTTGAGGTGACAACACAATTTGAGTTAATTTTCAGGAACTTATTGACCCACCCTCGTATATTCAATGAGAAATAAGGTATTAACTCTATTACCCCATAGATCTAAAAGAGGTTTGATTAATGTTGTAGGAAACTCGTTTGACTAGTTTACCTTATTAGAAAATGTTTTAGAGTCAGATAGAAATACAATTTTGGAGAAAATGAATACGAACGAAAATCTAACCAAAGAAATAATATTACGGGCAGACTTTTTAGAACAACAAATGCGAATTAGTATTCTGAAAGAAAAAATAAATTTAATACAAGACAATATAATTTTGGCAAGAGTAGGGGTTATACACCCAAGTATTTTGAGCAATGATGAAATTATTCAATATCATAACGACATTAAAGAACTCAGTAACATGAAAGTAGGCATAGCCAAGTTCAAAAATGAAGATCTAATTTTTGCCATAAAAATTCCAACATCAATAATAAAAAACAGACAAAAAATTACTGATACCAATTGTAAGCTTTAACAAGAAGCAAATTAACGAAGAATTGGAATATGTTGTTAAAATCAAAAATAGAACATACACTTTGGGAAGAATGATAGAAATTGGTAACCAAATATTTAGCAACAAAGTGTTTTAATTTGTACAAAGATTTTATATTCCAAACGATGAAATTATAACAACAAATAATGGTATATTAACATTTGAAGATTTTTCCATCAATCAAGAAAGAAATTTAAAAGAAATTCATATTTTGAAAAAAAACATAATATTATAAGTTACGGTATAGGAAGTCACTCTTATTATATTAATAACTGTAATTTTAGTTTATCTTTATTGTAAACAGAAAAAATTAAATATAAACATTGGAAGGGAGGAGTTTCATCCCAAAGTTCCGGTAACATGATGCCAACAGGAAAAGTCAGGCCGGAAATATTGCATTTTATAGAAAACCTAAGTCATTCTCGACACAGCATGAAACATGTTGATATAGCATTTATTTATTTAATTGATCAAGCTGACACCAAATAATATTTAGTAAACAGGAAATGCAATAACAGCAAATTCATTTTTTGCATTCGAGAATGATTAGGTCGAATTAAGTAATAAGTAGTCTTGTCTCTACCGTTCAACATGTAAGACTAAGAGTATATTAATAAAGTCTTTATTTTTTTGAATTAATAAATAAAAAAAAATATTGTGTGATCTTCTTATTTTTTCCTCTGTTTTCATTGTTGGTGTTCTCTGAAGAAAACTAAATACATAACTCGCACGGTCGGGCCTTATGGTGCTTTTAGAAGATTTTCACCCTCTCGGAAAAAAAAAATCTTCTGTGATCAAAAAATGCTCCCTAAGTTCCTAAGCTAAAACGAAAGCTCTACACCGCAGTTGTACGTCTGGCGCTCTGATACGAGTATAGTTCACAATGCTGGACAATGTGCAAAAAGTATGAGAAAAGAAGTAACAAAGCTTGATAGAATAAAAAGTTCAAAGATTCGGTTCATGTAAAAGAACCCAGCACAAGCAAGATAGAGAACGACCGGCTTAGTTAGTATTGTCATGTTCAAAGGAGAAATCCTTCGAACCCCGAATGATCCGAAACCGGGAAGTCTGCCGGTACTTCCTGAGGTCAAACCGGCAAACCCCAAAGGCAGACCAGTAGAGATGCAGTAAAGTGGAAGAGCTGTGATCCTTCTACTCCGGATCATAATTTCGCCGTAAGGAAAAGAAGAAGAAGATCAAAAATTTTCGAGAAACTCCTTCTTAAAAGACTAGATTAAATTATAGAGCAAAGAAAGCCCCATCCACCAATTCGGTTTTAGAAATAAACACTCGACGATAGACCAAGTGCATTGTATAACTAATGTTATAGAAAATTCACTGCAAGGAAAACAAATTTGTTCTGCAATATACTTAGATGTTGCATAGGCTTTTGATAAAGTTTGGCAGAAGGGTTTATAGTATAAACTTCATGGGACAGCACTATGACGTACTTAAATCTTATATAGCAAATAGATTCTTTAGAGTTCGCTATTGTTCAGCGTATTCTGAACCACAAACAGGTGTTCCACAGGGAAGTGTTCTAGGAGCTACCCTATATTTTTTATATACGAGTGATATACCGCATGCGAGTGATACCGTGATAGCCACATTTGCTGACGACACTCCTCTTCTATCATGTGTGGATGTGTGGCTAAAGCAACAGAAAAGCGACAAAATTCAGTTAACGAGATATGTGATTGGACGCAGCGATGGTGAATTAATTCCATCCATATCAATTTTACAAATAAAAAAATAACGAATGTTCCCGTGGTTATTAATAATCAAGTACGAGTAGTTCCTTACTCCAACACAGCTTAGTATCTGGGTATGAATCTGGATGCTAAGCTGAAATGGAAGGAACATGTGAAAAAGAAAGTAGAAGACCTAAATATTAAATATAGAAAACTTTATTGGTTGTTAGGATATAACTCAGAACTATCCATTGAGAACAAAATCCTTTATATAATCAGATGCTCAAACCCGTACAGAGAAAACGAATGTAAAAATAATACAAACATTTCAAAATATGCCTCATGGTATATTAGAAATAGTAAGAGAGATTTGCAGATTGACCTCGTAACAGATGTGATTAAGAAGCATGCAATGCGTCACAACGACCGTTTGCAGATGCATATTTATCCTGAAATAGACGACGTCTTAAATGTATGATATAATATCCGTAGGTTAAGAAGAACCAAGCTCCATGAATTTTTTGACAATTATGAGAGCCCGTATTCTTCTCAAAACCGACTTATCGTTGAAAACAAAATCTTTTGTCAATCACTAGTTGATTGGTCATAACCAAGGAGGTGTTTTTAGTGCGGTTAGAGCCCCACACTGCTTTGGATTTCGAACACCACTGTGTCTTTCGAGATTTTCACCTTCATTAATAAAAAAAAAAAACTTTATATCAATTAAAAAAAGTAGACAAAGGAAAAAACAATATTTAATAGATCTGGGCTATTAGTTTAGCTAAAACAAAAAAGATTAACACTAGAGCTGAAAGATAAGCGTACAAAAACACTTTCGTTTTAGTTTTACTCGTAATTATAAAACTGAACATGAATTCCGATAATTCACTGCATGTAAAAGGAAACGAGTAAGAAACTTCAGCCGCTACAACCATTTCAAATTCGAATGCATTCTTCAGACAATAGGAAACTTTTAACAAAATAGAGTCTGTAGTAGAATTTCCTGCAAAATTGGACATATCGCTAGGAAGTGAAAAACAGGTTACACCTCTTTTTGTAAACATATTGTAGCATAATAATAACTACGCGCCTATGTCTATGCAGCAAATTCCGAAGTGACTTTCCATTCTGGCAGAATTTTGGTTCAAACTGTCCTTCATTCGAGGTTCGTGTCTGGGACGAAGTCTCCACAGCTCATGTCAACGAAAGAGACAAATAATATTAGGGATAATATTAGGGATAATATTAGGGAATTATAACTGCAAGAATTATTTCTCTTGTTCCAGTGGTCGAAGAATTTGCTAGAAGTTTCTGGCTATCAGAAACTTCTGCTATATAAGGACAGATGGCGATCAAAAAAAAGACAGTTGGTTTAGAACCGTGGCGAAGAGATTGGAAAAGTGATAATGGGCGAAGTTGTAATTTGGTGATAAATTGAAAGTTGAGAGTGAACAAGAAAAAGTAATTAGTTTGGATTTGTGAATTAAGAAATTGAAAGGAGATAAAGTGATTTGAGAGGAAAGAGACCTTGTAAGAAAAGAATAAGGCGAAGAATAGTATAGTGTGAACTTGAATTGTTCTATAGAGTAGAAAATAAAGAAATAATTTCTCAGAATAATTGTTTTATCTACTCGAGCCGTAGCTCGCATACTACATTGGTGTCAGAAGTGGGATAAAACTTATTCTGTGAATAACTATTTCCGTGGTGTGAAATTGCACAAGCAAAAAAAAAAAAAAAAACGATTTCTGTGTTGAGTTAATTAGTTGCGCAAAATGGGTCGCAAATTGGGAAAACTAACTATAACTCAACTAAAGGCAGAACTCAGTAAGCGGAACCTCGACACAACTGGGGGAAAAGATGCCCTACTGATTCGTCTGGAAGAAGCAGTAACGCAGGAAGGTGAAAATCCGCACGACGTAGAGTTTGACGTGGAAGAGGAAGCAGTAAGTACAGCAGCCGACCCGGGTATAACAAGTCTGCTCCTGCAACTTAAGTTAGTCATGGACGAACAAAAGAAAGCAATAGAAGATCAAAGGAATTCTCTAGAACTTAAGCTGGACGAACAAAAGAAAGCGATGGACGAACAAAAGAAAGCAATGGGCGACCAAAGGAATTCTCTAGAACTTAAGCTGGACGAACAAAAGAAAGCAATGGACGAACAAAAAAATTCTCTAGATGCTCTGGAAAGTAAACTTGATGAGCAAAACAAGAACTTGGATTCCAAATTCGAAGTGATCGAAGAGAAAATCGAGAAGGTCGAGACGCAACTCGAAAAAGTCGAAACTAGATTCGATGAAAATTTTGAGAAACATGAAACTCAGTTCGGGAAGATAGAGACTCAGTTTGAAAAAGTGGATACGAAATTCGAGTTAGTAGGAAAGCAAGTCGAAAATCTTGCTAAGGAGCTCAGCAACGTGAAGAGACAGAAAGCACGGGAATATTCCACTGACGGTCTGAGAAGAAAGGAGATGCAGCCTCCTATCTTCGATGGTCAAACATCATGGCCAATTTATAAGAGGCAATTCGAAGCGGCCGCAATGACCAATAGCTGGGACGATGAAGAGAAGTCTATTGCACTCACGCTTGCACTGAGGGGTCCAGCTGCGGAGCTCTTGCAGACCATCCCGGAAGATAAACAGCAGAACTACGACTCTCTGGTTCAGGCTATCGAGATGCGGTTTGGGGATGAACACATGCAGCAGGTGTACAGGGTTCAGCTGCGTAGTCGAGTCCAGAAAAGGGGGGAAACGCTCCAACAGTTGCAAGCAGATATAGAGCGACTAGCCCATCTTTCATACCCTAAAGCCGGTGAGGAGCTTATCAACGAAATGGCGGTGGAAGCTTTTATTCAGGCCATAGAGGACAGACAACTGCAAATGGCTGTAAGGATGGCTGAAAAGCGAACACTCCCCGAGGCATTGGCATTCGCTTTGTCAATGAAGGCTGCGGACCAAGCATACCAGGGAATACACCGTGTCAGGGAAATGTCCGTCGTGGAATGCTCATGCCAGAGAACAGCCGTCATGGATGAAGACAGAGCTCGCGGAAGTCAAATCCGTTGCTGGAATTGCAACCAAACCGGACACCTACAACGGCAGTGCAGAAGTGCACCTAGACGAGGAAATTGTCCACATTGCGGAAGTAGGAGAAGCAGAGAGGAAGCATCTGGCGGTGATAACATCCATCCTGTCAGTCAGACTTCCCAAAACCAGCAGTCGGGAAATGCGTAAGGACCAACTTCGCGGGGCAGAAGTTGGTTACTGGAATCGAGGCCCCCAGGACCACCATTCAAGTTTCGCAAACCAAACGGGGTAACAAGAGCCTGACAGTGGAGGCACTAATCAACAAGAAGAAGTGCGTAGCCACCATCGACACAGGTGCCACCGCCTCCATTGTAAGAAGAGATATCGTCAAAGGCTCCTGGCTGCACAACACCAACAGCTACTGCCTGAAGACTGCAACAGGGGAAATGGCGAAGGTATTTGGAGAAGTTCGTCTTACGATTACTCTGGCAGGACTGACGTTCGCCCATGCGTTTCTGGTGGCAGACATATGCGACGAGTGCATCATCGGAATAGACTTCATGAAAGCAAATGAAGTAATCTTGGACATCGGGATGCAAGTACTGAGGTATCGAAATGTGGAGATTCCGATGGTGTACGGAAATGAGAATGCCGTAACTCTCAGGACAGTCATCAGCAAAGACGAAGTTTTGCCGCCGTCTTCAGAGACAATCATTTGGACGAAGCTGGAAGGTGATCTTGGGAGCCACCGATTCTACATAGTAGAACCAGACCCAGAGAAGAATTCTCAAGACTACATCGTGGGAAAGACGTTAGTCGAACCAAAGAACACCATGGTTCCAGTGAGAGTTTTGAACGCAAGACCACACACTGTCAAACTAAGGCGAGGGGAGGTGACTGGAAAATGCACGCCGATTACCGCCGTCGCAACAATATCTGAACGTGATGCTCCAAAACCTCTCCCATCACCTTGGACAGCGGAAACGAGAGAGACGATTCTCCAGTCCAGTGAGCTGAATCAGGAGCAGCGAACTCTGGCAGAGAATCTTATCAATGAGTACGCTGATGTATTTGCCGCACAGGACGGAGAATACGGCCGAACACACCTGGTACAACATCGAATAGACACTGGTGATACTAGACCAATTCGTCAGCCTGCTAGGCGCCTTCCATTGGCAAAGCAGACAGAAGTTGCAGAGATGGTGTCGGCAATGGAGAAAGAAGGTCTGATTGAAAGTTCCAAAAGTCCGTGGGCATCACCGGTTGTACTGGTTAAGAAGAAAGATGGCAGCACGCGGTTCTGCGTGGACTATCGGCAGCTCAATTACGTCACCAAGAAAGACAGCTACCCTCTGCCACGGATTGACGACACGCTAGACACACTATCAGGAGCCCGATGGTTTTCCACTCTCGACTTGAAGAGTGGCTACTGGCAGGTACAGATCCATCCAGAAGACCGGGAGAAAACCGCCTTCACCGCAGGAAATGGGCTATGGCAATTCACGGTAATGCCATTCGGGCTGTGCAATGCTCCGGCGACTTTCGAGCGATTGATGGAATGTGTCCTGCAAGGGTTAACATGGAAAACCTGTTTGGTATACTTGGATGATGTCATCGTCGTAGGAAAAACGTTTGCGCAACACCGAGACAATCTAAGGGATGTGTTTCAAAGGCTTCGAAGTGCCCACCTGAAGCTCAACCCCAAGAAGTGCGCCCTGTTTAGAGCGGAAGTCAAGTACCTGGGACACATAATTTCAGCGAAAGGAGTGAGAACCGATCCGGAGAAGGTCGAAGCGGTGAAAAACTGGCCAGTCCCCAAAGACAAACACCAACTAAGGAGCTTCCTGGGCCTAGCCACCTACTACAGACGGTTCGTGAAGGATTTTGCCGGGATCGCAAAGAACCTGCACCAGTTGACGGAAAAGGGAAAACAATTCAAATGGTCAATTGAGTGCGAGAAGAGCTTCAAGGCACTTAAACAACGGCTATGCGATGCCCCGATACTGGCTTACCCCACTCCCGGGGAAACGTTCGTTGTGGATGCAGATGCTAGTAATGTCGGGGTAGGAGCCGTACTCTCCCAGGTGCATGACGGCCAAGAGAAGGTGGTTGCGTACTTCAGCAAGGTGCTCTCTAAGCCAGAAAGGAACTACTGCGTGACAAGGAGAGAACTTCTAGCTTTGATCTTGGCTACGAAGCATTTTCACAAATACCTCTACGGGAGGAAGTTCGTTCTTCGCACAGACCATGCAGCCTTAAAATGGCTATTACAGTTCAAGAGTCCTGAGGGTCAGGTCGCAAGATGGATCGAAAGGCTGCAAATCTACGACTACGAAATACAGCATCGTAAAGGAAGGCTCCACTCTAATGCGGATGCACTGTCCCGGAGACCATGCAGAACGGATTGTAAACATTGTGCGCGTCAGGAAGAACGGGAGCTGGTTTCCATCCAAAGAATGAGAGCCGAACCTATCGCCGGCTGGAGCGTAGATGAGATCCGGAACGCTCAGAAGGAAGACCCGGATATCGAGCCGATTCTGGCCTGGAAGGAGAACATGGAGAAACCGGATCATCAGGACATCTCTCACAGAAGCCCGACCTTAAAGGCATATTTTGCGCAGTGGGACTCCCTCCATGTCCAAGAAGGTGTTCTGAGAAGAAAATGGGAATCCTCCGACGGAAAGTCGTTTGTAATGCAGCTTGTCGTACCGCGGACGAGGGTCAAGGAGGTGTTACAGGAAATGCATGGCGGGGCGACCGGAGGCCACTTGGGAGTGAATAAGACGCTAGAAAAGGTACGAGAACGTTTTTATTGGTTAAAAGCGAAGGAAGATATCGAAGACTGGTGCAGAAAATGCGACGTGTGTGCAGCTAGCAAGGGTCCGAGAATCAAAACTCGAGGTAAGATGCACCAATACAACGTGGGAGCACCTTTCGAACGAATCGCCATTGACATCGCAGGGCCCTTTCCGGAAACCGACAATGGTAATCGGTATATACTCGTAGTGATGGACTACTTCAGTAAGTGGCCGGAAGCGTTTCCGATCCCTAACCAGGAAGCCAGAACCGTGGCGGAGCAGATCGTCTACAATTGGGTTAGCAGATTCGGTGTGCCCTTGGAATTGCATTCTGACCAAGGGCGGAACTTCGAGTCAAGAATCTTCCAAGAGATGTGTCAACTACTCGGAATCAAAAAGACAAGGACAACCCCGCTTCATCCACAGTCGGACGGTATGGTGGAGCGTTTCAATAGGACTTTGGACGAACATCTCTCGAAGGTCGTAGGTGACTACCAACGGGATTGGGACCGGCAGATTCCCTTGTTTTTGATGGCCTATAGAAGTGCCGTGCATAGCACTACTCGACATACGCCGTTCGAAATCTTATTCGGTGGAATAGCTCGTTTACCCAGTGAGGTGAAATTTGGATCTCCTACCAATGAGCCCAGAAATGAAGAAGAGTACGTGGCGGACCTTAGGGAAAGGCTTAGGGACATACACCAAAGGACCAGAAGCCAGATTAAGATGACGAGCGACCGCATGAAGACCAGGTATGATGCCAAGGCAACAACGTCAGGATTCCAGGAAGGAGATCTGGTGTGGCTGTATAATCCCCATCGCCAAAAGGGGAAGTCACCTAAATTACAGCGGAACTGGGAAGGTCCCTACAGAATAGTAACCCGCATCAACGATGTTGTCTACCGCATCCAGCGAGGACCGAGGGCCAAAATGAAAGTGGTTCATGTGGACCGACTGAGTCGATACAATGGCCGAAATGAGGATGCACTTGTTCGGGACGAACACGTCTAAGAGGGGGGCAGTGTAGCATAATAATAACTACGCGCCTATGTCTATGCAGCAAATTCCGAAGTGACTTTCCATTTTGGCAGAATTTTGGTTCAAACTGTCCTTTCATTCGAGGTTCGTGTCTGGGACGAAGTCTCCACAGCTCATGTCAACGAAAGAGACGAATAATATCAGGGATAAAAGGGAATTATAACTGCAATAATTATTTCTCTTGTTCCAGTGGTCGAAGAATTTGCTAGAAGCTTCTGGCTATCAGAAACTTCTGCTATATAAGGACAGATGGCGATCAAAAAAAAGAGACAGTTGGTTTAGAACCGTGGCGAAGAGATTAGAAAAGTGATAATGGGCGAA
The DNA here is from genome assembly GCA_963082735.1 of Pocota personata. Lineage (NCBI taxonomy): Eukaryota > Metazoa > Arthropoda > Insecta > Diptera > Syrphidae > Pocota > Pocota personata. The sequence continues at coordinate 105,120,158 of OY720430.1, forward strand.
GTTGTAATTTGGTGATAAATTAATAGTTGAGAGTGAACAAGAAAAAGTAATTAGTTTGGATTTGTGAATTAAGAAATTGAAAGGAGATAAAGTGATTTGAGAGGAAAGAGACCTTGTAAGAAAAGAATAAGGCGAAGAATAGTATAGTGTGAACTTGAAGTGTTCTATAGAGTAGAAAATAAAGAAATAATTTCTCAGAATAATTGTTTTATCTACTCGAGCCGTAGCCCGCATACTACATTATTATTAATTATGTTTTGTTGATTCAGATTTGTTATGGCTCTGTTATTATTTGTGTCAGTAACCTGCAGACTTTCAAGTAGTTTTTAGTGGTCTGAATCACCGAATATCCAATTCCGAGCTTTACCTCTCTTTTGTCCATTTGAGTTGCTTATTGTCCTAAGTTTATTTTTAATCAATTCCGTTTCTGCGTAGATTGGTTGTCTATTCTCATATCTTAAATATTTTATATTTATTTCGAACTGGTTTAAAATATTCATTATTTCAATTGGATTTGTTGTAGATGTAGAATTGTTTCACTTTTATTTTCGCATACCCGTTCTCTTCTCGTATAGGATATATCTGCAGTAACCCTTGCACTGTGATTATCCTTATCACTATGAATATTATATTATTACCTGTACATTTATAAGATCTTTTAATATTTGATAGATGTACATTTTTAATGGACATTTCCTAAAATATGGTGTGTCCTTATGAATTAATCTTTTATAATTCATAATATAGGTACATATATCCCACATTTATATTTTACAAGTAGTTTTTTCTGTCTCTATTTATCATTTGGGTAGCCTTCTCTTTTTTATTTTTAACTTTTTGTGTTAAAGTTGTTGTGTCTGTCATTTTACTAGTTTGCCTCGCAGAAATTTAAATTGTTGAGTGGTAGCTATCGTTATATGTAGTTCCATACAGCGTTCTGTATTTTCTGTTCTACTAAAATATCTCCTTCTATTGCTTGAATTTTTTCTATTAATGTGGAGTGTAATATTTCGACGTCAGCATTTCCCGTATGACTGTTTAATCTCATTATCCATGATAATTTTCTTTGGTGTATCAAATACTGCTTAATAGCATTCCAATACGGCAATCTTGTTCACCAAGTTCCTATCGTTTATTAAATACGCAACGGCAAATTTTGTTAACTTATAAATAATGGTAACGAAAGTTTGTTTCTTGTAATTGAAAATATCTAAATGGTTTTTCAATAAGGACATAACAATTTTGTATTTAAACAAAACACATACATATGTTAAATTTAAGTATCAAATGATCAAGAGGCTTCGGTTCTTGAGTTAATTTGTTCGTGTAAGAATGTAGGCTAAAATCATAACGCAAAATTCGCCACAATGTGGACTGAGTGATTCCTAATTCCTGTGAACGGCGTGGAATCGACTGTTTTGGCTTATTTTGAACTGAAACAATCACCGCTGCGATATTTTCGGAGTTTCGACCATTGCATTGTCTCACAGGCACAGGAACATTCAGTAGTGGATATGTTGACTCGAATTTATTCACTATAGCACGCACAGCCTGTCTGGTGCGACTATTATTACTACCGAAAATTGGAGTAAGCGCTTTTAAAGTTGCGACCACCGACGCAGAATTTCGGTAGTAATTTGTAATACGTTGCTCGCTATAATATAAACGTAAACCTTGGCTGACGTTTTGACATTGACAGATCATAAAACAAGTTTAAGGGTACGTTTTGTATTAAAATACAAAGTTGTTATGTCCCTATTGAAAAACCCTTTCCTTAATCTCTTTTTTGTTTTTTTATGTTACATTAACCAATGGTGTAATTGGATTTCTGTCATATATTATATCTTTTCATTTTCTACAATTATTTATGAATTGTATATGTTACTTATGCCAACGCAACGCCTCTCTTGTTTTGTACAATGATATTTGTTTATGACACTCTTCTTCGTTTTTTATTTGCTGTGCTCTTTTAGTCCAATCTTTGATCACCTTCACGATCAGTGGCAATGGTTGATCAAGGATTTTGATTTTAATTAATTCAAATTGAATTTATTTATTTATGTCTTAGCTTCAAGATGACACACAAAGCAGGGTTATGTCTTAATTACTTACACAGAAATCCTATAAGCAACAAAATAAATTTCATTATAATCGGTGAAACCGCCCTACATTTATGAGCAACCATGAGCAAAAAGTGATCTTTTTCCATAATTTTTCAGCTTCAGGATGCTATATCGAGATAATACATACCCCAGTTTACTTCTATAAACTTAAGCTATACAACACGGAAAATCCGTTCAGCGATTTTCATGTGTTGTCAACACAAAAATAAGTAAAATAAAAAACTACTCTTCTTTAGTTACTGTTACAAGTGGGACTATGCATGCTGTCTATTGACGTTTCAATTATTGCTTTACGGTTGTAGCAGATAGAAGTAATCCTCTATGAAATACCCTCATACTATCGGAGACGATGCTGGGTCAAGTGCGAGTCTGGCCTGTTTTATTTTTTATTTTTTTTTATTTAAAACTTTGTTTCATGAAGAACTTAAGGCTAACATTCTTTTAATTATTACTATATAAAAAAAATAACTATTTTAAAAAAGTGCATTAAGTCTCAATGAAACAGTTAGGAGCATTCAATTGCCAAAAGACAAGAGGCGAATGTACCATTAGATTTTGAATTATGTTTAAGTAAATATTGAATTAAAAAAAAAAAAAAAAAAACAAAGTAAACTTCTAATTGTTACAATTGTGTAGTTAATGCAATTCAAAAAACAAATAATTCAACAGGTCAAACTATTACATTTAATAATGAATCTATTTTATCATGATTGAAAGACAAAAGTAAAGGTTTTAAGTTTTTTAAGAAAACTGATTTACGTCTCTCGCATCTCAGACCTACAGGTAAACTATTGAATAAATTAGGCGCAGTGACCTTATAGAAGAATAAAAAGTGTGATTTTTTTATGTTGGGTACTTTTATTAAATTCTGGTTATTTACACGTAAATTATGGGAACTGTACTACCCGGTTATCTACACGTACGGCTTAAGAGAAACCACAATAGGATACCCAATCCAATAGCCGTCTGTTTATATAGTATATGTATAATCAATAAGCTTAAACTAGTTCACACGGTAATATATCCACTTGCGATGGCGGTCACTTATCAACTGACGATGGACCACGCTCGATTCATGGTGCACTCACCGTACTCTCTGATGAGCCTGCTGCAGTTCGCCACACCCCTCCGATATTCTTAAGCTTTAATCTCGAATCCGGTGATCTGTTCTCATTAACGTGTGTATCTTTCAGAACTGGATTCGTAACCATCGGATCGCTCTCAATGGTGGTCGATGTTAACGGTGCTCCTGCTTCTGAAATTAAACTTTACATTGTCAATATATTATAGGCTAAGGGAATTAAATCCGAGAGCCAATGAAACGATTAAAATACTAAACCTGTTTCCGGAGGATCTAGCACTTTCTTTACGTGGCTTACGTCGCGTCTGAAAACCTTACCACCCGATCGGACCGTCACTTCGTTCTGCTTCCGTCCGATTACCTCGAATTCGGTGGAGTCGAAAGTCGGTGTCAACTTGTTTTGAGGCACCATGTTACGGAGCAAGACTCTATCTCCAACGTGTAAGTCACACTCTTTCGCTGCGCGCTCCCTGTCCCCTCTTTCCTTCCCTTTTTGCTTAGCTGTTATATCCAAGTCTCTCGCTTCTGAGTCCAAAATACTGTCATCAATATCAAGTACAGAAGGGATCTTATCACGTATTCTTCTGTAAAGCAGGAGCTCTGACGGGGGCTTTCCTGTACTACCATGGGGTGTCACGTTATACATCAATATAAATTTCAGAAGTTCCTTTTTGTAGTCGAGGCCTTCACCATTCGCGATTTGGAGTCTTTTCAAAATGGAACGGTTCATATTCTCCAGTTCTCCGTTCGCCTGTGGCCAATATGGGGGAGATGATATTAGTGCAATGTTATTCGTCCCACAGTAAGTTTTAAATTCCTCACTGGTAAATTGGCGTCCATTGTCAGCCCTAACCGTTTCTCCGGGGTGGCCCTCATGTGCCAGACACAGAACGCGTGCTCGTAGTGCTTCGGGTATAATTATCTTAGACGCCCGCAAAACAATGTTACCAAGCGTGCATAGCTCGTGCCGGAATGGATAGTACCGGCTTTTCATCTCTGTACTCCAGTCATCGCCCTTTACCGCTTCTATTATTTTCTTTAGTTCCGCATCTCCGTCATTGCTTTGTACTATTTCACTAATGGTTAGTGCACGGGGAACAGCATTATATTCACAATGTCTGTCAAATGAGTCTGACTGCTGAATTTTGCACATCCGGGAGAGTGAATCCGCGATGTTATAATTCCCGGGCTGGTAAATGACCTTAAATTTGAAAGCCTGCAGACGAAGAACCCACCTCTCAATCCGGGCTGGCGGCTTGGATGTCGGTTTGAAAATCGCCTCCAGCGGCTTATGGTCCGTGACCAGCTCGAACTCGATTCCGGCCAAATAGTAGTAAAACCTCTCAACCGCCCAAACTAAAGCCAAGCTCTCCTTCTCCGTCTGCGAATACCGCCTTTCCACTTCAGATAGGCTTTTTCTTGCAAAAGATATGACCTGGGGTGTCTCGTCTTGAAATTGGAGCAACACTGCACCCAGAGCCACAGGACTCGCATCGGCTACTAATCGTGTTCTATTCTTGGTATTGAAGTATGAGAGAGACGGTATCTTCGCAAGTGATTCTTTTAATCTCTGAAATGCCCGATCTTGATTTTCACCCCACACGAATCTAGTGTCTTTATTTATCAGCACTCTTAGCGGTTCCGTAGTATCGCCTAAGTCCGGAATAAACTTCCCTAAATAGGTTACTAAGCCCAAGAAAGACCTCATCTCCTCTTTGCTGTTTGGTGGCCGAAACTCTAATATAGCCCTTACTTTCTCTGGGTCCGCGCTGATGCCTGTAGTGGACAGTATATGCCCTAAAAACTTAAGCTGTTTAACTCTCCAACTACATTTTTCCTTATTCAGTGTCACGTTCATTTCGAGGAAGATGTCTAGTACCCTTTCCAATTCCTTGCCATGCTCTTCCTCCGTCCGCCCAAACACAATCACATCATCCAAATAGTTAAATGTGTTCCTGCAAGAAGGTAACATATTTTCCATAATGCGTTGAAATATTTTGGGTGCTGAGTTTACTCCAATTAATAATCGTTTGTAGCGAAAAAGTCCCCTGTGTGTTATAAACGTCGTTATATAGCGACAGTCCTCATCCAGCTCCAACTGATGGTATGCGTTCTTTAAATCTAATCTGGAGAAGTACGCAGACCCTTTTAACTTTGTCATCAGTGACTCGAATGTCGGAAGAGGAAAGTTTTCTCTGAGTATAGCCGTATTTGCACAACACATGTCTATGCATAGACGGATATCTCCAGTTTCTTTGAACACGATCACGATCGGTGAAATCCAGGGACTTGGCCCAACAACTGGTTCAATAATATCTTGTTCACTTGCCTCTCTTAGTTTTTCATCACATTTCTCCACAAGCGCCGATGGAATCCGGCGCAGGGGTTGCTGTATTGGTTTGATGCTCTTGTTAATAGACAATTGCATTTTGATGCCCTTAATTTATGGAAAAGGTTGCACTTCCCGGACTTGGTTAACATCTAGGCCTAGTTTCAACACCTTCAACCGTATAGCTGTTTCCCGTCCGAGCAAAGATTGCCTCCCATTCCGGATAACATAAAAAGTCGACACGATCTCAGTTTTTCCGTCCACACTTGTAGGAGCTTCAAACACTAATAGGGTCTCCAACAATTCTTTCGCCGCATAAGCGCGGAACTGATTTCTCGTTTCCTTGCGAATATTGCACAACATCGAGGAACTCCGGTGTAATTGCTCCCAATCGCTTTCTCCCAGCAAGTTCAATCGTGAGCCAGAGTCGATGATCATCGATATCTTCGAGCCTCCGATGAAACAATCTATATTCTCGTTTATGGTTGAGTTAATCTCCTCTTCTACTTGAAAACAATCATTCGCCCTCGACTGAGACCTCTGGTTTCCTTGATGGTTACCAAATTCTTCCTCTATATGGCGAATGTTCGATTTTCCAAGTCTACGCCGTTTTACCTCTGTGTCATAACCCCTACTATTTTTGTTTTTACCTCTTCCTGTCTTGCATTTCAGGGCGAAATGGCCAAGATACCCACATTTCCTTCAATTTTTGTTTTTGGCTGGGCACACGTAGCTATTCCCTGTATGTCCACTCCGTCCACATCTTATGCAGTCGTTGTCTCCTCTGGAATCCTTTGTCCTATTGACTGCAATTCCATTTATGTAACTTGTTGTTGTTGGTAGGTGCACCATCGTGTCCGTCTGAGTTATCTGTTCGTGAGCTTGACACATTTTTATAACTTCATCCAATGAGTACTCTTTTTCAAGTAAACGCCTTTTCAACTCTTTCGGTTCCCAGTCATCTATCAGTTTATCTTTTAAGTTTATTTCCCGACTTTGTTCCTCAGTTTGCCCAAAAGAGCATTTTGTTGCCTGGTTTCGCAATTTGAGGATCAACTTGTTTAGGCCCTCCCCTTCATCTGGCTTGAGGGAACGAAATAGTCGCCTCTCGAAAGTGGAGTTCCTCTGTGGTGAAAAATATTCATTCAATTTCTCGACCAAAATTCCATACACATCGCCTTCTTCAACAAGGGCCCCGGGAATATTGAAGATAACTTCCTGTAATTGTGATCCCCCGAAGTGTAATAACTTACTCTTCTTCTTTGTTGCGTCTGCGATTTCCTCCGATTCTAAATATAAAGAGAATGATCGGAGCCATTTCTCCCATTCCGATCGGATGACCGCTCTGTCAATCGTCTCGCAAAGAAATGGTCTTATCCCGCTCTCATTCATTCTTATGAAATCTTATTGTCCCAGCACGATTAAGACAACTGCTCCTCTTCACTTGGATGACGTCCCCTCTTCTGATCTGCTTGCTGACTCAAACATGAAACCTGTTTTTTTTTTCAGTTTTACAATTAAATGTAATTAGCTTATCTTCTTACCGTTACCCAAAATTGAATGTGGAGTCTGCCTCTCTCTCTCTCAGCACAATTGAATTTGGATCGATTCTCAGCCTGCACAAACATGAATTTGTTACAATTGAATGTAATCATCTCTCCTCTCATTGTTACTTTGATACATACCTATTCCGCTAACTACATATGTCTCTATAACTGTAATCCCGATTTTGTATTACACCTTCTTATGTTTTTTTTTGTAGTTTAAATTAATGTTATTTTATTTTTTTTTTATATGTATGTATATCTTCTCTTTTCCAATTGTTATTATTATTTTTTTTTATCCTCGTCGCCAAATGTACTACCCGGTTATCTACACGTACGGCTTAAGAGAAACCACAATAGGATACCCAATCCAATAGCCGTCTGTTTATATAGTATATGTATAATCAATAAGCTTAAACTAGTTCACACGGTAATATATCCACTTGCGATGGCGGTCACTTATCAACTGACGATGGACCACGCTCGATTCATGGTGCACTCACCGTACTCTCTGATGAGCCTGCTGCAGTTCGCCACACCCCTCCGATATTCTTAAGCTTTAATCTCGAATCCGGTGATCTGTTCTCATTAACGTGTGTATCTTTCAGAACTGGATTCGTAACCATCGGATCGCTCTCAATGGTGGTCGATGTTAACGGTGCTCCTGCTTCTGAAATTAAACTTTACATTGTCAATATATTATAGGCTAAGGGAATTAAATCCGAGAGCCAATGAAACGATTAAAATACTAAACCTGTTTCCGGAGGATCTAGCACTTTCTTTACGTGGCTTACGTCGCGTCTGAAAACCTTACCACCCGATCGGACCGTCACTTCGTTCTGCTTCCGTCCGATTACCTCGAATTCGGTGGAGTCGAAAGTCGGTGTCAACTTGTTTTGAGGCACCATGTTACGGAGCAAGACTCTATCTCCAACGTGTAAGTCACACTCTTTCGCTGCGCGCTCCCTGTCCCCTCTTTCCTTCCCTTTTTGCTTAGCTGTTATATCCAAGTCTCTCGCTTCTGAGTCCAAAATACTGTCATCAATATCAAGTACAGAAGGGATCTTATCACGTATTCTTCTGTAAAGCAGGAGCTCTGACGGGGCTTTCCTGTACTACCATGGGGTGTCACGTTATACATCAATATAAATTTCAGAAGTTCCTTTTTGTAGTCGAGGCCTTCACCATTCGCGATTTGGAGTCTTTTCAAAATGGAACGGTTCATATTCTCCAGTTCTCCGTTCGCCTGTGGCCAATATGGGGGAGATGATATTAGTGCAATGTTATTCGTCCCACAGTAAGTTTTAAATTCCTCACTGGTAAATTGGTGTCCATTGTCAGCCCTAACCGTTTCTCCGGGGTGGCCCTCATGTGCCAGACACAGAACGCGTGCTCGTAGTGCTTCGGGTATAATTATCTTAGACGCCCGCAAAACAATGTTACCAAGCGTGCATAGCTCGTGCCGGAATGGATAGTACCGGCTTTTCATCTCTGTACTCCAGTCATCGCCCTTTACCGCTTCTATTATTTTCTTTAGTTCCGCATCTCCGTCATTGCTTTGTACTATTTCACTAATGGTTAGTGCACGGGGAACAGCATTATATTCACAATGTCTGTCAAATGAGTCTGACTGCTGAATTTTGCACATCCGGGAGAGTGAATCCGCGATGTTATAATTCCCGGGCTGGTAAATGACCTTAAATTTGAAAGCCTGCAGACGAAGAACCCACCTCTCAATCCGGGCTGGCGGCTTGGATGTCGGTTTGAAAATCGCCTCCAGCGGCTTATGGTCCGTGACCAGCTCGAACTCGATTCCGGCCAAATAGTAGTAAAACCTCTCAACCGCCCAAACTAAAGCCAAGCTCTCCTTCTCCGTCTGCGAATACCGCCTTTCCACTTCAGATAGGCTTTTTCTTGCAAAAGATATGACCTGGGGTGTCTCGTCTTGAAATTGGAGCAACACTGCACCCAGAGCCACAGGACTCGCATCGGCTACTAATCGTGTTCTATTCTTGGTATTGAAGTATGAGAGAGACGGTATCTTCGCAAGTGATTCTTTTAATCTCTGAAATGCCCGATCTTGATTTTCACCCCACACGAATCTAGTGTCTTTATTTATCAGCACTCTTAGCGGTTCCGTAGTATCGCCTAAGTCCGGAATAAACTTCCCTAAATAGGTTACTAAGCCCAAGAAAGACCTCATCTCCTCTTTGCTGTTTGGTGGCCGAAACTCTAATATAGCCCTTACTTTCTCTGGGTCCGCGCTGATGCCTGTAGTGGACAGTATATGCCCTAAAAACTTAAGCTTTTTAACTCTCCAACTACATTTTTCCTTATTCAGTGTCACGTTCATTTCGAGGAAGATGTCTAGTACCCTTTCCAATTCCTTGCCATGCTCTTCCTCCGTCCGCCCAAACACAATCACATCATCCAAATAGTTAAATGTGTTCCTGCAAGAAGGTAACATATTTTCCATAATGCGTTGAAATATTTTGGGTGCTGAGTTTACTCCAATTAATAATCGTTTGTAGCGAAAAAGTCCCCTGTGTGTTATAAACGTCGTTATATAGCGACAGTCCTCATCCAGCTCCAACTGATGGTATGCGTTCTTTAAATCTAATCTGGAGAAGTACGCAGACCCTTTTAACTTTGTCATCAGTGACTCGAATGTCGGAAGAGGAAAGTTTTCTCTGAGTATAGCCGTATTTGCACAACACATGTCTATGCATAGACGGATATCTCCAGTTTCTTTGAACACGATCACGATCGGTGAAATCCAGGGACTTGGCCCAACAACTGGTTCAATAATATCTTGTTCACTTGCCTCTCTTAGTTTTTCATCACATTTCTCCACAAGCGCCGATGGAATCCGGCGCAGGGGTTGCTGTATTGGTTTGATGCTCTTGTTAATAGACAATTGCATTTTGATGCCCTTAATTTATGGAAAAGGTTGCACTTCCCGGACTTGGTTAACATCTAGGCCTAGTTTCAACACCTTCAACCGTATAGCTGTTTCCCGTCCGAGCAAAGATTGCCTCCCATTCCGGATAACATAAAAAGTCGACACGATCTCAGTTTTTCCGTCCACACTTGTAGGAGCTTCAAACACTAATAGGGTCTCCAACAATTCTTTCGCCGCATAAGCGCGGAACTGATTTCTCGTTTCCTTGCGAATATTGCACAACATCGAGGAACTCCGGTGTAATTGCTCCCAATCGCTTTCTCCCAGCAAGTTCAATCGTGAGCCAGAGTCGATGATCATCGATATCTTCGAGCCTCCGATGAAACAATCTATATTCTCGTTTATGGTTGAGTTAATCTCCTCTTCTACTTGAAAACAATCATACGCCCTCGACTGAGACCTCTGGTTTCCTTGATGGTTACCAAATTCTTCCTCTATATGGCGAATGTTCGATTTTCCAAGTCTACGCCGTTTTACCTCTGTGTCATAACCCCTACTATTTTTGTTTTTACCTCTTCCTGTCTTGCATTTCAGGGCGAAATGGCCAAGATACCCACATTTCCTTCAATTTTTGTTTTTGGCTGGGCACACGTAGCTATTCCCTGTATGTCCACTCCGTCCACATCTTATGCAGTCGTTGTCTCCTCTGGAATCCTTTGTCCTATTGACTGCAATTCCATTTATGTAACTTGTTGTTGTTGGTAGGTGCACCATCGTGTCCGTCTGAGTTATCTGTTCGTGAGCTTGACACATTTTTATAACTTCATCCAATGAGTACTCTTTTTCAAGTAAACGCCTTTTCAACTCTTTCGGTTCCCAGTCATCTATCAGTTTATCTTTTAAGTTTATTTCCCGACTTTGTTCCTCAGTTTGCCCAAAAGAGCATTTTGTTGCCTGGTTTCGCAATTTGAGGATCAACTTGTTTAGGCCCTCCCCTTCATCTGGCTTGAGGGAACGAAATAGTCGCCTCTCGAAAGTGGAGTTCCTCTGTGGTGAAAAATATTCATTCAATTTCTCGACCAAAATTCCATACACATCGCCTTCTTCAACAAGGGCCCCGGGAATATTGAAGATAACTTCCTGTAATTGTGATCCCCCGAAGTGTAATAACTTACTCTTCTTCTTTGTTGCGTCTGCGATTTCCTCCGATTCTAAATATAAAGAGAATGATCGGAGCCATTTCTCCCATTCCGATCGGATGACCGCTCTGTCAATCGTCTCGCAAAGAAATGGTCTTATCCCGCTCTCATTCATTCTTATGAAATCTTATTGTCCCAGCACGATTAAGACAACTGCTCCTCTTCACTTGGATGACGTCCCCTCTTCTGATCTGCTTGCTGACTCAAACATGAAACCTGTTTTTTTTTTCAGTTTTACAATTAAATGTAATTAGCTTATCTTCTTACCGTTACCCAAAATTGAATGTGGAGTCTGCCTCTCTCTCTCTCAGCACAATTGAATTTGGATCGATTCTCAGCCTGCACAAACATGAATTTGTTACAATTGAATGTAATCATCTCTCCTCTCATTGTTACTTTGATACATACCTATTCCGCTAACTACATATGTCTCTATAACTGTAATCCCGATTTTGTATTACACCTTCTTATGTTTTTTTTTGTAGTTTAAATTAATGTTATTTTATTTTTTTTTTATATGTATGTATATCTTCTCTTTTCCAATTGTTATTATTATTTTTTTTTATCCTCGTCGCCAAATGTACTACCCGGTTATCTACACGTACGGCTTAAGAGAAACCACAATAGGATACCCAATCCAATAGCCGTCTGTTTATATAGTATATGTATAATCAATAAGCTTAAACTAGTTCACACGGTAATATATCCACTTGCGATGGCGGTCACTTATCAACTGACGATGGACCACGCTCGATTCATGGTGCACTCACCGTACTCTCTGATGAGCCTGCTGCAGTTCGCCACACCCCTCCGATATTCTTAAGCTTTAATCTCGAATCCGGTGATCTGTTCTCATTAACGTGTGTATCTTTCAGAACTGGATTCGTAACCATCGGATCGCTCTCAATGGTGGTCGATGTTAACGGTGCTCCTGCTTCTGAAATTAAACTTTACATTGTCAATATATTATAGGCTAAGGGAATTAAATCCGAGAGCCAATGAAACGATTAAAATACTAAACCTGTTTCCGGAGGATCTAGCACTTTCTTTACGTGGCTTACGTCGCGTCTGAAAACCTTACCACCCGATCGGACCGTCACTTCGTTCTGCTTCCGTCCGATTACCTCGAATTCGGTGGAGTCGAAAGTCGGTGTCAACTTGTTTTGAGGCACCATGTTACGGAGCAAGACTCTATCTCCAACGTGTAAGTCACACTCTTTCGCTGCGCGCTCCCTGTCCCCTCTTTCCTTCCCTTTTTGCTTAGCTGTTATATCCAAGTCTCTCGCTTCTGAGTCCAAAATACTGTCATCAATATCAAGTACAGAAGGGATCTTATCACGTATTCTTCTGTAAAGCAGGAGCTCTGACGGGGGCTTTCCTGTACTACCATGGGGTGTCACGTTATACATCAATATAAATTTCAGAAGTTCCTTTTTGTAGTCGAGGCCTTCACCATTCGCGATTTGGAGTCTTTTCAAAATGGAACGGTTCATATTCTCCAGTTCTCCGTTCGCCTGTGGCCAATATGGGGGAGATGATATTAGTGCAATGTTATTCGTCCCACAGTAAGTTTTAAATTCCTCACTGGTAAATTGGCGTCCATTGTCAGCCCTAACCGTTTCTCCGGGGTGGCCCTCATGTGCCAGACACAGAACGCGTGCTCGTAGTGCTTCGGGTATAATTATCTTAGACGCCCGCAAAACAATGTTACCAAGCGTGCATAGCTCGTGCCGGAATGGATAGTACCGGCTTTTCATCTCTGTACTCCAGTCATCGCCCTTTACCGCTTCTATTATTTTCTTTAGTTCCGCATCTCCGTCATTGCTTTGTACTATTTCACTAATGGTTAGTGCACGGGGAACAGCATTATATTCACAATGTCTGTCAAATGAGTCTGACTGCTGAATTTTGCACATCCGGGAGAGTGAATCCGCGATGTTATAATTCCCGGGCTGGTAAATGACCTTAAATTTGAAAGCCTGCAGACGAAGAACCCACCTCTCAATCCGGGCTGGCGGCTTGGATGTCGGTTTGAAAATCGCCTCCAGCGGCTTATGGTCCGTGACCAGCTCGAACTCGATTCCGGCCAAATAGTAGTAAAACCTCTCAACCGCCCAAACTAAAGCCAAGCTCTCCTTCTCCGTCTGCGAATACCGCCTTTCCACTTCAGATAGGCTTTTTCTTGCAAAAGATATGACCTGGGGTGTCTCGTCTTGAAATTGGAGCAACAGTGCACCCAGAGCCACAGGACTCGCATCGGCTACTAATCGTGTTCTATTCTTGGTATTGAAGTATGAGAGAGACGGTATCTTCGCAAGTGATTCTTTTAATCTCTGAAATGCCCGATCTTGATTTTCACCCCACACGAATCTAGTGTCTTTATTTATCAGCACTCTTAGCGGTTCCGTAGTATCGCCTAAGTCCGGAATAAACTTCCCTAAATAGGTTACTAAGCCCAAGAAAGACCTCATCTCCTCTTTGCTGTTTGGTGGCCGAAACTCTAATATAGCCCTTACTTTCTCTGGGTCCGCGCTGATGCCTGTAGTGGACAGTATATGCCCTAAAAACTTAAGCTGTTTAACTCTCCAACTACATTTTTCCTTATTCAGTGTCACGTTCATTTCGAGGAAGATGTCTAGTACCCTTTCCAATTCCTTGCCATGCTCTTCCTCCGTCCGCCCAAACACAATCACATCATCCAAATAGTTAAATGTGTTCCTGCAAGAAGGTAACATATTTTCCATAATGCGTTGAAATATTTTGGGTGCTGAGTTTACTCCAATTAATAATCGTTTGTAGCGAAAAAGTCCCCTGTGTGTTATAAACGTCGTTATATAGCGACAGTCCTCATCCAGCTCCAACTGATGGTATGCGTTCTTTAAATCTAATCTGGAGAAGTACGCAGACCCTTTTAACTTTGTCATCAGTGACTCGAATGTCGGAAGAGGAAAGTTTTCTCTGAGTATAGCCGTATTTGCACAACACATGTCTATGCATAGACGGATATCTCCAGTTTCTTTGAACACGATCACGATCGGTGAAATCCAGGGACTTGGCCCAACAACTGGTTCAATAATATCTTGTTCACTTGCCTCTCTTAGTTTTTCATCACATTTCTCCACAAGCGCCGATGGAATCCGGCGCAGGGGTTGCTGTATTGGTTTGATGCTCTTGTTAATAGACAATTGCATTTTGATGCCCTTAATTTATGGAAAAGGTTGCACTTCCCGGACTTGGTTAACATCTAGGCCTAGTTTCAACACCTTCAACCGTATAGCTGTTTCCCGTCCGAGCAAAGATTGCCTCCCATTCCGGATAACATAAAAAGTCGACACGATCTCAGTTTTTCCGTCCACACTTGTAGGAGCTTCAAACACTAATAGGGTCTCCAACAATTCTTTCGCCGCATAAGCGCGGAACTGATTTCTCGTTTCCTTGCGAATATTGCACAACATCGAGGAACTCCGGTGTAATTGCTCCCAATCGCTTTCTCCCAGCAAGTTCAATCGTGAGCCAGAGTCGATGATCATCGATATCTTCGAGCCTCCGATGAAACAATCTATATTCTCGTTTATGGTTGAGTTAATCTCCTCTTCTACTTGAAAACAATCATTCGCCCTCGACTGAGACCTCTGGTTTCCTTGATGGTTACCAAATTCTTCCTCTATATGGCGAATGTTCGATTTTCCAAGTCTACGCCGTTTTACCTCTGTGTCATAACCCCTACTATTTTTGTTTTTACCTCTTCCTGTCTTGCATTTCAGGGCGAAATGGCCAAGATACCCACATTTCCTTCAATTTTTGTTTTTGGCTGGGCACACGTAGCTATTCCCTGTATGTCCACTCCGTCCACATCTTATGCAGTCGTTGTCTCCTCTGGAATCCTTTGTCCTATTGACTGCAATTCCATTTATGTAACTTGTTGTTGTTGGTAGGTGCACCATCGTGTCCGTCTGAGTTATCTGTTCGTGAGCTTGACACATTTTTATAACTTCATCCAATGAGTACTCTTTTTCAAGTAAACGCCTTTTCAACTCTTTCGGTTCCCAGTCATCTATCAGTTTATCTTTTAAGTTTATTTCCCGACTTTGTTCCTCAGTTTGCCCAAAAGAGCATTTTGTTGCCTGGTTTCGCAATTTGAGGATCAACTTGTTTAGGCCCTCCCCTTCATCTGGCTTGAGGGAACGAAATAGTCGCCTCTCGAAAGTGGAGTTCCTCTGTGGTGAAAAATATTCATTCAATTTCTCGACCAAAATTCCATACACATCGCCTTCTTCAACAAGGGCCCCGGGAATATTGAAGATAACTTCCTGTAATTGTGATCCCCCGAAGTGTAATAACTTACTCTTCTTCTTTGTTGCGTCTGCGATTTCCTCCGATTCTAAATATAAAGAGAATGATCGGAGCCATTTCTCCCATTCCGATCGGATGACCGCTCTGTCAATCGTCTCGCAAAGAAATGGTCTTATCCCGCTCTCATTCATTCTTATGAAATCTTATTGTCCCAGCACGATTAAGACAACTGCTCCTCTTCACTTGGATGACGTCCCCTCTTCTGATCTGCTTGCTGACTCAAACATGAAACCTGTTTTTTTTTTCAGTTTTACAATTAAATGTAATTAGCTTATCTTCTTACCGTTACCCAAAATTGAATGTGGAGTCTGCCTCTCTCTCTCTCAGCACAATTGAATTTGGATCGATTCTCAGCCTGCACAAACATGAATTTGTTACAATTGAATGTAATCATCTCTCCTCTCATTGTTACTTTGATACATACCTATTCCGCTAACTACATATGTCTCTATAACTGTAATCCCGATTTTGTATTACACCTTCTTATGTTTTTTTTTGTAGTTTAAATTAATGTTATTTTATTTTTTTTTTATATGTATGTATATCTTCTCTTTTCCAATTGTTATTATTATTTTTTTTTATCCTCGTCGCCAAATGTACTACCCGGTTATCTACACGTACGGCTTAAGAGAAACCACAATAGGATACCCAATCCAATAGCCGTCTGTTTATATAGTATATGTATAATCAATAAGCTTAAACTAGTTCACACGGTAATATATCCACTTGCGATGGCGGTCACTTATCAACTGACGATGGACCACGCTCGATTCATGGTGCACTCACCGTACTCTCTGATGAGCCTGCTGCAGTTCGCCACACCCCTCCGATATTCTTAAGCTTTAATCTCGAATCCGGTGATCTGTTCTCATTAACGTGTGTATCTTTCAGAACTGGATTCGTAACCATCGGATCGCTCTCAATGGTGGTCGATGTTAACGGTGCTCCTGCTTCTGAAATTAAACTTTACATTGTCAATATATTATAGGCTAAGGGAATTAAATCCGAGAGCCAATGAAACGATTAAAATACTAAACCTGTTTCCGGAGGATCTAGCACTTTCTTTACGTGGCTTACGTCGCGTCTGAAAACCTTACCACCCGATCGGACCGTCACTTCGTTCTGCTTCCGTCCGATTACCTCGAATTCGGTGGAGTCGAAAGTCGGTGTCAACTTGTTTTGAGGCACCATGTTACGGAGCAAGACTCTATCTCCAACGTGTAAGTCACACTCTTTCGCTGCGCGCTCCCTGTCCCCTCTTTCCTTCCCTTTTTGCTTAGCTGTTATATCCAAGTCTCTCGCTTCTGAGTCCAAAATACTGTCATCAATATCAAGTACAGAAGGGATCTTATCACGTATTCTTCTGTAAAGCAGGAGCTCTGACGGGGGCTTTCCTGTACTACCATGGGGTGTCACGTTATACATCAATATAAATTTCAGAAGTTCCTTTTTGTAGTCGAGGCCTTCACCATTCGCGATTTGGAGTCTTTTCAAAATGGAACGGTTCATATTCTCCAGTTCTCCGTTCGCCTGTGGCCAATATGGGGGAGATGATATTAGTGCAATGTTATTCGTCCCACAGTAAGTTTTAAATTCCTCACTGGTAAATTGGCGTCCATTGTCAGCCCTAACCGTTTCTCCGGGGTGGCCCTCATGTGCCAGACACAGAACGCGTGCTCGTAGTGCTTCGGGTATAATTATCTTAGACGCCCGCAAAACAATGTTACCAAGCGTGCATAGCTCGTGCCGGAATGGATAGTACCGGCTTTTCATCTCTGTACTCCAGTCATCGCCCTTTACCGCTTCTATTATTTTCTTTAGTTCCGCATCTCCGTCATTGCTTTGTACTATTTCACTAATGGTTAGTGCACGGGGAACAGCATTATATTCACAATGTCTGTCAAATGAGTCTGACTGCTGAATTTTGCACATCCGGGAGAGTGAATCCGCGATGTTATAATTCCCGGGCTGGTAAATGACCTTAAATTTGAAAGCCTGCAGACGAAGAACCCACCTCTCAATCCGGGCTGGCGGCTTGGATGTCGGTTTGAAAATCGCCTCCAGCGGCTTATGGTCCGTGACCAGCTCGAACTCGATTCCGGCCAAATAGTAGTAAAACCTCTCACCGCCCAAACTAAAGCCAAGCTCTCCTTCTCCGTCTGCGAATACCGCCTTTCCACTTCAGATAGGCTTTTTCTTGCAAAAGATATGACCTGGGGTGTCTCGTCTTGAAATTGGAGCAACAGTGCACCCAGAGCCACAGGACTCGCATCGGCTACTAATCGTGTTCTATTCTTGGTATTGAAGTATGAGAGAGACGTATCTTCGCAAGTGATTCTTTTAATCTCTGAAATGCCCGATCTTGATTTTCACCCCACACGAATCTAGTGTCTTTATTTATCAGCACTCTTAGCGGTTCCGTAGTATCGCCTAAGTCCGGAATAAACTTCCCTAAATAGGTTACTAAGCCCAAGAAAGACCTCATCTCCTCTTTGCTGTTTGGTGGCCGAAACTCTAATATAGCCCTTACTTTCTCTGGGTCCGCGCTGATGCCTGTAGTGGACAGTATATGCCCTAAAAACTTAAGCTGTTTAACTCTCCAACTACATTTTTCCTTATTCAGTGTCACGTTCATTTCGAGGAAGATGTCTAGTACCCTTTCCAATTCCTTGCCATGCTCTTCCTCCGTCCGCCCAAACACAATCACATCATCCAAATA